>MTQE01001418.1:698319-727545 GCA_014337955.1 Aspidoscelis marmoratus | reverse complement strand
AAAAAAAATCAAGTCTTCAACACGAAGTATTTTCCCACCTTTTTTATGGAGCAATAACCCCAGAAAATTGACACAAAAGGTTCTGCCTTCCCAGATAAAAGAAGGAACAGAAAAAGTGGGGAAAGAAGATCTTCTGCTTGGCTGGGTCTGGTTGCTCCATCTCACAGTATCTAAATCACATTGAAGGTTCTTTTGTCCTTCTGCATAAACGTGCAGAGTTTAGAGTCATGAAATCATGTTCTTTACCAAACCTCCATACAGGACCCACACCTTCAGGCCATCATCCAGTGCAGAGCAAAGGTTTAGTGGGGGCTTACCTGATTAGTTTCTGATTCAGATTTCGGAAAGACAGTGGGAAGACTAGACAGAACATTGGATTGGGCTATGGTCCAACTCTTTGTGACCCTATGGGCCATAGGATACCAGTCCTTTTGTCTTCTTCTGTCTCACAGCGTCGGCCCAAGCTCATGTTTGTTGCCTAACAATCTTATTTTCTGCCGTTCCCTTGTCCTTTTGTCTTCAGTCTTTCCTAGCATACAGACAGAGATAACCAAGGAAGAGGTCCTTGCATGGCTAAATAAACTAAATGTTAAGAAGTCACCGGGACCAGATGGTATTCATCCAAGAGTCCTTAAGGAACTCAAATGCGAAATTGCCGACCTTCTAGCAAAAATATATAATCTTTCCCTAACATCAGGCTCCGTACCTGAGGACCGGAGGGTAGCAAATGTAACGCCAATCTTCAAATAAGGATCCAGGGGTGATCCAGGCAATTACAGACGAGAGGCCTTTTCACACAAGGGGTTTTACGAAGCATGGAGAGCACGCTGGGATGCAGCATTCACTCTTGAGGGGCGGCCGGATCTGTTCCAGGGCGCCCCAACGTGCTCTCCATGCGTTTGAGTTTCAGAGCACTAAAAAGACCTCTGAAACCGTCTCCACACATTTGGCGCATCCTGACCTGTCTCAGAGAGAAAGCATTTGCACACACTCTCTCTCTCTCTGTGACAGCTTGACCCCTCCCCCGGGCTGCTCCCATTGGCTACTGTGGACCCAGTGTCGGCACCCCAGGTGCCTTATTTTCCTGGGTTCCTGCTCGCTCCAGATCGGGCTCCAGGGGTGGACAGGAAGCCCAGCCAACACTCACCCAACCTACCCTGGAGTCACGTGCACGTGTGAATGGGCCTTAACTTTTCTTCCAGGCCCAATTTTGCTAGAATAGGCCAGGCTGTTCTGAGCATGCTTGAGGGGGTGGCCCCTCATTGGTTGGGCACCCACCTGGCCTCAACTGCCCAATCAGAAGCTGTGCTGTGTGCACGTGGTGCGCGTTCCGGGCTGCACCGGGTCGTTCTGACCCAGGACAGGGAGAAAGTAGCTCGACCCTGCAGAGGCTTGCAATCTGCCACAGTGGGACTCCAGTAAACCTAACCCACAGGGGTCCGGTCTACCGAAGTGGCCCACATTCCCTGGCCCATAGACAGCTATCCCCGGGCCCCGGAGTGGGTGGGCGGGTGCCCGGGTGGGTTCCTGCCAGCTGTACAGGACCCGATTGGAAAGGTGCCTGATGGGTCTGCCCGCCCCAGGTGCTCCCAATGGTGGGCAGGCCTAGTGGAGGTGTCCCCACCCCTATCTGGCCTTTCCTGGCTACGACAGTTTGGGACGCTTTCAGCATTTGCACATAGGTAGGAACGCATGTAAATGAGTTATTTCCTGCCTATGTGTGAATGCTGAAAGTGTCCCAAACTGTCTTAGCCGAAGTGCATTACAGCCATTCCGGCTATAATGTGAAAAGGCCTCAAGTGGCCACTGTGCTTTAATGCACATTGGAGCCAAGAATCCAAATTATGGATTAGACAGAACATTGTCTAAATAAACTGATGGGGTCTGAGCTTTCTGCAACACACCAGGAAAGGGATCTTGGGGTTTTGGTGGACAGTTCAATGAAGGTGTCAACCCAGTGCGAAGCAGCAGCGAATAAAGCCAATTCAGTGCTGGGAATAATTAGGAAGGGAATAGAAAATAAGTCAGCAAGTGTCATTTTGCCTCTTTATAAATCTGGTGAGGCCACATTTGGAATACTGGTCACCACACCTCAAAAAGGATATTGTGGAACTAGAGAAGGTGCAGAGAAGGGCAACCAGAATGATTAAGGTTCTGGAACACCTCCCTTACGAAACCAGGCTGCAACGTCTAGGCCTCTTCAGTCTGGAGAGACGGCGTTTAAGAGGGGACCTGATTGAAGTATATAAAATTATGCATGGAATAGAAAAGGTGGATAGAGAAAATTTCTTTTATTTCCTTAAATTTTTTTAAAAACATTTTCATAAACAACCTAAAAAATCCAAACACAAGTCATTGACATCTAATAATGTCCATCTTCTTAATATTTTGGTTGACTTCCTTGTTTTTCAAACCTCTTCCGTTTCTTCTTCGTCTGCACTCTGTATACTTCTTTCTTTCAGCTGTCCTTATAGACTTCACAGAACCAACCTTAATTAATCACCTTCTTCATCTATAATTATTACAGAAACATAGTTCTTTTGACCTCCTAATTTCCTAAAATATATCCTATACGATTAATATACTGTACTTCTATTATTGCCTTATCCTCCCATCTTCACTACCTTTCTGCAAAAAACAAAATCTAACCCTAAATCACTGTTATATTAGCATTTACTTAAACTATAAATTCACATAATAAAATTTCTATTATTGGCCTTATTGATATTAATAAAATCATATCTTCATTACATTTCTACTAATAACAAAAACTAATCCTACATTCACTAAGTATCTTGTTCCCATCTTATATCTATCCTTATTTGATTTTTTTTCAGTTTATTTTTACTCTGTTGTATTTAATTCCCCCCCACCTTGCTTGAAAAGTCCTTATAATTATTTAGGTAATGCCAGTTATACAATTGTCTTTACAGTTTTGTTTCCTGGGGTTCAATGTTTCATTCTTGGATAATCTTGCTTCCCTTTCTCCAAACCGAAAGCTTGTATTTACGTGATGGTTTATATCTCCCACTTTGTGCAGCTCACTCCTCCGGATGACACGTTTCACGTGTCTTAGCTGCAAATCTCATTTCTTCTGCTGGAATCCTTGGAATTTTTGTTTCTTTGCCCTCTCAACTGACAAATGCATTCCCAGTTTTACTTTCTTTTTCCCTTGTCCTAGCCGAGGCCCTCGTTTCTTTAGCTGGCTTCTCCAAAGTTGCTGGAATGTTTTTCTTCTGTTGAGTCTCTCTGTCCATAGGGTTCAACCTCTTCTCATGCAGAGTATTCTCTGTCTGCCTTTCTTCCTTTCTAGTTTTCTCAGGAAGTTATATCACTGCCAAATCTGGCCAATTGCTTCAACATTTCATCCAATTTAGCTTCCATTCTGGCTAGAAAATGTCAAATTCCCTGCTTGATCGGCATCTTGCTGGTACTTAGGCAAAAGTTTCTTCTATCCAATTTTACCACCACCTAAAGGCCAACTTGTGTCTTTCTTTTAATATATGTTCAGATACTTTTTCTTCCAACCAAGTCAATGATCTGACGTCACTTCCTTTCCAGAGATAAGATTTATTTCTAAATCTATTTATCTTCATCTCTCCTGCTTGTTTAACAGCTTTAAACATAGATTTCAAGTGTTCCTTACCTCCTTTTTCTCTTTATGGCTCTGGTTTGTTATAATAAATTTTTGGCTACCTGCCAATGTTCCAAGGCGAATCTTCTTATCTTCAGATGTTATCCAAACTCCAATTTGTTACCATAAATCATTAAAAGTCTTAAAAAGAGGAACAGCAAGGCTTAATTTGACCTTCTCCAGCTTCGAGTCAATGGAATTGTTCTCCTGCCTTCGACAAGGAAATAGCTTGCCGTTGGAGAGCTGCAATTAAGTAGCCCTTTAAGAAGAATCTCTTCATCCCCCTGTAATCTCAGGGAGATTAATCAACAGGAGGGGGTACCCCAGTTCTCCCCTCCAGGTCAAACCCCCCCCAAAACCTGAAGCGTCTGCTGAGCTCTTGCTCAAAGCACCTTCAGTCTGCCATGACCTCAACCGGAGGGTCATTGGTTTATGGAATTTGCTGCCAGAAGGGTGGTAACAGCTACCAGTCTAGATGGCTTTAAGGTAGGGCTAGACAAATTTACGGATGACCTATGTATCAATGGCTACTAGAATGGATGCCTAAGTACATCTTTCAGACTGGAGGGACAAGCAGGACACTTCTAAGGCCATTTGCTGGGATTCGAGAGCAGGCACAGGTTTGTCCTTGTCTCTGCTTCAGATGCCCATGAGCATTTTGCAGGCCACCATGTGCGACAGGATGCTAAACTAGATGGGCTGTGGCCTGATCCAGCAGGGCTTCTATTCTTCTGTTCTTAATGACTTCCTCTACTGCACTTGTGAGCCACATTGGTTTCTTCTTGGATCTGGAGGTCTCCTTTCTTCTTTTAGGTATGCATTCTAGTTGTGCTTCTGTTATTGTATTTTTAAGTAGTCTCCATGCATTTTGGAGTGATTTAACTTTTCTAACTTTCCCTTTCCCTTTCCTTTTTACCAGTTTCTTCATTTTGGGGAAGTTTCCCTTATGAAAGTTTAAGGTCTCTGTCTTAGACTTTATTAACAACTTAATCCCTGTATTTAAGTTGAAGGTTATTGCATTATTATTAGCCACAGTGACATCCTTTGCCAGCTCCTATTACACTTACTGGATTGGTATTCTGGCCAGTGTAGAATTGCCCGTAATCTCTTCTATGTCTGTTAGATCTTTATCTTTTTTATCTTTTATCATACTCATTTATGCACTAAACACTTCCTTGATATCTACAATTTTCTTGAAGAGATTTCTTATTTCCAGTTCTACCATTTTCTTCTCTTCCTTTGCACTGCTTATTTAAGAAGTCCTACTCTCTTCAGAAAAACACATTCACTTGTGTACATCTTTCCTTTTCTCTCTTGCCTTTCCCTTTCTTTCCTCAGCGACATGTGATATTTTTTGTTGCTGCTTTCTGTACAATGTCTTTAACTGCTGTTCATAGTTCTTTAGACCCTTTGTCTACCAGATCTAATCACCTCCATCATATATTCATAAAGGATATTCTTAGGCCGTACCTGCATGGTTTTCCCTGCTTTTCCTAATTTTGCAATGAGAAGTGCATGATCTAAGCCACAGTCAGCTCAAGAGCTTGCTTTTTCTGATTGTATGGAGCTTTTCCACCTTTGGCTGCAAAACATATAAGCAACTCAATTTTGGTATTGACTTCCTGATGATGTCAAGCTGCAGAATGCCTTTAGAGCTGTTGGAGAAGAGTGTTGCTATGACTAGTGGGTCATCATAGCAAAACTCTGATGGTCTTTGTTCTGCTCCACTTTGTATTCTGAGGCCACACTTGCCTGTTATTCCAGGTAAGTTTTGATTTCGTACTTTAGCATTCCAACCCCTTACGATGGAAGCGACTTCTTCAGCGTCAGTGGTTGGGGCACAGCCGTGGCCTGTGTGCGTTCGCCTCACAAGGAACGGCAGTCTGCTCACTAGGAAGACCCCCCTGGATGCTACTGCTGCAGCATCCCTGCAGTGGGAAAAGTTGCAGTGAGCTTGAGGATCACACTGCTCACAGTGCTGACCAATGGCTGCATCCACACACTGAGAACAAAAGAAAAAGAACGAAAACCATGAAAAGGATATGCTACTGTCTCTAAGCTGCTTTCAAGCTGCATTTTTAAATGTATATGGATGCAGCCAATGTTTTCCCCACTTTCTAATATGAGTATGACTCTGGATGATTGTTGTGTCCATGCAGTTTACATGGGCCACATGTTGTTTTGTCAGGATTTCATTGCTCTTTGGAATAAAACAGATGTAATTAGAGAGGAAAGAAAGAGCCCACCTTGCTGCCTGGCTTTGTATCTTCAAGATGGCTTGTTTAATGTTCTTCAGTCTGCACTGGTGACTCCAAATGGAACCTTAATAGACATAATAACTGGAGATGTTTGCTCAAAGGGGCCTAAAAAGTGTTTATGAGAGAGACAACCTGAAAGAATTGCAGAGAGGAAATTGACTCTGATTCTCTGAATATAGAGCAATGGCTGTTAACATCTGGAAGTCTACAGTAAAAGCGAGACATTTCTTTTTTCCTGTGGAGGGTATTTATTGCTCAGGCTTTGTACCATAAAGGGACTTCCTTTGCGTGAACCAGACCATGCAATATTTGTTGGGGACAGTACTAGGAGTATGAGAAAATCAAACACTGAAACACTCATTTTGGAAGTTTCACAGCAATGCACTACAGTCAAAATATACAGTTTACATCACTACTCGCTACACTATCATGTGGCTGAGTAGGGAATTATTAGTTTGGTCCTAAAATTTTATTCATATTCAGCTAAATTTTTATGTATACTCTTTAATGCATGGGATAAGCAAAGTACTCCAATAAACTAATTAAAGATTTTAAAATTAAAAAATGAAAAAAGTTTGGTAAACAACCTATAAAAATAAAACATTGGCATTCTAATGATGTTGCTCGGTGCACCCACAGTCGTGTTTGGTGTCATCCAAGGTGACACCTCAGGTGACTCCTTGCACGGGAAATAGTGGGGATGGTCATGGTGCTGGATGTTTCAGATAAGCCTGGGGAAAGGGTTGGGATGCGTGTGGTGCACTGCCGTGAGTCAACGATAGGGTAACATCTGGTTGGGCAGGAGGCACTTCTGTGCTGTGCATGCGTCCTGCAAGTAGAGATGCACCTTACCAGATGTTACCCTATCGCATATTACTGGGCCAAGTGCAAATTGGCCTATTATTACTTATCTGACCTTCTTCCCATTCCCATTAAGCAACAGAAGTTTTTAAAAGATCAGATCTCTCAAATTGTCTTTTTAGGGCCTATGATTCATCCCAGCAAGAAAAAGAACAGTTCTGCAAGATCACTCAATGTTAGACCCTAACCCATTATGGTACTGTTCAGCCCCCTTTAATCCTAGTTCCTGATCAGACCCAAATAATGAAAACAGAACAGTTTGAGACCTATGAAAACCAGGACTGTGAAAATGGAGGATGGAAAATCCACAAATAAAATGGATAGAAATGAAAAGGTGTGAGTGTTGTGATAAGAAGACAGACTGAAGGAGGAGGTGTGACCATGGCCTTACTATTTCTTTATAAAGCTAACAAATCGAATACAAATTAACTATTGGATTGTTAGCTTACCATGGATTATACTTAGGGAAAATGTTTTTAGGAAAGTCAAAACAGAAATTATTGTTTTTTAAAAAATAAAACCTTGGCAGCTCAACTATTACACATTTTAAAATGCTCTGTCTAAACCTTGTCTCCAATTAAAGCAGCCACTTCCTTTCTCCTTTTCACACCTGCCCTTTCCCAGTTACCAGGAACTGTGCGCTCAAGCAGATCATTGAAGGAACAGAGAGTAATCGGTGAGCTGCTTTGACTTGCAGTTTTGCTTTAAAGCCTTTTTGCTTATATGTATCTTTCTGATGATTGTTATCAGCTACTGGAATGTAGCTACATTTCTAGTACTTGGCAACAATCATCAGAAAAGATACAAATGTATCCGGCAAAAGGGTTTAAAGTCAAAACTACGTCTGAGAGCTCTCCTTCTTTTTGACTTTTGTGATCGGGGCTCTACTATGTAGGGCATGGTAAGGGAGGGGGGACGTGACTCAAGTAGCTGCATCAGATGGTCATTTGGAAGCTTCTTATAATATTCTGAAGTCGGGGTTTTCTTTCAGACTGATCTGAATTATAAGAGCTCTGTTCAACTTCCCGCCCCATTATGAGATTTTTGTTTTTCATTTTCCCCCCATTCTGGCCTTTACCTGAAGTGCCCAGGGAAGGCTACAATAAAATCACAATAAAGACTAATAACATAGATTCACCAAAACGATAAGGGGATGCTTTTCTCTCAGCCAAAGGCCAGGCTAAAGAGACTTTGCAATTCATACAAGGAAGGTGCTTGGCACACCTCAGAGGGGAGGCCATTCCCTATCTTAAGGGCTGACACTGAGAAGGCCCAATGCACTCCCCTTAGCTCTTGAAGGGGGTGGGTCAGCCAAGAGGGCCTCACGAGAAGGGCAGACTTTGAAAGACTGCTTATGTCTTGGACTTCATCTCTTTGCAAATTACTCCTGCATGAATTTCAGATTAGCAAAACTTAAATCATTGTACCTACAGGAAAATAAGAGATGGGGGGGTGTTTGACAGTGAAACTGAATAATGAGTGGCAATTGGAACAATCAGGCTTTTAAAGATATCCACATAAAGTAATGATTGGGTTAAAAGTAACATCTGTCTCATGAGTCAAGAAAGTCATGGGTTCAGTGTAGTTGAAATCTATCCCATTCACAATAATGGGAGGTTTTGCAGGATTTTATATTTTACTAGCAACATCTGGAATCCTGAGAAAAATGTAGAGCTAACATTTAAGAAAAGCAATCATGTTGTTCGTACTGAAAGCAATTGCAAGCTTTAAATATAACCCTTTTTGATGCTGCTGCTACTGCTGCTGTCTCATTTTACTGATTACCTAAATTTCCAGGATGCTGTTGCCTTTGCAAATTGAGCAAAATAGGGAAATTTTGCTGTTTTACTAATTGGCTGCACTAATATACAGTGTTTATTCGAACTCTTTGAATAGCTCATCTTGAGTTACAGGTCTGTATGAACATTTATTAATTTAGGGGCCATTTTGTACTTACTCATAGCGAACACCGATTTCCTCACGGCTAAGGCCCGTCTGCACCCTGGAGTTAATTAATCCCTCCCTTGAGCAACCCAGCTGAGGACTGCTGTCCCACAGTGTCCAACCCTCTTCCAGATGCAGCATGGAAAGGGGGCACACAGCATACGGATTGCCATGGCGATGTCCAAGTGCATGCTGGATGTTCACTTAGTTGTTGCCATGGTGATCCATCCTGCCTTGGCCTGGTAATTTGCACTTCAAGTCCTGCTGCCATGGTACAGGACTTTATCAGCGCTCAAAGTGCAAATTGCCACTGCAGTGCTACCACTTTGCCAGTCTGGTATGTTACTGTCATGCCCTACTAGGCTGGTAAGTGTGAAAAAGTCCTTGGTTTCTACATCCACCTTGCTTGGACCAGTTTAACGACTGATTATAAAAGCTTCCAGAGTTCGTGCCCTCTCACAGGATCAACTAAAAAGCTCAAAGAAGGACGATCTAATTTGATTTTAATTAAACACAACATAACCATTTTATTAGTAATAATATTTGGATTTTATATTTGAATTTTATCGCATTGTTTTTAAACTTTTGTGTATGATCGTTTGACTAATCATTAAACTTTCTTTTTCTATTATTGTTATTATTGATATAACACAAGCAAACAAGACGTTTATGCTGGTGTTGGTAATTGTTATTACTAGTCGGGCCCTTCCCAAGCGCCTAAGAATTGGTGAATGATACGAGCAGATCCCGGCAAAGTGGCTTTATGCAGCTGGCAGATGGATATTTTGTGGATGCCAATGCTTTTCAAGTGCCCACTAAGATCTTTCGGCAGTGTGTCGAGAACCACTGCGACCACCTTTGCTGGTTTATGCCAGAGTCGCTGCAGTTCTGTTTTCAGGTCTTTGGATCTGTTAAGTTTTTCTAACTGGTTTTCATCAATTCTGCTGTCGCCTGGAATAGCGGCGTCGATGATAAACGCTTTGTCTTTCTCCACAATTGTGACGTCTGGCGTGTTAGACTAGCAAGCCCCGTTTGCCTCTATGTTTGTTGGAATGACCAGAACACATACCTGATCCTTGTTTCCCTCAATATGGATTATCTTTACGATGTCTGACTGTGCCATAAATGTGGCATAACAGACATGTTAAAGTGAATGAAGGTATGAGAATGTAGTAATAATATTAGGAGTTGAAAGTGATTGTAACAATAAATTACAAAAGCATCTGAGTGAACATAAACTATATATTATGAATATGTGAATAGAACTGTGAAGTGAAAACAAAACAAAATAATTGAATGTGCTTGTGAGATAAAATTGTTGCTACATACACGGTGATCATTACTGTTCATGCATTTATCATCTTGGTGCAGCCAGAAAGCACATCTGGTTTTAATAAACATGTACACTGTATGATTTTTGGCTCTTCTTTTGTCCTACATACTTTCCCTGCTCTTTATCAATGTCTGTTGTCAGTGATTTGATGAAGTTAAAATAGACTCCACTTGATTCCGCTAATGGACAACAAATGAAGGGAAAGCTTTTCTTTAAAATCTGAATGTAAACATAGCTGCTATTGTTTAATCAGCTCGAACACCCTAAACATTAAGTGAGAATAAAGCTAACGCCTGACAAAAGAAGGCTTTTACCCAACAAAATAAAATTAAAATCCCAATATAAGTATTGGCACAAAGTGTTTGCTTTAAGTTGTCCCAATGATGGTATCTTGCTGGTCTCATCTCGGCTGGAAACAAGAATCTTTGCCCGAAATAGGTTTCCAGGAGCCCCAAAGCTCACCTGCAGGGGCCGCAACTGGTATTAAAAACCCACCCCAAGTCCATCTGACTAGCTTGGCACAGCTGGTGATGGATGTTCAGAGAATAGCAGGAACTGAGTGAAGATGGAGATTGAATTCACACCTCATCACATCTCATATAAAGGACAATGTTTCAAGGTCAGTGTTTTAGGTGGATGAATGGAACAGCATTTGGCAAAGGGCCTGGTGCTCATTCTGCCATCGCTCTGAATGCAGCTGCTCCCTCCAGGCCTCCGCAGTTGTTTTTATTTTTAATTACCAAGACGCGTCATTGCTACTAAAGCACAAGAAACATTAAATTGTTTAATCTTCAGATTTGCCTCCTTGCGTTGTTCTCACAGCGATCCTAAGGTTTGCCAGCTTTGTAGCCTGAGCCAGTCCTGAAAATATTAATGAAGAAAAATGACTGTGAAGACCCAGAAAAGACAAAGCTACTGACGAAGGAGAAGGCTTGGGGTGGCGCCCCTTCCTTCCCTCTGCTGAATGAATTCCCAGTTCACAATGGCGGCTCCAGGAGCAGCCTGAGGAGAGTCTGGACTGAGGGGAGTCAGGAGCAGCCTGAGGGAAACTCCGTTTATTATGTGTGGGTTAAAAAATTGCTGCTCGTGTTTAGGCAGTTATTTAGTTTCCTACTCCTCGGGTCTGTTAAGCATTATTTCAAGCTGCTTTCTCTTCAGATAATGTTCTACACTATTTTAGCTGCCAGTACTGAGACAGAATGAATTAAAATAGTGTTGGAGATCATTTTTCCTGGTCATTAGCCCAACTGAAATAAAGCATTGCCATACAATGCTAAATTACCTTTAGTATAATGGTGTTGTGGCCATTTTGTTCTTTTCAGATTCAGGTACAAATAAATAGCACTGAATGCAGACACCGCTGTGGACGTGGAAATGAAATGTGAGGGAAGTATTTTTAAGGATGTCAGATTGCTCTGTATTTAAGAAACCAGTAACAACTCTTAATATTAAATAACTAATTCTAATGATTTAAAACTTGATTTCACAAATGGTAAAAGTCCGTCTTTTAAGACAACCTTCTCTGGGACCAACTTTGGTTCGCTTTCTTGAGAAATGTCTTCATTAGAAATTATACGATTTCAAATTGTGCTGCTATTAAATCTTCAGCAGTCTATAGTAAAATATTATTTTTGTACTAGAAGCTCATGAAGATTTTAAAAATTATACACATATAATTTGTGCTTTGCTTATTGATTTGAAAGTATGAAGGGTAAAAAAAGCCATTTCAGAGAGTAGTGAGAGAAAATGGGTGCTAGTTAGTCCCGTCTCGCACCATTGTACTGTATATGGCCCCATCCATATGCGGGATATATAGTGCTATGATGTCTGCCCTAAGGTGGGACTGCCATAGGTATCGTTGGCAACCTCACCGTAGCCCCACTATATCTCAGCTAAATCCCACTATAGCCTATTATGGGAAACCTTGACGCCAGGGACACTTACCTTGCATAACTTACCTTGTAGCCACCATCGTCACTGTGTCCACTATCCCTGTGCAGGGTGGAAAACACAGCTGCCCGTGCACAGTAGTGGCGATTGCACACTCCTGAGTATTTGGCACTGAAACTGTGGTAAACTGACGTGCTATAGTAACTCTGTCCGAGCACAGATGACCCTCAGTTGCTCGTTGTTCAAGGTGGAGTTTTCCTCATATTTCAGCTCGCAAGATGGAACTTGTGAAGAGACTGGGGGAGGAAGCGCTGTGATTGCAGAAGTGAGGTGTGTCTCATTACGCTGGGCCAGGATTCCATCTCTAATTGATCAAAAAGGAAGAAAGAAATCCGAATAATTAAGTTCCCTTGCCGCGCCACTGGCTCTCTCTGGCTAATGCTAACATTCGCCAGGCTTGCATGATAGCGTTTCACTATTCCTAGTTACATTATATGCAAACCAGTAATACTGGGACATTTCCAGTTCATGACAAAAGCAGCCTAGGAGAAAACGTTGCTCCTGTGAGAGGGTTCTCAACAGCAGTGGGGTTTCCAGGTCCAGGAGCCACTAAGGGTTCTGACATTCTTTGATGTGCATTCCAACACCCCGTGGCTCACATGTGACTTCAGAGGCCAGTTTGCACTTGGTCCTCTAGTTTGCAATAGACTAACATCTGGGCAGGTGCATCTGTACTTACAGGAGGCGTTTACATCCTAGAAATGCCCCCTGCCTGCCCAGATGTTCACCTATCATAAACTAACAGTGGTGCACAGCGTTGTGCGCCAGATGCGAGTTGACCTTACTTTGGAGCCTGCCGACCTGTAGGATCCAGCTGGTGACAATTTGCACCATCTGAAGACAGTAGCGCCCCGTCAGCAATCGGACACACACCTGGACCAAGGTATGTTTACGGACATGTGCGGCTTAGGATGACATGTACTAGCATTCCCAAGTGCAAACACCAGAGGGATTTTCGCACTACACTCATTCCATTTGGAACGGGTGTAGGACGGGAAACCTAAGACACTTCAGGACGCTTTCAGCATTCACACATAGGAGCGCAGGAACGCGTGTAAACGCATTCCGGCGCGCCTGTGTGCGAATGCTCAAAGCATTCTGAAGTGCCTTAGCCGGCAAACGCCGGCAAGGGGCGGGGAGACGGCTGCCGAGGCTCCCGCAGCCGGCAAAGCAGGCAATCAGCTGATTGTCAGCCGGCGCCGCGGGGGAGGGGAGCCCGCGGCTGTCAGGGAGAGAGAAACATGAGCGAATGCTTCTCTCCCCGAACGGCTGCGGGCGCTTCGTCCGCGCCGGAACGGATGTAGAGCACTTTAAAGTGCTCTACATCTCGAACGCGTGCAAGACAGCTCCGGACACGTCGGAGCGCAAGCCCCGCTGCGGCAATGCGTATGCCGCGTTCGAGGCTGTCTCGCACGCGTTCGAAAACCCCGTGTGCGAAAAAGCCTCAGGACACGTTAGTCTGTTATGCACTCTTCCCATACAACAGATGGGAAACTAAGTGCAGAAACATGCCAGGCGCAAAGTTCTAGCTCTTCCTTAATATGCAAGGCTACACCACCTCCATGCCGCCCTTCTCTGTCTTTCCTGTACAGTTTGTACGTTGGGCTGACTGTATCCCATTGGCTTTCACTGGTCCACCAGGTTTCAGTTATGCCAATAATATCAATCCTATTATCCATAGCTAAGTTTTCTAGCTCCCCTATTTTGGCTCGAAGGCTCCTGGTATTTGCATATACACATTTGTATTCACTCCGCTTGTCCAAATTCCGCCATCGAGGAGCACGTGAATCTTTATACTGCCCCTTGCATCGTTCTGCTTGCATACTATTAACTCATCCCCCACTTAGCTCAGCATTTTCTGTATATTTCCAGCCCTCCTCACTTGAGCGTGCGCTCTCCTGAACCGGATGCTGCCCAGCAACTGTCGGCTTTCCCCCAGGGATCAGTTTAAAAGCTGCTCTGCAGCCTTTTTAATATTAAGCACTAGCAGTCTGCTCCCATCTTGCTTCAGGTGTAACCCGTCCCTCTTGTACAGGTTTGGCTTGTCTCAGAGTTTTCCCAGTTCCTAACTGATCTAAACCCCTATCTAGCGAAACTCCACATTAAACCCAAGGGACAGGAAACCTTACAATAATCATAATTTTCTGTGGTCCTTCTGAAAGGTTGGTTGGATGCTGCTGGCAGTCCATTTGCCATTCTAACAGGAGACTGAAGGATGCAACAATAAGAAGATGCAAATAGATCTAATAATACAGAGAACAAAATTTAATGTATTGGGAGCTTTCTTCCCAAGTCCTTCAGTTTATTTTTTGTCAGGATTTTTCATGCCAAGGAGTTGTCCTGACAAATCCAAACATCGGTCCTTTAACCTCCCCCCCCCGCCCCCAAACTCTCCAGTATGAATTACCTTAACATTGCTTTGGCCTTCCTCGTGAGCCTGCTGGATGATTGTCGCTTCCACCATATGGAACGCAAGTTCAGATACACAGCTGCGCGTTCCCTTGTGAATTATTTACATCCTGTGTGCCAGCCTGTAAAATGCTTTAATCTAGATTTCTCTCATCAAGCTATTAAAAATTCCTCCTACTTCCTAATTTCTGCCAAGCATCCCTGCCCTTTACTGCCCTAATTCAGCATTTCATGGCAGCCAAAGAGAGATTGCTTTCAGCTGAATCGCTGGTAGAATGGCGCAGGCTCACAGTCCATCAGGCTTTGGCCCTTTCGCCTTTCTCGCCCTTATTTTAATGGGGAACTGAAAGGGGTCGAGGGCAGAGGTAGATGAATTGGTCAAATTTTATTTCTCACATATTTCCAATAAAACCAGGTTATAGTAGATAGGCTCCATCGCCACACAAATCCACAATGTTTAATCTCCCCCTTAAAGTATTCACTTATTCGCTTAAGGCAAAGGACCATTGAAAATAATGCGAAAGTCAAATTCACAAATATGAAAGCAGACGGAAAAAGGGGAAGGGATAATGGTTTGGGTGTCCCCTTGTGCAAATGCCCCCATTTCATTTCCCTGGGATGTTTTTCCAGGAGTCTAAACGTGACAAAGCCCTACAGTCTCTGTCAAAACTATGTTTACAATACTACATAATTTTAGCAAATCTGTACAGAAAAGTGTAAATATTTGTATACAAAAAGGTTCATATTTATGTCAAATCATATTAAAATGCATTATATAAGGGGGAAATGAATTCTTTCTCCAAGTAACGGAGCCAATGGGGGAAGAGGGGGAAGCAATTTAATCCTCCAATCTTCCGCGATGAGCAGGGGATGCGGCACACACCGGCACCTGTGCTGCCTCTCACACGCTCCAAGTGAACGTCCTCGATCCAGAAGAGGTGCAGATGGGGCAGCAGGGCGTATATTTGTACAGCAGTCAAAGCTGCTCTACTGCTAATACACGCAGAGGGAACTCCGCCATGTGCGGAGCTGCTTCTCCACATAATGTGTACACTCTGACCACAAGCGTACCTGGCATTCCCACGAAGGTAAGGGCGAATTCACCTTGAATCCCAAAGAACTTGAATTACATTTTACATATGGATGAATATTACTCTGCATTACTGATGATGAACGTGATGATCTTGTTTAATAGCTACACAATTTTAACACTTTCTTGGCTTTTTATGTCAGTAGCCGTTTCTAGTTGTTTCCTCTCATACTATTCACAGTCGTGCTGAACTAGAACCTAAGCAATATTCTTTATGAGCATCTAAGGATACTGTTGTCCCATTGTCTTGTGTCACTATTAACAAACCCATGTGGTTTACCATGGCTTAAATGAGCTTGAGGATTGTGAAGGTGAGAACAGTCAGAATACAGAATATAGAATAATTACAGCAATGGTGTTTCCTGCCACCATCTATGACTGTGACAGCTGGCCACTGAAGCAACAGCAGTAGAAGGATAGACACTTTTAAATTTTGGATCTAGAGACAGCTATGGCTACGAGAACAACCAATCAGTCATTTCTGAACCAAATTAAATCTGTCTACTTCCTCGATGAAACGATCAGCAAAAAGAAACTCACATACTTGGGGAATGTGAAGCAGGTAGAAAAACTGCTTGGGAAAACTGAAGGAAGGAAGGAAGGAAGGAAGGAAGGAAGGAAGGAAGGAAGGAAGGAAGGAAGGAAGGAAGGAAGGAAGGAAGGAAGGAAGGAAGGAAGGAAGGAAGGAAGGAAGAGCAAAATATATAGCAAATATATATGCATATGGTCACCAGAAGATGAAGCTGACGCATTAGTGTCCATCGATAATAAATATAATCACATTGTGAATAATGCAGACATATGTTGAAAATGGAATGTATTTTTCAACCTTTACGAAAAGGAAAAGGAAAATTTGGATAAATCATTCATAGATAAAGCTGACAAAAGAATCTGACCAAGTGTTCATTTATATTTTTATTTTCCCCTATACCTGGAGGTCTCAAGGTGGATCACAATGTATTTACATATTCCAACTTTCTAAGGAACAAACAGCACATTACATAAATAACATGAGTTGGTTCTGAGGACACTCCTTTTTAGATTATGAATTATGTGTTTGGTTTACATCATAACTCTAAATTATGAAGTCTGCTAAAGTCTGTTGGAGATCAATGAAGTTGTATCAAGGAGATAAGCTGCAAAACCAGGTAATGTATCAAGTTAAGCGTAGAGCTTCTACCTGCTCCAAAGGTAGGTGCTTGACTCCAGGCATTGACAAATACACCAGAAGCAGATATCAGATGTCCAAAAAAAGTTTATTACCTGGAGTTATAATAAGTTCCATTGTGGCTAGATCCCTACGTCTACTGAAGGAAGATAAGAAGATAAGTAAGTAGTTCTCTGTTCTTCCAGGTCAAAGCGGTTACTTTTCTGGCTGCTTAAGAGAAAGAAATTCAGCAACACTTTGTGCTTGACATTAATGTTATTTTATCTGTATAAACTTGAACGACATAGTTCTGGTGAGAATATGACATTTTTATGCAAGATCTTAACAGTCTCACAATATAGTGCCTTCCAGCATTGCAGATAAGTTTGTTTGTTTGTTTGTTTGTTTATATTTCTATCCCACCTTATACCCAAAGGTCTCAGGGTGCTAACAACATTTAAAATCAAATATATTAAAACAGATAAAAGCATATATTAAAACAACAGTGTCTCCAAGTGGGAAAGGAGAGCGTGTCCTCATTTAACTCAAGGCCAGAGTAAATCTTCACCACCCTCCAGAACATATAAAGTGAAGGGGTGTGATGGACCTCAAGGGGAAGACTATGCCATAACCTGGGGGACTATAACCGAGAAACTCCCGGGTGCCCATCTGTTAAGCTGCTGAGGGTGGTGGGACAACCAGGAGAACGCCCCCTCCAGATCTTAAGGCATGAGCAGGTCCTTTAAATACTTGGGGCCCACGTCATTTAGGGTCTTATAAGTCAAGGTTGGCACCTTGAATTGGGCTCAATAGTAAATCGGCAGCCAATGCAACTCTTTTAAAATTGGCGTGATGTGTCTTCGGCTGGCAACCTAGCAGCTGTGTTCTGTACTAGCAGCAGCTTCCAAACCATCTTCAAGGGCAGCCCCATGTACAGTGCATTACAATACTCCAGTCTAGAGGTTACTAGAGCATGGATAACTGTGGCCAAGTCATCTCTGTCCAAAAAAGGCTTCAGCTGGCACACCAGCTGTAGTTGGGAATAGGTACCCCTGGCCAAGGCTTCCACCTGAGCTTCAAGTGTCAGCATAGAGTTCAACAGCACCCACAAACTTTCCAGGGCATTACAACCCCATCGAGGACAGGGTGCCTCCCAACTACACAGGCCTGAGACTCTGCGAAACACAGCACCTCTGTCTTGTCTGGATTCAGCTTCAATTTACTGTCCTCAGTCCAGCCCATTACCGCCTCCAGGCACCTGTCAAGCACTTCAACTGCCTCTCCTGGTTTGGATGGCACAGAGAGATAGAGCTGGATATCACCTGCATATTGATGGCCCCTCACTCCAAATCTCCTGATGACCTCTCCAAGCAGCTTCATGTAGATATTAAAGAGCATGGGAGATAAGATTGACCCCTGAGAAACCGCACAAGTGAGTTCCCAGGGTGCCGAGCTAGACTCTCCCATTACCACTCTTCTAGATTGGCCGCAGAGATAGGAGTCAAACCAATGGAGCACACTGCCTCCTAAGCTCCATAGCCTTTCTGGAAGGATACCCTGGTCAATGGTATCCAAAGCTGATGAGCGTTCCAGGAGAACCAACAGTAGCAGGGAGGCCGCCATATGGGACTGGGAACATTTGGTTTTTCCCTGGTAAAAATTTACTGCAAAAAACCTCTTTAAGGACCACTCTGACAGCGGGTTGCCCCACCTTCTGTTTTTACTTCTTCTCTGTCAAAAAGCAGGGCTTTTGCTCGTTTGCATGTCCCTCACCTGGGGAGATGGGGTGTGTGTTAGTTCCAGGGCGGGGTTCTGTTGGGGCCACCGGAGGAGCTGCAGGGAAAGAGGAAACCCCGCCCTAGGGTGGGCAAGGGGCATTCAAAGGACCCCGTTGCAGTCGTGAGTGGGAATGAGAGTTTCCAAGTTCTGCTGTTCACCTTAGGAGTGGAAAATCATCTAAAGAAGTAACCGGGGCCCCAGGCATGCTCCTTCCTGCTATCAGGGTGACACAAAATAGCCGGGAGTGAGGCAAAAGGGGTTGATGGCAGAGACAATGGAGGGAGGGAGGCTTAAAGTGCCAGGAGGGGGGCAGCAGTCCTCAGCACCTCATGGAAGGGGGTCACTCACTCATCTTCCCGAATGTTCTAAGTTTGTCTGTATTCCATTGGCTGTTGCTTAGCACCTGGTGTAGTAATAAATTCTGATATAATGATGTCTATATTAGCAGGTGCTAACTTGTCCTGTCTTGATGCTGGAATCATGCTGTTTTTGTCTTCCTGTCAACCTATGCCTTTCTGGACACTTCTGGAACCAAGAAGCTGGGCCCCATCGTTTGTGTGGCATTTCGATTTTGTTTGTATGGACTTTCATGCTATTCCTGTATTGCTATTTCCTGTGAATGCTCCAGTTTTGCCTTTTTATTTAATCAACCAACTTGTTCTTAATTTGGCCTGGTTTATTGTGCAAACTGAAACCAGAGATTTTTGCTAAGGGAAAACCTTGCTCAGCCATACCTCTGCTATTACGCAGGACAACTTAGGCAGGGAACTCTGAGAGATGGAGGTTCCCCAGGGTCATAATAAACCTTAAAGTCCACCACTCAGCACTCTTCAATTGGTTTACAATTCCCCCCTTTTTTAATTGAGTATACAGCACACTCCTTGATAAATCCTCTATATAAAGCACATATAAATCAACAGCACAAACACTTTGACAATTTTTTTCCCTTCCCAAACTTTGTGTATTTACACATTTACCCTGTGATTTGGTATGCTGGACAATTTTATAAATGTTACAACTAATCTCTAAACTGCAGTTCATCATTTCTTAGCCTTTACCCCTTCTTGGCACTGTTTGGCGAAATACAATTGAAATGTGTCATTCTCACATAACTGTTTAGAAAGAACTATTTACATTAAGTTTCCACTCAGGTTTTAAAACGTCTTGGAAATGTTTTGGAAATCCTTTGTCCCCATTAAAATCTTGATTCCTGGACTTTCCGAGGAGTAAATAACCAAAAAACGCATTAAAAAGAAACCCTAGGAAAACCAGCTCTCACACCCATTTTTCCTGCTAGCCCACATTATTTTTTTGCCTTTGGGAACACTACAGGGCTATTTGGCACAAGGATCTTCTGGCCAGTTCCTGCCAGATGTGGATAGGATTTCACAGCTGCAAAGATCTCTCTCCTTCCCTCTCAGTGCCTGCTCTGGATCACAAGAGGAGAAAGAAAGAAAAAAAGCACCAGCAGGCCTCAAAAGATTCAACTGTAGCAAGAAAATTGTTGTGATTAGGAGAGAAAGGCCAGCAGCAAGTTTTTAAAGACTCGAGCGATACATTGTCGCAAGGATTGCACAGCAGCCAACAGCCTGCATTTTACACAGGGGGAAACAGAGGGAAACTGAAAGGGGAGATTAACTGGGGCAGAGATTACTAAAGGTCTTGCTTCTCCACGGTGGGTTTGTTTGTTTTTTCAGTTTGAGTGGGAACGCAGGTATTCACATTCAGTTATCCTCAAGGAAATGGGAACGCCCAGAATGCGCGCTCAGTCCTGAATCCGGATTTAAAAAGTCCAACTGGGATTTTAAAAGTTAAGTGGGAACAACACCTTAAAAACCTAAAATCAGAGCAAATCTGATTAAGGAAAGTACAAAGGTAATAAAAGAGTTAAATGCTGTGCCAGCTATCTGACCGTGGCAGGGAGGCCGCCATATGGGATTGGGACATTTGGTTTTTCACTGTTAAAAATTTACTGCAAAAAACCTTAAGGTTACATACAGATCTGTGCCTTATCAAGAGTGTCTATGTTAGTGTGCATATGTACCTTTTTAAAAAAGCCTGGACTAATTTGGGAGAAAGAGGGTTTTTTTTTTCTTTTTGGTTACCAGAAAATGGTAAAATATTTTGAAATTCTATTAAGTCTTAAAATTACCAGGCCTGGTTCCACCTTAAAAATGCTCCATACTGTATGCGGCACAGCCTGGGGTGCTGAGTAGCTGCCAAGTATCTATCACGGAGTGATTTATGATATATGATACGTTCCTCAGCCCAAGTGGAGACCGTTTAGTTGAAACATGAGAACGGAGAGGTCCTGCGCTCTCAGAAATCACGATGACAACTCTCTGTTTGGTTTGCTGAGGAAACACGCAGTGCCAATCATGGCTGCATTTTACAGCATTGCAACTCGGTAAAGGCTAAAGGCAAAACTAAGGAGCTGGGATTTTTAAAAAAGAATATCACACACTAAAATATTTTCTTTACATGTTAAAATATAGTTTGTTTTGTTGTCTCTTCTAATTTATGTGGCTTCTTAAAACTAAACTCAACAGCCTGGTGGTTGAGAGAAAGAGAGGGGGAAAGAAAAAGGGGGAGAAAGATCTGCATTTCTCTTTCTCTTTCCAGTTCAAGACTCTAACAAAGCTTCCTCGTTTGCAGGGATATTTTGGGTTTTCTCTCTGCCTTCAGGGCTTAAGTGCTTTGCTTTAACACAACTTGCTTTGCAGCTGGGAAGTCCTTCTTTCCCGCACACGGATTGCACAGAATGCAGTAAATGAGGCTTCGGTGGACCAGGATGGACAGTGGCCTCCTGAGTCTCCAAAAGGAAAATCCCTCAAGGCTTTATGATGCAGGCACAAAAGCTACTTCATTTATGATCGTTGAAGGCAAAGGATAGAGCTGTAATCGTCAGACCTCTTCTGAGCCCAAAATTCAAGAGAAAAAAGGTTTCTAATAAGGACCAGCCTTGCTGCATTAGCTACACGAGAGCAAAACAAAACAAACAAAAAGCTTCTGTTGAACATGGAAAATCACACTTTTCTTTTCAAACGGATCTTCCTGGATGGCAAAATTAGGAATTTACTCTGTATTTAAAAATACTGTATTGCCTTTTGTTATATTGGGTGTATCTTTTTCCAATTCTTTTTTAAAACTAAAGATATAACCATCTATTTAAATACAAAATGTTACTGTAAAGAGATAAAGCTCTTGGATCAGCTAACTGCAGGAAATACTCAGTTTTGAATGTTGATGTTCAAATGTTGAAAGAAGCATTTTAATTGCTTTTCACCACCTGAGGCTCTTTCTGCACGGACCCCGAATCTATATGAATGGAGGCTCCATACTAGCCCACATCTGGACTTCTTCATCTGCTCATTAAAATGACGCACGGAGGCGGCCTGCCTCCTTTCTGACCTGGCAGATTGAGATTAAGAGAAGCCCTAATCCAGATCTCTCGCAGGCCCATTGGATCCAGAGGGACCGGTGGGGCCATCTGGAGCACAGGAGGGACGCACAAGGCCTCCCCCTATGTTCGAGACTACAGGGCGTCTCTTCCTGCAGTCCACTGTAACATGCTGCCAAATGTGCTCCCTTAAGGCTTGCAGGTGTGGCCACAGATTTTGCGTGAAGCCATGTGGCTGCAGTGTGGGCTGGTCTGGATCAGGACTATTGGTTCAGATCCTGCCCATGTCTTCCCACAATCTGGATCAGTAGGCTGGGCTCAGCAAACCCATAGAGATGAATGAGAGGACCTGGCTTCAGTTCCCTTCTTCCTCAAAGTAGTGTGGGTGGTAGGGGGCAATCTATTACCGACCCCAGTAAGGCTAGGAGGAGGCCAGGAGGAGGAAGGCCAGCACCTCTCACCTGCTACTGGTGCAGCGTGGCTGCTTTCCTGACCTTTGTGGCGTGTAGCACTTTAGAGCCACTTTGTGGCCTTCTACAGCCAGGGGCCATCCTGAAAGTGATGGTTTCTGGGCGTCATATAACGCCTTGTCAAGAGAGGGAGTTTAGTTTGCTTTTGAGGCAAACCCTCTTTATTTAAGCCCAGCTCAGCTTGAAAGCAAGTTGAACAAGCCAAGCTTGTCTGTGCGCAAGTTGGGTTATATGAAGTGGCTCAACGCATCCCCATTACAGACTACAGTCACCATAATTGGAAGCATCTATGACAACTGGTCAGCCATAAAGAACCGTGTGACATCTCTTAAGCACCACATTGCAATGGGGCAGGTGTCATACAGAGGTGTTCCACGATAAGGTAGATAGTTGAAGGGAATGAAGGGCCATCTGTAAAGAGTTGCATAGCAGTTCTCAGAAGAAGCAGGTCTTGTCATGGTTGCCTCTGGTGTCAGAGTAAATATTAACAGCATACCTCAATTAATTCTTTTAGGGACAGGTGGAGCACCAAATTTGCCTGTCATACTGTAGGCAGAGCTGTCGTGGCAACCTGCCTGAATTAAGTTGCCTTCATTTCTCACTGCCAAGTCAAGGGTCCTGTTCACACTTGGCTTCATTCTAAAATATACCCCGGAATAGAGGCCTGCTGCCCAGATGCTGGTGCAGGCTACAGCTTCCCCCGAGTGATGCCTGCCAGGGTCTGCAACACTAAGCGAACAACAGGCCCCCATCCTGGGATATATTCCAGAATACGGTCAAGTGCAAATGGCCAATAGTAGACTTTCCTGTTTGCTTGTTCAAGAACATTAAGGGCGGTGCATTTTCTTTCCCATCTTTTTGATCCCTTTGGTTCCATGGTTCTTTGACAGAACTTTGGGGAATGGTAAAGTTGAAAAAAAATCCCACATGCATACCCCAAACTATCTGAAGAAAAATCAATACTGCTCCCTCCTTGCTTTTAAAAGAGACTTGAGGAGAAGTGAATTCGGATGTGTATCCTGAGGCTTTTTCGCACACGGGGTTTTCGAACGCGTGCGAGACAGCCTCGAACGCGGCATACGCATTGCCGCAGCAGGGCTTGCGCTCCGACGTGTCCGGAGCTGTCTTGCACGCGTTCGAGATGTAGAGCACTTTAAAGTGCTCTACATCCGTTCCGGCGTGGACGAAGCGCCCGCAGCCGTTCGGGGAGAGAAGCATTCGCTCATGTTTCTCTCTCCCTGACAGCCACGGGCTCCCCTCCCCCGCCGGCGCTGGCTGACAATCAGCTGATTGCCTGCCTTGCCGGCTGCGGGAGCCTCGGCAGCCGTCTCCCCGCCCCTATGTGTGAATGGTCAAAGCGTCCTGAAGTGTCTTAGGTTTCCCGTCCTACACCCGTTCCAAATGGAATGAGTGTAGTGCGAAAATGCCTCTGGTTTCCTTGGAAGCAGGACGATGCTCAGGAGGGACTGGAGGCTGTTCCTGGTGCCCAGGGAGAATTCTCCTGCTCCAGCTTGACCCCATATAAGACTCTTTATTTGTTTAGATGGGGCGTGTGCAGTAAGCGGTCAGTATTTTAGGAAGAAGGCAGCAGCCCTTACAGTGCTCAAATACCTTTCCTAACAATGTTCTTTTAAGTTTAGACATCTAGCACAAGCCTAAGTCCTGAACTCTGCAGTTAGAGCAAGCAGCTTCAGCAAACATCCTGTCCAAGGAACCTGGCACTCCGTGTTCCAGGGTGATTGGCAGGAAACGGTTTGTTTGAGGAAGGGGAAGATGGACATTTTTAAAAGCGATACTCTCTTTGTCAAAACAGCGGAGGGATAGATAAATCACAGTGACTTCTAGAAAAATCACAGTGGCTTTTAATTAGGCTTATGGGCAGGGGGAGGGGCTGCTCTTTGAAGGAGATGTAACCCACATTTGTGGAAGCAGAAACAATGAAGTTACAATGAGAAATAAAAAGGAGAAAATCAGCAGCAACGACAAATTATCACTTCAAGACAGAATTAGATAGAAGTAACTCAGTGGAAATGTGGGACAAATTATATCTGGATCTCATTGTTTGCATCTGTGGTTGAAATACAGCTACAGGGAGGAGGTTTTTTGCAGCCGGTCATATGGCAACCACTCTATGGCAGGTTCTTACGAGCAATCCTTGTTGTTCTCATTGTGGCACACAAAGGTAGTGGCATATAGCTTGTGCGCCTGCCTCTGCTCCAGGCAAGGACACCGCTGGTCCGGAGTTCAGTGTTTCTGTCTGGGAGCTCCTTTGGTGAGCACAGAGGACACCTGAGGAATATGCCCAACTTCCTGTGCTCTCCAGTCACCGGAACCTAGTTAAATGGCTAAGTGAACACTGTCCAAGTCTCCCCCAGTGGTTCATCTTTACATGACACATGGGCTGTGGCCAGACATGTCCTCAACTTTGAATTCCATTTGGAGTCATGATTGCGCCATCATACAGTACTCATGATGTTTGGTTGATGTTCTGGAGTATCCTAACATAACTGCGCATTTTCATTAATGCAGGAGAAAGATCTCTCTCTGCGCAGTATTGGCTTGGGGCACGGTATTTTATGAATGCAGGCAAAAGCACGAGGAGCACAGATGGGAGCTTGCTAAACTCAGAAGTGCAGCTTGAAAACTGATTGGCTCTAAGAACCCTCCAATGAAGAAACTGAGACATTGATTGTCTGTGAGGACAACTGATTTTCCTTTCATACTGAGGATACACCAGAGTTTCCTTGAGCTGTCAATTTAAACTGTGCTGTCTGGATCTGGCCACAAGATGCCTTTGCTGCAGTCCCATGACAACCTTAAGTGCTCATGCAGAACATAACAAATTTGAAGCACAAATAGGTGTGCAATGTCATAGCTGAAACCATCGGCCCTCTGTGAAGACTCATTTCCCTTGGCCAGTTATCACCTGAAACTTAGGTTGCCACCCTGGAAAAGAGAGAACACGGCATCCTCCCCCCACCCCCACTTATGATCTTGGCAGGAACCCTGGTATTGTTTGTTTGGGCTTTTAATTTTATTCTGGAATATCTAAAAACAGTGGAATTAACTAACTAAAGTTTGGATGTGGTGCCAGTCATCCCTCTTAGGATACAAAATGCCCTTAGCATGGTTTCAGCTATGTGTGGGAAGCTGTGTGTATCTTTCCCTTGTATTGAATCACACAGATTGTGCTCGTCATGATTGCACTACTTCAAATTCAAGGCAAGAATTTATTTTCTTTATCTTTTGGCCCTGGGCCCCACCCACTCATGTGACCTCACCAGCCCCACCCATGTGACTTCATCAGCCCCACCCATGTGACCTTGATGACCCCACCCACATGACCTCACCAGCCCCACCCATGTGACCTTGATGACTCCACCCCATGACTTCATCAGCCCCACCCATGTGACCTTGCCCAGCACCACCCCTTTCCCCACCTTGCCTGTGAACACCCAGCCCTGGAACCCACCAGCCGCCACTGGCAATATTATCCTCTGTTTTGCCCTAACTCAAAACTTTTTTCTCCCTACCTACCACAAAAGAGGCGGGGAATGATAGCACAGGATGGCTGGCAAGGGGCCCCCTCCTGAGAGTGAAACCCCACCCATTTCATTCATTCATTCAGTTGATTTTGTTAGGCAGTGAAGCCCGTATAAGGAAAATGTACGGATGTGCATACAAAGGTAACTAAGAGTCACAGGCGCGACTATCAGCAAAGTCTTCAAGGCTGGATTGTGCAAGAATGACGTAAGTCTGTGCAACACTTGGATTGCAACAGCTTGTGCAATACAAGGGAAGTGAGTCACCATCGTATGATAAGAAAGGGTATAAAGTGCCCGCACACGGCTGTGATTGTGGGTTGCTGGTTGTAAGGAGAGTTGGAGAGCGTGTGTAACTTGTAAATTGCAGCAACTATGTAAATAAACCTCTGAGGAGAGAGAAATTCCTGCTTCAGTCTGCTTCTTACGCTGCGGGCAGGAGGGAAACCCGATAAGGCTGACAGCAGAGATGCCAGCAGCAGATTTCCGGGACAGCAGAGATTGTCTTGTCAGCTGATTTAATACCAACAAGGTATCTCACACACCAACAGATTTGTATGCCGCCTTTCTAATCAACTACTCAAGGCGGTTTACAGCAACCATGAAGAATACAATACAAAGTAATACTTCATATATTAAATAGATAATATATCATAAAATTATACATAAACAAAATAATAGACTATGAAATTACACAAAACATTGGGGGAGGGGAGAGGCAACCATGCCGGCTCCCCCTCCTCCCCTCTCCAAGCTGAGTGCTGCTGGAGTTGTTCATGTGCTGACTCTTCAACTCCTTCTGTGCCAGTTCTTTAGCTGTGGGAGGGTTGCAACACATTCGAACTACATGAAGTCAGGGCAGAGCAGCAACAGACTCATGTCGACGCGGGCTGGCAGTGGTGTTACTTCTCTTCTGCTCGGCTTTATACCTTGCAGGTGAGGCAGCAGCAAACGCAAGCCGACGCAGGCTGACAGGTTAGCGCTGTGACAAATGTAATGATGCACTCACGACGGTGACAGGCATTGGGCGGAAGGCTATCGGTGATGACAACCCTAAAGACACAATCTCCCCCCAATACTGCAGTACCGTTCCCAAAGCAAAAAAGATAAAGCGTGCTAACAGAAAAATGGGAGCGAGAGCTGCCTGTACAAGGGCTTTTTAATTGTGGTTTTGGGAGATTTACTTCTTGGAAAGTGCGGGAAGTAAATTTTTAATTGGGACAAAGGATTTCCAAAATGTTTTCAAAGCTCATTAAAACCTGAGTGGGAAGAGGGCCTAAGGGAATATCAGCTACTCTCACAGACTGTGTGAATGAGGCAAGTATTAATTGTTTCTTTCTTTTGCCAGATATCTATTCCACTTTTGGAACTGGACCTGTGAGCCAACTAACATTACTATGCTTGAGTCTCATGAAAACTCTTTGCCAATTTGCCTTGGTGGCAGGATGGATTAGCCCCCACATCTCACAAGTGGAATCCCCCACCTTTGACAGCAGGAAAGCCCGAGAGTCACATAACCCAGCAGCTGAGAATCCCAGACTCCAGTGTCATTCGGCCGCACTGGTTCCAGCTTCACATCCTGGAGGGCTCTCCACAATGAAGGTTCTCCAGGAAGTGGAAAACCATACTTCTCCTCGTGTGGAGCTGCATTCACCTGGAAAACATTCATTGTATACAAATGATAAGTGATCACTTTTTTCACACTGCAGTGACTTTCTCACATTCATCTCTCCTGGTTTTGACATATGTGGCCAATTCTTTCTTCCCTGCATTGGGCATAATTAATTGTCCATTGTAAAAGTGCATACCACCTGAATGTCTCCTCTAGGTTCTTATGGATTCAGTCCCTTTGTTCTCATCTTCCTACTCAGGCAAACAAATTAACCTTGTTTTAAGCATATTTATTACAGGTTCATTGGGCTTGCTTGCTCATTTTTAGCTGGAAATTTTGTGACACTATCCTCTTTTTAGTGAACATTGCCGGTATAAAATGGCAAGGGAGAGTGACTGGCTGTCACACTGATGTCAAGTGAGCACCCCCAAGTTGGGCTCATTTAATAAACATTTAAGGGACTGTTAGCCTTTTGACCTGGGTGCTGGGTGTGACTTATGAAATCAATGCTAAAATTTACAAGATAGTGTTCATAAGGGGAAAAGGTTAATGCTGTGACAAATTTAATTATAACAACAGTTAGGTAGTTAGGTTAAAGGGGAGGATATAGGAGAGTGGTAAATAGTAATGCTAGACTGTGTAACTTATGTGGCAGATGATTCTGTTCTATTTAAAGTAAAATTGATTTTCAGATTGATCGTTTCCCCCTTTTATCATACATACATTCCTGCTTTTGAAACACTGATCAAGAACATCAGAACATAAGAGGAGCCCTGCTGGATCAGGCCACACCCCACCTAGTTCAGCATCCTGTCTCACACAGTGGCCCACTGAGAGCACATAGTAGAAAAGCCCTGAAAACAACAATATCGTACATGTATGAGGACGTCTAGATTTTGCTGCCTTTGGGAGAAAGCAATGAAGGATGCCAAACAAGGTGTTGATTAAATTCATGCTGATCACTCAGTAAAGAAAGTTCTTCCTGGAGTTATGAAAAGGCTGTGGACCTTATGGCAGATTTAATGTGGCTGGATGGATCTATATTATCATACAAATCTCAGCAGGCAGAATTAGTTTCTAGGTATCAGTTACAGCAAGATGTGAGTTAAAGTAAAGGAAGAATACTAGCAAAAACTAACCGGATCTTAAGATAATTTAAAAATGATAGATGAACACAAATCTTAATGGCCTATATTCAGAGTCTGACAGTCAGTTACAAGCTGCTGTTGAGCAATAAAACTGCACATTTTGCCTAAATCAATGACTTTGTTTACTATCAAACTGCAACCTTCAACTAAGGCCCAAGTTACTCAAGCGTCCATTTTGATTTTGAACGAAGCCATTCCTTGTTATAAACTGAGGTTATTTTGGACTTCTTCAGTTCTAGTCTGCTTCACTTCTGTTCTCCATTTTTTAAAAAGGGAAGCATGAGAAAGAGAAGGGAGCTCCCAAAAGTGATTAGGGAATATCAAGCCAGATGCAGAAGAATTTGTTATGTCAAAATACCTGTAACTTGTTGAAATACTTACAAACCTGCCCGTGATATGGAATTACCCGTACTAGGGGTAATTTAAGACTTTTGTTTGCTTAAACTTATCTATTTATTCAGTTAGGTATACATGCAAATCATCAACAGCATGCAAATCACATCAGCACAGGCTTGCACTGAACTCTACAAAATGGAGCACCGTTGACTTGGAACTGTCTTGACTGCAGTTGGCAATGCTTTCCTCTACCACTTAGGCCGTCTCTTCACGGCAACCCTTATTTCACTTTCCCTAAACCGAGATAACAGAA
>MTQE01001418.1:655192-665312 GCA_014337955.1 Aspidoscelis marmoratus | reverse complement strand
ACTGCTCCCATCAGAAGATGGCAAAGAGACTACAGCAGCCAACCCACCAGTCGAGAAAACGTCTGGTCCTGAGGCCAAGCGGGGTGGGAATGATACCGGCTAACCATCTTTACCATCATCCAGTTTGTCATCAATGAAGAGAAAATTCAAAGTAAAGTTAATAGGAAAATTTCAGCAATAAGAAATGGAGAGAAAAATTGGAACTGAAGAGCTCAAGTGCTGTTTTTTTGCTGTTCCCTGTTCCCTCCCACACCATTTTCCTTTTGTTTCTTGTCTCTTTAGATTGTAAGCCTGAGGGCAGGGACCTGTCTAAGATTAACACAATATTGTAACCCGCCCTGAGACCTTCTGGTATAGGGCGGGATAGAAATACAAATAAAATAAATAAATAAATAAATAAATGTGCGTGCGCATGGCCCTGGGCCCCGGGGTGGGGTGCCGGGGTGCCTCTCTGGGCTTAGCCCCCTCAATTGAGGTGACTCAATCCCGTAGAGGCTTGCAATCTGCCACAATGGGCCAGGGGGATGTGGGACTCCAGTAAACCAGACCCATGTGGGTCCGGTCTACCAATGGGTCCCACATCCCCTGGCTCATAGACAGCTGCAGATTGACCTCCCTCCACCCCGGAAAGGGGTGAGGGGAAGCCAATCTGGGTGTCTCCCCGACTCCTGCAGTCCGTATGGGACTGCAGCAGCCGGGGACGAGCCACCTCCTCCACCGCATGCAGCGTTCGCTTACCTTGCTGGCCCAGGGTTGCCATCGCGCAGGCGCATGTGCTCCTGGTAGACAGAGCCCTGTGGTTCCCGTCTACCACAGTCAGCGCACCTGTGCAGACCGCGGCAGAGGGCAACCCTGGAGCCGTCAAGGTAAGTGATTTGCACGCCCCGCAAAGCGAATTTGTTTGGCTGATTTTCGCCCAACCGTGGCGGGGGGGGGCATGCCCGTGGCTATCAGGGAGGGACGCTTGTGCGAATGCTTCCCTCCCTGGACGGCCGGGGACGCTTCGAATGCGCAGACGCGTGTAGAACAGAATTAACTGCTCTATATCTCGAACGTGCAGAGAACACACAGAGACGGCCTGGGACGGAACCGCCGCCCCAGCAAAGCAAATGCTCCGTCTCCATGAGTTCTCCACGCATTTGAGATGGCTTTGTGTGAAAAGGCCTAAGGTTTCTGATCTTGTATATTGGTCATCCTAGCAAGAAGATTTTTAGGCCACAGTGACCAAAGGGACATTGCTCATATGTCTTTTCCCAAATTGCCCCAGTAGTTCTCCCAACTAAAAAGTCATTCAGGCAAGAAAAGTTGATCTTCAAACCATACCACCTTATTTAAGGAAATCTTTCATTTGTTCCCTCGTTGAATTCATTGACTCCAGGGTGAAACATGGAAAATTTCATCAACCGATGCCTGTGGTGCTCCAGCTGTCGAAAACCGATCCCATAATTTACTGGTTTGCCATCCACACTTCTCTGTAGCAGCAACGTGTCTGGAGGCCTCCTAGAACGTTCGAGCCCTTTGGGATGCCGACGAGAAACGGCGGCTTGATCTTCTGCACGGCCTAAATTCCCAGGTGATGAGGAAGGTTGCCTTATTTTTTACACTCTAGGAATGAGCACTGCTAATTCAGAATCCTTTTGTTCACTGCTTATTGTCTGTTGTATTTTGAATATGTGGGCATTCATTTTCTTCATTTTTAGTTTGATTTGCTTGTGTGACCAATCAAATCTTGACGATGGCACACAAATTAAAATGCAGGTTATTGGTGCAGGTGGAGGGAGCAACTTAGATTTGTTCCATTTCAGTTCATAGAATCATAGAATCATAGAATGGTAGAGTTGGAGGGGACCTCCTGGGTCATCGAGTCCAACCCCCTGCTCAAGGCAGGATCTCCTAAACCATCTCAGACAGATGGCCGTCCAGTCTCTGCTTGAAGACCTCCATCGAAGGGGATCCAACCACCTCCCGTGGCAGCCTGTTCCACTGGTTGATCACTCTTACTGTTAGAAATTTTTTCCTAACATCTAAACTAAATCTTTTCCCCTGCAGTTTCACCCCATTGTTTCTAGTCCTTCCTTGAGAGAGTGAGAACAGGGCTGATCCCTCTGCCCTGTGACAACCCTTGAGGTATTTGTAGACAGCTATCATGTCTCCTCTCAGTCTTCTTTTTGTTAGACTAAACATTCCTAGTTCCTTAAGCCGTTCCTCATAGGACATGGTTTGCAGACCGTTCACTGGAGCTTTGTTTTTAAATGCACAAAAAGGCCACTTTTTGAATTATATATATGCTTTATATATGTAAATTACACACACACACACAGAGAGAGAAAGCCATATATACATATAATGTACATATATAAAGTACATGCATTTTTCTGCAGCCTTTTTTCTTGCTGCAACTGCATCCTGAATATGAAGCTTCTGAGACACAAGCCTGGTTTGGAACAAGATCCAAAGCAAGGGGACCTGAGGGAGAGAAGGGGGTTTCTTCTAGCCATAACTAATGGGGCCAAATTCCACAGCTGCAGTGACAGAAGCGTGATGGACAGCACAGGTTTTCTCCTCACTTCTTTCAGCTCCTGTGGGAAAATGGAAGATGTTCTTCCCCCTGGGAATACTCTGAATTTTAAAACTGTGCAAAGAGGAAGCATATGTCATTCACGCTTGCATTATAGCATCCAAGAAGCGTGTTTCCAGCCCTTAGATTTGTCTTCTGGCTAAGCTTAAATGCTAACTGGTATCCATCCTGGTCAACCTGCTTATAATCCACGGAGGGACAGAGGAGCCTGTGATGTCAGGGCTGTACCTGGAAGGTGGCGCTTCAGCTTTGAAGGGGGGAGGGGCTGGGTGACGAGGGAAGGAAGGAAAGAGGGCTCATCAGTGTGGGAGAGTCATCAGCATGTAAAGCGCTACTCTTATGCAGGGCTAAGAAAGAGACAGTGCTGTGCAGTGGTGAGAGTCAGTCTGGGACCTGGGGATCCCTGAGTTTGAATTTTCACTTGCTCCTGGAGGTTCCTGATCAAGCGCTCGCTGCACATGGTTGCTATGAATATAAAAATGAGGAAAATGGGGTTCAGATGCTGTAAATAAATAATTAACAAGAAGTACATTTAAAGCAGCACGGCACATTGCAGAATTTTTAAAATAAGCCTCCCACCTTCTGTCATCAATGATACTCCATGGACCTGATTGCTTGGCAACTGTAGCAAGCTGGAATTGGCTGCAGGAGACTCAGGGCCTCCCACCCCACCCGACCCAAACTCCAAGTCGCCCTGAGAGTGATCATTTCACATCTGCGAAAGGAGCGCACAAGAGGAGTTATTGATTCATGGTAGTTTTTAATTTATTTTATGTTTGCCTTATTTCTCACTCCGGGGTTGTCCCGAAATACATGTCTGAACACCTTCTTGTGACACATTGCAGAAATCCAGACTTCAGGTTTGGGAAAGTATGGATTACTCCTGACGTAAGCAGAAAGCTAAGCACCATGGCCACTTGCATTTTAAGAGGATGTTATGGATCCAGAGATATCCCAGAATGTATATTTGCTCATTCATGGGGAGAGTGTAATCCACCTAGAAAAGGCTCCTTTCATCTTTTGAGAAAGGGGAGAATTAAGTTTCAGTTCACTGGCCCTCAACCAGCCTGTGACTACCCTGAGGGACTAGTTCAGAATCATCATCACGGCCTTTTCTGATTCAGTGGGTGTGTGCCAAACTGCCAGTTGGTGAGTGTGAACGTCAGTATGGAGAGACAGTGACTGGGGAAGCTGCTGCCAGGGACAGAGAACCAGGCATAGAACTGGTGTGGAAGCAGCTCTCAGCTCTTTCTCTGGCTGCTCTCTCACCATTGCCTTGAGCTGCCACTCTCTGCCTGGCGCACCTGGGCAGTATTAAAGGGGCAACAGTTCTCTGCCTGATCTTGCTGCTGAGAGACAGGCAGAGGCCTCTGAAGACAATGTGCACATGCTTGAGAGCGGATGTCCGAGGGCAATTGGTGGCCACAGTGTGAGAAAGAATGCTGGACTAGATGAGCTGTGGCCCAATCACCAGGGCTCCTCTTAGGTTCCTGTGGTGGGCATGTGACTGCCAACCTCCTTGCGCATGCGAGGCCTAGTTTTGCCTTGGAGGGGACACAGATGGAACGCGTACGGGAGAGAGGGAGGGAGGAAGCAGGGAAAGGGAAAGCAGAGGACGTTGGGATGGAGGGAGAACGGCAGGAGGAAGAGATTACTCGATCCTAAGGGATTACTTGATATTGGTTTAAGCAAAGGCGCCGGTCCTGCCAGGAGAGGAGAGGAGAGGAGAGGCGCAATGCAGGGATCAGCCAGGCAGCAAAACCCTTAGGAGTCTATCAGGGTGGGGGTAAAGTGGGGAGATTGCTTGGAGTCCGTCTCTCCAATTAGTCGATGGAGATTGTAGCAGCCTGCTGACCTTCTTACTGTAACCAATGTCATCTGTGTGCCGTAACCTCATGCCATTAATTCTAACCTAACAGATCTCTAGAGTGTTTCTGGACTATTTCTCCTGTTGGAATTAAAATGTCCTCCTCCCCCTGCCGGTCCGTCTCCCCTTTCCATCCCCAGGCCCTCCTAAGAGATCAGGTTTCACGCTGCACTTTGAAATGAAACGCGAGCCGGGAGGAGGGAAGAGGCAGAGGCTGGAGGATTAGCACGGGGCCTCTGGGGCAGGGAGCGTTTAGATGTCTAAAGGAACTTGGTTATTGAAGCGAGATCTGATTCACGTAGAACACTGTAGTCGTTTATTACTTTTCCTGTAATGAAACAAGGAATAAGAATCCATATCTGAACACAGAGAGAGACTTGCTGATTAGAAGTGCAATCCTGCACACAATTATTAGAGAATATTTCTGTTACATAAATAGGGCTTCCAGCCATTTTATGTTGCACACTTCAAAGTCTTTCTGATGCTTGTGTGCTTAGAAACTCCCTTCCTTACTTTGTACAGCAGAGATGGAATATGACACTGAAACAGCCCAAGTGTTGCCATTATTATTTTGGCTCTCCTGGATCTCTTGCTGGCTTTTGAAAGCCTTAGCAAAGGTAAGCACATTGGAGCAGCTTCAGCTCTGCTTCTGGCCAAGTCTGACTGTGGGGTTGCTTGGCACCATGGGAGCTCAAATGCAGGTTCTCCAGAGATAAAACCTGTTCCTCATGCACTGTAACACTATGAAGATTCTGGGTGCAAGCAAAAGGAGACTGTGTTAGCCCCACAGCAGGAGCCTGTTCCCATCACAAACTTAAAACAGTTTGGAAACAGTTTCAGTCCTCACAGTCCCCACGTCAGGTTGGCTTAACACGCTTTCCACATGTTAAATCACCCCAAAGCATTGTAAATAAAACACTCAGGCCCCGTTCCCATTACAAGCTTAAAACGGTTTTCCTAAACCAAAATAAAAGAACCGGATGCAAACACGAATTTGATCCGATTCTGAAAGCGCTTGAAAACTTCATTTGGGAAAGCGTTATCTTTTTCTCCCCGCCCATTGCCAGTCATGGTGCCCACTCCCTCTCTCTGATTGGGGTTCCTCCTGCTGCAAGCGCCAAAGGGTGGCCAGGCCACAGGGTCAGGAGGGGCTGTCCCTGTTGAAATGAGTGTTTATTTACAATGCTTTGGGGCAACTTAACATGTGGAAAGCGTGTTAAGCCAACCTGACGTGGGGACTATGAGGATTGAAACCGTTTCCAAACCGTTTTAAGTTTGCAATGGGAACAGGCTGTCATTTCAACAGGTCTCGCTCCTGTTCTTGCATTTTAAATGGTTTACATTTCTTACTGTGGGAACGGTACCATTTTAGTAGGATGAGAATGCGTGTTTAGGGTTTCCCTGCCCCAATAGCACTCCACCCAATGCCTGTCCGCATTCTGGGCACAACATTAAATGGGTGTGGCTACACTCCCATGAGGGACAGCACTTTCAGAATCGGGATCAAACGCGATTAAAGTTGAAAGTAATCGGATCAGGCAAATTCTGTTTGCATCCGGTTCTTTTATTTCAGTTTAGGAAAACCATTTTAAGCTTGTAATGGGAACAGGACCCAGGAGAAGAAGGTGGCTCAGAAGGAGATATGCTGTCCACGTTCTCCATGATTTCTATCTTCACAAATTTTTATTTCCCTGCTTCAAAGTTTCTGCTCAGTCCCATTAAAGGATGCACAGAAAATGATTGTGGAAGTCAGATATTTTCCACGTGCTTCAATTTGCTGGGGGAATGACAATGCTAAAATTTTCTGCACCATTGCCACCCATCCACAGAACATGGCAGTGACCCAGGATACTGAGAGCAGCAAGTGCCCGCTTCCTTTCTTCACCCAGAGTGTAACTGGTCTGTGGGAATTTGCTGCCAGAAGAGGTGGTGGCAGCAACCAGCCTAGCTGGCTTTAAGGAAGGGTTAGACAAGTTTATAGATGACAGATGTATCAATGGCTACTGTCCAGGCTGCAGTGACAGGCAGGATGTCTCAAGGTCATTTGCTGGGATTTGAGAGCAGGTTGCCCTTGTCTTCTGCTTGAGATGCCCATGAGCAATTGGGCTACTTGTGGGACAGGATGCTGGACTAGATGGACTGTGGCCTGATCCAGAAAGGTTCCTCTTATGTTCTTACAGTCCATCTGTAGTTAGTTCGCTAACATCAGTCTTTTCTGGTTAGAGATAACATAGCAGTAGTGTTTCATGTTTTAATAACCTCCAGTTTATACTACTGCAATGTGTCCTATGTGGGCTTCCGCACTGCACCCACCTCATATTCGGATCTAATTGGGTCCTTCCGCTGCGTGTGCGGACGGAAGGGGTGTTAGTAGATCCATATCTACTAGATACAGATCTACCTTAACATGGATTTCCAAAATCCGGATCTAGTAGATCCAGATTTCAGAGGTGCTACGCAGAAGCACCCTTCAAGTCCAGAATTTGTTCCAGAGTTAGAGGAAGCATAAAAAGGCCAAAACGACTAGATATTTGGCTGATGTTTCCTACCACTGTGGCCCTAAGTATAGAGGATTTCCGTTTACGTCTGACTTGTTCCTGAAGTGTTCCTTAGCGCACATGGAGAAGGATAACTGTGATTTGCCCAGTCCAGCAGTTCTGCTCTTTCAATGGCCGAGCAATTACATCCAGAAGGTCCTGAGCAAGACAGAAGCAAGCGACTTGTCTTGGGGGATGGGGGATGGGGGGGGGAATCAGGTACACTTACAGAGGCGCTCTCTGGGTGAATTGGAGCCTGTCATGACTTCTTTTTTCTCTGCATTTTTTTTAAGTCAGATTGGGCAGGAAACGGGGCCCATTCGCACTTAGACCTCTGGTATGCAATCATGACAGATATTCCGAACCAGAGCTGTACCAGAGCTGCCCTGACTGCATACCCGGGGCCTAAGTGCGAATTCAGCCAGGGGTTCCAGCCGAATGGCCAATCAGTGGCGAAAACCCGTAGGTGTCGCCAGAGTTGAGTGCAAGTATAGATTAACTGTCCAGAAGGCATTTTTTGTGCATCTGGGGATGGGACACGTTTTCTTAAAGGAACGACTGAACAAAAAGCCTGTCTGGTTGCCCCCTGCCCATAGTTTCCTTCAGAGGCCTCCTTTCCCTGAGGCCACAGAGCCATGACTGTAGTTATACAATATCAAACTAATCGCGGCTGATGGGCCTTGAATTTGTCCAAATAGAATGATTCAACATGAAAGTGAGATATCAGAACTAAGAACTTAAAGCGACACAATTCAGCATCTTTATAAGGGATTCTATCATGTAAAAGAACATAACAATCTGAGCTTGGAAAATGATGAGATGTCAAGAAGCTAGAATATTTCCCCCTGCATATCACGGATCAGAGTTATTACTGTTAATTAAACATTTCTGCTCATTTTTTTAAAAAAATCATCCTGTTCTGAGCTGGCATCAGAAGAGAATCACACGAATTCCAGGCAAGGAGGTCCAAAACACAACAGAAACGTGAAACGTTGCTCCTGGGCGCCGCAGGGTGGGAGCCGCGCTGCCCAATATTGCTGCAGAGCTGCATTGCCCAGTGATGTTTAGTGAAGCAACATTTAGATTTCCCTGTTTGAGGATCATTTCCTGGCTTGTTGGTTAGTTTAGTACAGAGGATTTGCAGGAGGATGTTTTGTGTGGCAAGCATTCAGATGGTAGGAAAACCATTTCGCAGCCACAGCTCTGCACCCTGGCAGCAGCTATAGGCCCAGAGCCCATCCAAATGAATAGCAGCCCGCCTCTCACGGAGCGTCAGTGCCACCTCTGACAAATTCACATAGCCTGGCTGTTATTAAAGGTTTCTAAGGAAACAAATCTCTTTTCCATGCTCTCAAACCTAAGTTAAAAGTAACAACTGACAATGATGTAAGTGTTCCTTTTAGGTAGATTAGTCCACCTCCTGGGCACCTCCAAATAATTTCCTGTGTTGGACTTTTCAGGATCCAGTCTTTCATTCTGTGGCTTAAATATAGTGCCCGAACACTCACTGAGAAATTGCAAATATATATATGCCAGCTGCTTGCCTGTCATCTCCCCACTTAGACTGACTGTGTGGACATCATCAGTCTGCTTTAACTCGCCATAAATACTATGCAAAGGATCTTCACTGGTTTTTCTTTGCTTTATCAAACAGATTAATAATTAAGACTTCACTTCTTCTGCTCTGACTCGTTATGAGGCCAAACACAGCAAATGTAAACAACAGAGAGATCATAACTTCAACAAAAGAAAGCTTCTACAAAATAAAATATTTAAATTTTTAATTACTGCAGCAAACTTTGCACAGTGCTGGAATCAAGGCAAATATTTAGGTGTGGGTTTTTGCAATAAATGAGTTCCTCCAGTTGTAGAAAATAAAGACCCAAGGACAACATGGACTTGTATCCACTGCACCATTTACTCTGGGTTTTAATCCATTTTTAAAAATTCAACAGTGAGCTCTGAAACGTCTTGTTCCCACTGGCAGCTTGTGATATGGATTTACAGGGGAGAAACCCCCTCTCTATTCCATCATAGCCTGGGTGTGATCCGAGCCCCACCCCCTATATAAGCCTGATTCAGATCACCATGGGGGGAGCAGAGAGAGAGGCAAAAGGCTGGGTGGAAGGAAGGAAGGAAGGAAGGAAGGAAGGAAGGAAGGAAGGAAGGAAGGAAGGAAGGAAGGAAGGAGGGGGCAGCAGGACAGAAACCTCCAAAGTCTCCTTCTTTGTAAAATCACAGGGTTTTTTTCCGCTGTCACTAGAAGTACCCGTCAAGTACCCATTAATGGGTATGTAATGGCATTTTTGTACCCATTAATGGGTACTTAACGGGTACTTCTAGTGACAGTGGAAAACCACCCATTGATTGCCATGGGGAAGAGAGAGGCAAAAGGAGTGGGTGGAAGGAAGAAAGGAAGGAAGGAAGGAGGGGGACAGCAGGACGGAAACCTCCAAAGTCTCGATTGCTGGTAGGAGAGTCAGAGAGACAAAGGAGGCACCAACTTTGCGCATCATTGGTACACCACGAAAAGGCAGGCACTTAAAAAAGTCTTTCCGATTCCTGCCTAAGTAAAATCAGACTCTCCCGGGGCTATGCTCTAATACCTCATTACAATGTATTGTCCAATCTCTGGTTACATTGCAAGCTGCTCGCTTTCAGCCTAGCACATAACGGGGAGAGGGAGAAAAGGGTAGGAAATCACAGCTTATCATTGGATCTGATAAGCTGAGAGTAGAAAGGCTTTTAAGAACTGATACACTTTCACATCCTCTAGGAGGGAAGCTGCCAGTTTGAGCTTTGGGTGGGAGCCAAAAGGCAATAGGATTTCTCCCAGCCTCCTTTGTTTTCTCTTCTACAGCTGAAAGGGGAGACAGAGTGCTGAAAGGCACAATGCAGCCAGATCTCATTAACAAACAGCTGGGGGAATGGAGAGGAAATCCTGGCTTATCATTGGCTCAGGGGAAAGTGAACACCCCTAAATCATGCTTCCACACCTCCAAAAAACTGCTTGTGTTCCCACTGACAAATAATGAGGATTAATTGTAAATCCCAGAGTGAGAGTTATTTTTATTCAAATACAGGTTATTTATTTATTTATTTACATTTCTGTCCTGCCCTACACCTGGCGGTCTCAGG
>MTQE01001418.1:626672-637311 GCA_014337955.1 Aspidoscelis marmoratus | reverse complement strand
AAGGCTTCTCTTATGTTCTTATGTTCTTATGTTCTTATGTTCTTATGTACAGGGTGCATGGCGCGGAACAGAAGCACCCAAGTTTATGGACAAACGAAAAGGGAGGCAGGGTTCACGAGCCACCCGTGGCTGCTTTTGCTGTCAGGGGAGCCGAGCAGCCGTGATCAGAATACCTGGGGCAAGGAAGTTCTGTGGAGGGGAGGCGGCACTTTTGTCCAGTGCTTCTGTCATAAATAAAATGAAAAAAACTCAAAAAGAGGGTGCCATCCATTGCCACACAAATGCCACACGTGGCCTTTTTTGGATACTTTATTGTCTGTCCATGTTTCTGAAAAATGTGCCTGGATGTGTAGAAGGGAGGGGAGGGGGAGGGGAAGACCAGAACTTTGGCAGGAGAGGCCAAGGGTGCCCACATAATAGGCATGTAAGTTAGGGGTGAGGAAAGGAAGCAAAACAAAGACACAACTAGAACCCCTTGTAAATTACTGTATTGAACATGCACCAGCGAGTTCTCCAGCTGCAGTGGCCTGAGATGCCTGGAGAAGGCCTGGCCTTTGGCGGAGCCTCCCCGTGCAGGAATGGCTCTTGTATTAGCCAGTGTATTTTATCTGTATTGATAAGAGATTTTATCATGACTTGTCCTGATACCACTGGGAATGAATGAATGAATGAATGAATGAATGAATGAATGAATGAATGAATGAATGAATGAATCCCCAGGCTCCAAAGGTCACTGGACAGTCATAAACCACCATGGCTGCTGATGGAGAGTTAGTAACTTACCAACGGGCTTCTGTCCCGCTGTGGCCGCTCCATTTGCAGAAGTCCCGACTGAGTCTTTGCCCACATTTTCCTGCTGAAGGAGGGTTCGTATCCCACTGCAGGTAGAAGAAGGTAATGCTGGTTGGTGGGATGGAGTGCAGAACAGCTAAAAGACGTGGGTCCATCGGTCAGAATATGTGGAGCTAATGATAGGGGAGACGCCGCAAGAGCACCGTTCTGTGCAAATCCATGACAAATTGGCACCACTTGGCAGACTGGATTGTGCACTCGGATGCCTGCAGGAAGGAGAAAAGAAGCGTGGGTGTTGGTGATGACGCTCAGTTTGTCCTTACAGGCAAAGCAAACCTAGGATTAGAATCTAAATCTTACGTTGGGCAAGGATGATGTTCCCTAACCTGAAAAAAGGTCTTCACAAAGGTTACATTCCTGCCAGTAAGTGTAGATTGGCACCCATTTTGACTTGTGTTAGACTTTAATTTTGGCTTTCACCCCTATGGCCGCTTGGAGCATTCCCCGGCCGACACAGGGCTGGACATCCTCATTTCTGGATACGGGCCACATTCCATTGCTCCTTGAACTGCCACAACTCCTGTGAGAGCCAATGTTGTTGCTTATGCTTGATGTTAACTCTCATTAAGCACCATTCACGGTGGTAACAGTGGCTAAATTTGTTTCTTTAATGTCTGGGACAGTGCAGTTTAACTGCCTCTGTGTTTGGCTCCTAATGGACCAGAAACATGATCAGAAATTGTTTTGTGTCATCTGCTAATATGATAAGAATTTTAGTAACCTTATTGTCTAAATCAGGGTTTCCCAAACTGTGGGTCGGGACCCACCTGTAGGAAATTTAACCATATTTGAAATAACTTTTTTGATGTAATTATTTAATTAAGTAATAAAAAAATTGTATTAAAACTTTGTTATTTGAAAAGTCCTTTATTCATATTGATAACGGTTAAATTTCCTAGAGGTGGGTCCCGAGTTGGTAAACTTATATTAGATGGGTTGTGGCCCAGACAACTTTGGGAACCACTGCTCTAAATCACTAACAAATATTTTGAGGGTGACCAGGCCAATTGAAAAGCCTTCAGCAGATCCATGGTTTATTTCTTGACAAATCTATGGTGGTTTCTAGCCATCACCACATTGTTTTTGAGGTCTGAACCTGGTAGCCACTCTAATGTATTGGCTCTGTCCAGCTCTCCTTGTGTAACGGCCCATGTCCAATGTATTGATGCAACACTAAAAGGTATGTATTTTTCCAGACCTCCCACCTCCACCCATGCCCTCCTGAAAGATAAGAATAACATCAGTTTCCTTCAGTGTTCCGAAATGTTGCTTGTTCTCCAGGGTTTATTGAAGAAATTCTTATTGAAGTTCATCAGAAACGTCTTTAGTGGCCTACAGTGCAGTTCGTCTGGTCCAGGAGATGTGAATTAATTGAAAGACAACTCTCCTGTCAATCTCAAGCTGCAGTCATCACTGATCTGTTCCTCATATCCCAGTGGTATAAAATGTCTCCACTTTTGGGGAGACGACAGCCAAACGATCTCCCCCCCCCCGCCGCCATTTCCATTTCATTTGTATACTGCCTTTCCAAAAGAAATTTGCCTAAGGCGGTTTACAGCAAATAGAAAATAAACAATGCAAAGTAATAATCCAAACATTATAATAAAAATACATAAAAATTGTAGTCCTACAAAATATTGGAAAATAAGCCAAAACACACACACACACACAGCAGCTAAAAGGTCCCAGTCCCACCAAGGCTGGAGAGGGCAGAGGGGTCTAGGCTGCCACCACTAGACCACCCCCAGGCGGGATGGCATAAGCAGCTGTCCTTTGTGGTCTCTGGTGTAGCTGAGACCAGGTGGAGTCCAGAGTCCTGCAAGGAAGCAGCTCCAAATGATCAGGGCACTGGAGGGACAGCAGCAAGATGAGCCTCAAATAGGGAATGATTTTGCAGGTGGCCACTGACAATGCTGTCTCCTTACCGTTCCTGCAGGGTTCTTCTCTAGCTTTGCATTTTGCTAGTTTCCTTGTCACTACTGGCAGCATGAGGTGGTTCCTGCAGCCCATTTAGGTTGCGCAGGCAGTCCAGCTCCTCCAGGATGTCACAACCATATGTGCCATTGCAAGAAGGTTTGAAGTGTCTTCCAGCACGGTCTCAAGAGGATGAAGCAGACTCCGGGACATGGACCATTACACAAGGAGAGCTGGACAGAGCCAAAGCATCAGGACTGTATCTGCATCTTTGGGTGAGGAGGGTTAGGAGGAGCACTGCCAGGTCCTCCAAAACGATCTCCAGAGAGCCCTAGGACTGACCAAACTGTCGGAAACACATTCCGTGAGGGTGGCCCGAGGGACCAGCATCCCATGCTCCCAGCCCAGCACCATGCAGCTCAACTGGCACTCACCAGAGAACACCAGAATTGGCAGGCCCGCATTGGCATCCTGTTCTCCTGAAATGCTGGTGGTTCAGCTGGGACTTCCCAGCACTTAAAGTGTGGAGCTCCCCTGTGTTTGGCCAACAATATCATCCCATTGACTTCAGCGCAAACAGGCCTCGGTCTGTAAATGAGGCTCTCACTGCTCAAGTTGCTTTTGATGACTGTGGCTAATTCCAAGTGCTAATTTGTTACTGTAAATAGTTTCTTTGGGCCTTTGAATGGAATAAACATTGTATCACTATTGCCCTAATAATTTCCCTCCTTCCTGAGGATTGGCTGCCAGGGGCATGAGTGTCAAACCAAACCTTTAGTTTAAAAGATTCTACATTTGTGAATATGTGAGACAAGTGTCCAGAACAGAACACATAAGACCAAAGCCTGGTAAAATGGTTCATGGGTTGCTTTAGAACGTAAAAGCGTAGGAGGAGCCCTCCTGAAGCGTGTGAGAACCTGTTTGAGCCAGTTTGGTCTAGTGGTTAGTGAGCCAAACTTTTATCTGGAATACCAGGTTTGATTCCACCCGCCTCCATGAAGCCAGCTGGGTGACCTTGGGCTAGTCACAGCTCTCTTTGGAGCTCTCACAGCCCCACCTACACAGGGTATTCTGTTGTGGGGAAAAGACTAGAAAGCTTTGTCAGCTGCTTTGAGTCCCTTAAACGGGGTAGAAAAGCCAACTCTTCTTCTAGTTCAGCATCCTGTATCACACAGTGGCTGAAGGCAAAACCTTAGGCCAATTCGCACTTGGCCCCATAGTATACAATAGGATAACATCTGGTAAGGAGCGTCTGCACTGGTAGGAGACATTTCCAACCAGAAACTCCTTCTGCCTTAACCGATGTGAAATCACGCGCCACACGCGTCCCAACCCTGCCTAGAGGCTTACCTGTAATGTCCAGCACCGCGACCATTCACAGCATTTCCAGTGCTAGGTGAAAGCATGCTGGCACCTCAGAACACCCCAAACGCAGCTGCGCATGCGCAGAGTATCACCAGTGCTGTGGCAATGGCGCATGTGCAGTCTAGGAATGTGCACGGATATTCGAAAGTTTAAAAATCCGATTCAAATTCGACAAATATCGACATCCAATTAGGATTTTTGAATACTTCAACTGAACAGAACGGAACATCATATATTGCATCCAAATATCGTGTTATTTGCACTTATAATATGGGAGGCAAACGTGACAAAAACGGGATGCGCACAGATTTGAAAATCAGTTACCAAATGTTCCCAACATTCATATTTTTGAGTTCAAATTGAATTTTTGAAAATACGGACCTGGATAATCCAGATTCAATAATCTAAAATTTTGAGTTTCCAATCAAATGTTCAAACATTCGGAATGCAAAACGTGCCTTTGTGCTCACCCCGAGTGCAGTCATGCCAGCTGGCACAAAGAAGGCGGCGGCGGCGGCGGCGGCGGCGCCCAGACTCAGCTGAGTGCCTTGGCGTTGGGGCTTCCTTGGGCGTGTGCTGGCATTCCCAGTGCGAATCTCGGGCATCTTAGTGGATTCCGTACTTTTCCTGTCCAATGGATGGGAAGCTAAGTGCAGATTATTGTAGTAGCCACTGAATTTGTGCTCCATGAATTTGTCTAATATCCGGTCTGATTGCTTTCACCACCTCTTCTGGTAGTAAATTCTATCGGCTGATGACTCTCTGGATCATCGTGGCTGTATGGCAGTGGCTGGGGTAGGTCACGGTGAACACAAGGGAGACCACTTCAAATTTGTCTATGTCTGGAGTGATCCTGGATATAGTTTTCATGGTTGGGAAGACTCCTGCTCCATAGCTGTATATACGACCAGCATAAGAACATAAGAGAGGCCCTGCTGGATCAGGCCAGAGCCCATCTAGTCCAGCATCCTGTCACACACAGTGGCCCACCAAATGCTCACGGGCATCTCAAGCAGAGACAAGGACAAACCTTCTCCTGCTCTTGAATCCCAGCAAATGGCCTTAGAAGCGCCCCAGTTCCTCCCCCCCCCATGTTCTCTGTGGTTCTGCCTTGAGGCAGTGCACAGAAATGGATTTCTCATTTGGAAGCATCTCATTCCATGGAAGCAATCATGAGAGGTGGTTTGGCTGGCCACGCTGAACAATTCTTCTTTGAATAGCTGGAGTTTGGGTGTGTGGCGTGGCCTTTGGCTGCAACATGTTTTGCTCTATTTAATTATTTTTAAAATTGTTTTTGAATTGTATTGTAAACTGCTTCAGGATTTTAATAGGAAAAGCAGCGTAGAAATATTTTAAAGAAACACTGTAAATACTAATGTCTGGTCGCCCTGATGCTGACCTTGCCGCACTGGCTGCTGGGCCTCGAGGAGGAGCCAAGGTCTCTTCCTCCAGCAGGGCGACTTCCTCCTGCCCTCCGTGCAGATATGGTGTGGGGGGCTCTGGGAAGTGGGCACCTCAGCTCTCGCGCCTGCCTCGCCGTGTCCCTTCCCTGTCTCCACTTTGGTTCATTTGGATGCCTTATGGAGAACTGGATGATTTGGCACGGAACGTGTTGTTGTGCCGTCGGCTCAGCGAGTGAGTTGTGGGACCAAAAATAGAAATATAATGCCCCTACCCCTTGCATGATACATCCACGAAGTGAATGGAGATACCGTCCTTTGGATCCAGAGCAGAACCTTTGCTGGATGAATGCTCTGAGGATCAGAATGCTTGTAGTGACCCCTGCAGTGATGGCTGCAGACTGAGAGGACAGGAAGATCGGAAGCAGCCCTTTGATACTTCTTTGCCCTACTGGACACAAAAAGGAGATTTGCGATGGCTACTAATTGCAGTCCTCCTCTTCCTGGCCCACTCCTATGGTCCCGATCTACAGGACATCACTGAATGTATGTATCAACCAGAGGCCTATTCGCCCTTGGCCTTTTTCTGGAGTATATCTCAGGATAGGGGTCTGTGGTCCTCATGCTAATGCAGACTCTGGCAGACCTCACTTTGGGCCTGCTGAAGCCGGCACTAGCATATGGACAGCAAGTCCCTATTCCGGGATATATTCCAGAATAAAGCCAAGTGCGAATAGGCCCCATGTCTTTCCTTCATCCTTGAAAGCATAACTAAGAATGTTTGCATTGCTTGACTTTAACTGAAAATGGAGGCTGGGCTGTTGCTTGGCTGGTTTTAAGGTAATATTAGAAGCCTATTCTTTAGAGAGGGGTTCCTGCCTTGGCAAGTTCTCGAGCTTGTACGAATTCTTCTAAAGAAGAGTGGATATTAGTTAACACTGTTAAATTAAATCTGATGTAGAAAGGAGAGGCTGTCATCATCCGCATGGCAGTGAAAATGGGAAATAAAAGGATGCTGAGCAATTTGAGGGCATGTCTGAACTTCCCAGAAGCCGGGGCCGCCATCCGCGCTTCAGGTGGGAAAGCCGATCTTTGTTTGCACTCCAGAGTTGGCAACGGGGGGTTGGAGATGGTTTCCAGCGCACTTGCGCATTGCGGAAACTTGTTGCTGCTGTTTCTTAAAAATTAATACTTTTTTTTCTTCCAGTGGGGATGCAGAAAGATGTGTCTGTTCTAGTACACCCTTTAAAATAGCGTAACAGACTTCTTTAAGCATTAGCATTCAAAAGTCTTTGGCTGGAACAATAGGAAAAGTTCAAAGTTTATCCCATAATCGTAAGCAGACCTCTTCTCTCTCTCTCTCTCTCTCTCTCTCTCTCCTTCTTCCTTCCTTCCTTCCCCCTCCATCTCCACCACCTCTTCTGGCTTCTCCGTCTTGTGTGCTGCCTGCCTTTAAACAGGCTGCAGTGGGTTTAAGTCATATTCTAATTCACTCCTTTCCCTAAAGATGAACTCTAATTTCACAATGTGTTGTTTTATTTGGAGCTAACAACTTTTGTGGGGGGATGAATCCTGTCATTCTTTTAAAAAATTAAGGAGATTTAGCAGCCCGGAGTTTGAAAGCAAGCAACTCTGCAGCTTACTCAAAGCATATGTTAACTCGCAGGGACCTCACAGCCGCACTCGGAGGCAAAACGGCTGCCAAATCACGTTATGCTACTAGGGTTGCTTGTTTAACGTTCCCCTGCGAGGCTCACGTAGCTGCGTGATGTGCCGTGCAGAGCACACAACACATTTGTGGGGCGCTGCTCCGCCTTATGCCGCCTTCTCCCCCCTTTTCGTAGAGCCCATCAGCACAGTGCGGGCCTCCCTCCCTTGGCCTCCCTGTGTTTTGTTTGCGTTTTCTTTGACCAAATGGGCGACTCATTTCCAAAGTAAAAGGCGTAACAGCCTTTGAATGCAGGTACAGCTGAGTGCTTTCTATGTGGCTTTTGCTTTAAGAACAGAGTCAGCCTCATGCTGCGTCTGTAAATTTAGAGCTGAAATCTGAGCACAGGAGCCTTCAGAGGCCAAGCCTGGGCTGAACTAACTATCCAGGCTTGGTTCTCAAGCGATGGAATGCTAGTCCTTTTTTTCTACTTGGCTCCCTCTCCATCTTTCCCACCCCCTGCTTATGAGCAAACAGGCATGTTAAGAATACCAGCAACCAGGAGTGCCTCCCCATGCTGGTTTAGAAAGTGCTGTAAATTGAGATTTCTTTGGCTGTTTCCACATCTGCCACAAGTACGGAACAGGAAGGGGTGTTTAGGCCTCCCTTTTGCGTGCCGGTGCGGTTTAAGGGAGCCCCCGGTGCACTCCATCCACAGAGGACTGGGCCTTTGCAGCAATGGGACCAGCACTCAGGTCAGAATGGGATATTGGAGACATAGCGGCCCCTCCTTCCTAGGACTGCTGACTCAGAATCTTCAACCCTGCCTGTTTTCCTGTTGGAACTTGGTTTTGCAGCACAACTCAAACCTGTCAACATGTTTCAGGAAGGCGACACTTTAACTGTTAAAGGATCGCCCGTGGGTGAGATCAGCTGCAAGAATACACGACAGGGCGGGTGCTCAAGTTGAGTACCTGGTTGGATTAATGCAGCCTGTTCGTGTGACCTGAACAGCTTGAAGGCTCCAAGTTTCTCTGTTTACCCCATTTCCCTGCCTAAACAGCCCAGTTTCCCGTCTGTTCTGAGGTTAAGATTTGGGGTGTATGGATGGGTCCCTCTCAGGGTCTCTCAGGCTTTCACTGCTGTCATCCTTTGGTTGTCTTCACCATAAGATGTCCTTGCAATAAGAACTGAACTTTGCGCGCTGTGGGCTCGAGTTTCTTGGCATCCCAGTGCTCCTGATCCAGAGGACACGTCGTAGTTCCTAGTATTCCGTCTCAGCTAAGGCAGTATCTGCACATAAAGAGAAGGTGTTCAAGAAGTGTAGCACTCTGTTCGCTGCAGATCTCCGTCTGGCTTCTGCTGCCGCCGCCTCTGGCATCAAGACCAACGCCAGGGCTTCTCCGGCTCTGATTTAGACACTGGGGAAACTGTCTTCCCCCTGACATAATCATCGAGAACGTGATGCGGGGGAAGCCCAACAGCCATTATGTCTCTGTAGTTCTCCTGATGCTACAGCGGTAAGGCTGGGAGCACGTGGTTTATCCGGCTGCCTTTACAGCTACATGCCTGAAACACTGAAATGTTGTTCTTTGGGAATATTAGTACCAATAAAATCCAATCACACTACACCATGAAAAACCACAGGGAGCGGAGCAGAGTGAGAGTGATGCGTTTTAGCTTTAACTGATATTTTGGGCAAACATTTTTTTGCAGATTTCTAGCTGTTACAAAATGTAAACATTTACAGTAGCAGAGCAAGGTCACCTTGTTCCAAACAGTGAAAGATTGAGACACAAAATATTCCAACGTATGGTACTAAAGTCAATACCCAAACAGGGCAAATGTTTATCTTTTTTGTGTCAACAGCTGTGTGTATTCTATTGAAATCCTTCTAAGGGTGTAGTTATTCTATAAATGTGCATAGGAACTTGTGACAAATTGGTTAAGTAAAGAATCAGAATCAAGAATCAAAATGTATTGTTTCTTAGCATTTCGTTGTTGCAATATGCACCAGATAATAAGATCTTCTCAGGAAGACCCAGTTTAACAACTACTCTATCCAGCCCACGTATTTTAGGATGAATCCTACAACAAACGCTGAATACGGTTGAGGCTCACCATTGTGGTAAAGGTTACCATGAAGTGTTTGAGGGAGGGGATCACTGTGAGTATCCACATTATGACCAAGGCAACATCTTCACGAGTGCTCCAGGGCTCCCACCTCCCCAACCCAGGTGGGGGTGCCATTGACACGCACAACCTGAGCTGGATCTGGGGCTGTTGCAACCACTCCCAAAGTTGCTTTACCTGAAAGCTGCGCCTGAGAACTGCTCCTAAGGTTCCATCCCCTACATTAGACTGAAAATTGTGTGATTGGATTTTATTGGTACTTAGGGGGACATTTTCAGGTTGCTGCAGAAACCTCACTGTTGCAGAATCTGATGGCCACTCAAATCTTATAGGGATTAGCCTTCTGCCCCCCTAAAGCTCTGGCTCAGCCAGCCTCAAAACTCTTAAGCGTGGCAGAACCAAAACACAGCAAAGCCCCTCTAGATCTTTTGTCACCTCTCTCCTACTCTTTCTACCATCATTTCTGATTTTTAAAGCTTCTGCTTAGAAAATGGATGGAAGAATACCTGTATCCATATTTATCTGCCACCTTCTGAGCTGGTTTGGTCCAGTGATTAGGGAGCAGAACTCTTATCTGGGAATAATGGGTTGGATTCTGCCATTGCCCACGAAGCCAGCTGGGTGACCTTGGGCTAGTCACAGCCCTCTTCTGAGTCCCACAGTTCCATCTACCTTACAGGGTCTCTGTGGTGGGGAGAAGGACGGAAACTTTGTCAGCTGCTTTGAGTCCCCTTAAATGGGTGAGAAAAGTGGGGTAGAAAAGCCAACTCTTCCTCTTGCAATTGTACTGTACCTTATGTTGCCTTTACTGCATGCAAGATATGAACAAATATCTAATGTTAATCTAAAAACTGAGATGGGTATTTTTGTGAATTCTATAGATTTTATGTTGCCATACATGAAATGCTTTAATAAACATACAAAAATAAGTAACTATATTCCTGGTCATTCTTTTCCTGCAATAATCTATTTGAAAAAGCAAATTGTCAAAATGGGTGTTTAAATTCATATTCATTTCAGTTTAGTTTCCCTGAAATCACTGGTGTGTGAGAACCAGGAGTGTTCAATTTCCACTGGAATTGGTTGGGCAGAGGGCAGGAGCCACAGGAAATCAACAAAGCCAGTCCTATGGAGATTAGGCCTACTAAATCCATGGGCTTAGTCAGAGATTAACCATTCCAGGACTGTATCGTACATGAAGCAGAAAGTAAGGGTGGACTCAAGAGTCTGAGATAGAGGCATGCCTCACTAGCCCTAAATTATTATTATTATATTATGGGTGCGTTCCTATGGTACTAATTTGTATCTCTATTGCCCCTCCACTGAA
>MTQE01001418.1:577214-587752 GCA_014337955.1 Aspidoscelis marmoratus | reverse complement strand
ATCAAAACGTTTTGAATTCGAGATAACGACGTTGTGGGGATGCGGCCTGAATACAACCGAAACTGCCATTCTGGGGTGTTCCTGAGCTCCAAATGGTTGGTGACGTGGTTTTTAGCAATCCTTTCCAGGCTGTTTGGGTAGATGAACATCCCCATGTGATCTCAACATTAATGTATGATATTTTTAGTTATCTTTTGCTGCACTGGAACTTGTTTCTGTCATTATGAATAAAAGTGTGCCAAATGGCATGCCAGCCCCCTTAAAGGAGCTCCACACTGCCGTCTGGCTACCTGGTATCCATGTAGGCTAAATACTCAAGCGGCAGTGCAGCTCTTTCAAGGGCTTTGGCTTGCAAGTGGCTGCAGCTCAACCATGGAGCAAACTGTATGGATTATTTGTTTATTTGTCTATATGTCTGTCCTACCCTATACCCTAAAGTCTCAGGGCAGGTCACAATAAAATCATTATAAATGCAAATAAAATAGTTAGGCTAAAATAGTGACAGGATATTGTTCCCTCAGTCGAAGGCCAGGGTGCTTTGCAGTCATCCAGGAATAGCTCATGGCTTGGTAGCACCCAGGTCCGACACAGTACTTTTGTACAGGCTGCCCTTCCTTTACAGAGTTCCTGGACAAAGCTGATTGGACAGATGGGGAGGATCTGAGGTCCCGCCTTCTCTCCCTTTCCATTATCTAGAGATGGTGTTCTCTCCTTCTGAGATATGGAATGTGCTGCTGGAAGAGGTGGTGACAGCTACCAGTCTGGATGGCTATAAGGTAGGGTTAGACAAATTTATGGATGACAGATGTATCAATGGCTACTAGAACAAATGCCTAGATGCATCTTTCAGGCTGGGTGGGGGGGGGGAGGAACTGGGGCACTTCTAAGGCCATCTGCTGGGACTCGAGAGCAGGAGAAGGTTTGTCATTGTCTCTGCTTGAGATGCCCATGAGCATTTGGTGGGCCACTGTGTGCAACAGGATGCTGGACTGGATGGGCTGTGGCCTGATCCAGCAGGGCTTCTCTTATGTTCTTATGTTCTTATGTAGATATGTGCAAACAAGGACTTCACAGCCACCTGTTTGATGTTCACTCCTGTAGCCTAATTGCTCTCTTTTGGTGCCACCATTTTGTGAATATAGTAAAATGTACCCAAAGATGATTTGTGAACATTGGTGGGCCTCTGATTGCAACTGGCTCCCTTTCTGCATAGGCCCTTGATACAGATTTAGGGCTCATTTAGCACACATTATTGGCTTCTGTATCCTCATGTTAATACGGATCGAGGAGGCTCTGCCTCCTGTTGATCTGGCTCCACTGCATTTGATGAAAACTGATCTGGATTAAGGAGGCCCTCAATCCAGATCTCTGGTAGAACTACAGGAGGGACCAGCAGCCCTGATCTAGAACATGGGGCTTGCAGAAGGCACATCTCTGTGTTCTTGAACTAACCTAGTCCCTCAGAGGCATGGGGATAGGGGTGCAACGTTTGCAAAAGCTTCACAGATGTGGCATGAGGTAATCTGGATCTGCGCCATTAGTGTAGATGGTGCTGATTCGTCTCACAGCTCCTCACGATCCAGATCAATGGGCCTGGCCGTTCCAAACCCATTGATCCAGAATTAGAGCAAGTCAGGGCAGAAAGGGCCTACAGTTTACTGGATACATCCTATCTTCCCTGCATGAAAACTGAGGAGAGCAGATTGTTTGACTGTATCCAGTGACAGAGGCAGATGGCTTGAGTTTTTGCAGATGGTTGGCAAGGAAGAGTTATGAAGCCCTCCCATTGCTTTCGTGGAATTAAAAACTGCTTTGAAGACAAATAGCGTCTGATGAGGCATCTGTTTTCTCTCCTCAACTTGTTATTCTGGAATCAAACAGCATCTTTGCAACTTTTAAATGGTTGTCCCTGGAACTCCATTCCACGCTGGAGACTGAGAAGCGTCATTCAGAAAGCCACTTTCTGCTGACTGGGGAGTAGATGGCCATGTGCCAGATATGGTCACCTCTAGCCTCATTGGCAGTTTGAAGTGACGTAACATCAGAGTGGTAAAAGTCGCCCTGAAGTCGCCTGTGCAGTTGGTCTGAAGTGGACGCAACATGTGACTGAGATGCGCCTCCATGGATGAATCTGGGGAAGTGGGATGGAGCTTCGTCACTCTGTCGGGGCCTTCCTCTTCCTGCTCGGCTGCTTGCCTGGTGGCTCCGTTCAGCCCCCACTGAGGCTGTATAGAGAGGGAGTTAGAGTTGCAAGTAAAACCTGATTCATTAACTCACTTTTAATTACCATCATATTCTGCCTGTCTGTTCAACAAATCTGTGATTTGACAGTCAAATCAAGGCTATTTCCAGACAGAAATACAAAACAGTGTAATCATACCAGCATTGTGTTGGGATTGCCACACATCTGGATGGCTTCATAGTGCAGTGTCAGTTCAGGCACTGTGAAAATATGTTGTCATGCTGTTCTGAGAAAACCAGCAGTCATGTCAGATTTCCAAAGTAGTTCAGTTTACCTGTACGTCTGGCAAGGTCCATACAGCATTAGTTCAGTGGGAGCCTCCTGATGCTTGCCAAGCACATGAAAGAGCCTCAGAAAGTTCCAGTAAACTAATGTCAAACGGACTTCACCAGACTTAAAGGCCATGTGGGAGCCATGGCAAGGGGGAGGGGTCCATTTTATAACCTCCCGTTGCCTTGCCCCCTGGAAACACCCCACTGTAAAGCTGAAAAAATGAATGTTTGAATGTAGGCATCTTGACTGTTCCCATTGGAATATGTGTGCTCTAACAGCCACACAGATTTCGGGGAAGCTGCCCCAGTTCTGGAAATACTGTGGTTCAGAACAGTTCAGCAGAGTCAGAAGACCAAGTTGTCACAAAAGCTTCTCTGAACACATGTATTTTGAGTTTTCATGAGCAGGTTGTTTTAAAACTAGAGGTTTGGTTTAACAGATAGGGAGGAAACATGAACCAGGTTGATTTACTGTACTAAAAATTCTCATTATTGCAAAAAAGGCAAACACCTCTTTTTTTTTAAGTATAGTACCATATCAATTTTGGGAATTAATCAAATAGTGTCAGCAGCTCAAATGGAGGGCAATAGCAAAATAACAAGTGGAAATTCTGAGTTTCTGAGAAGCAGGAAAAAGTCACATTCTGAGTAGAGTAACTGAGTGAAAAGTTACCCAATAAGCAGGCATCATCAAGATAAACCCAGAAAAACTCAATTATTCTGCTAAAGGCTGAGAAATTCTCATTGTTGCAGCCATGGAATGGGGTTCAGTGGGGTAATTGTCTCCCTAGCAATGAATTTCCCTTTGATTCTCTGATCAGCTTACTCGATTACTATCCCCTTATCTAAATATCAGTTGGCCATACACCATCAATTGGGGCTTCTGCCAAGCCACCATTCCTGTGTAGTAGTAGTAGTAGTAGTAGTAGTAGTAGTAGTAGTAGTAGTAGTAGTAGTAGTAGTAGTAGTAGTAGTAGTCATAATAATCATATAACAACAAGATTTATTTATAATGCCCCTTCCACCAAAGGGTGGACAACAAACATATACAATCAACACATTAAATTTCTCCACATCACATCAAATCAGACATCATCTAGCCCAGTGGTTCTCAACCTGGGGGTCGGGACCCCTTTGGGGGTCAAATTACCCTTTCAGAGGGGTCACGATGAGTCTCCTGCCGCCCTTCCCTCCCACTTCCCAGCTGCTTCGCCCCCATGGTTGGGGGTCTCCACAACATGAGGAACTGCATTAAGGGGTCGCGGCATTAGGAAGGTTGAGAACCGCTGATCTAGCCATTAGTGTCATGTCAAAAGAGGCCTACAGCTGATTCAAATTTTAATAGGTACATTCCCATTCATTTCATTTCCCGTTTCCTTTCCATTTTATGTGTACACTGCTCCCCCCAAAAGAAAATCTGCCCAGGGAGGATCACATCAAACAGAACAGCTTCACACACAGCTCTAGAAGGCCTCCTTAGGCCTCTGAGGTGGCAGCAGTGGCAGTGGTAGGGGTGAGGCGTGATGGGAAGGGGGGGATTCCCTTTGCACCTGAAGCCAAAGCCCTCTATATCCGCATGAAGGTGTGTCAGGGGATTGACATGAAGCCGAATATTCCCCCATTTGATCCGCAGTGAATTGAAGGCGGGGGGGGGGGTTTGGTCCTGTGTCCATCTCTACCTGCCACCTTCTGCTTTCTTGGCAGTTGCTTTATCACTGATCTGTTGCCACTCACAGCTGAGGTATTTACAGCCATCAAACTTCAAATAATATTTGCTCTGATTCAGGACAAACAGACATGTTGCCGTGAGGCATGCTGGGATATCATCATGCAGAAGGTGCAGTGGCAGTGAGCCTAGAGCGGGCTCTTCCCCGCCGTTTGTGGAAGCCTCCTGCTTCCTAAACGGTTTGAGGGGAAGTCAGATTAAGACCTAAATTTTTTAGGTCTTACAATAGGGCCGGATTTCGGTGGCAAAACCGGTTTAAGAAAGTGGTCTTGCGTGCCGAAATGTGGAAGCGCTGCCAAAAAGGGGCCCTGATTGGGTCCCAAATGCGGAAGCCAAGTTTTAATCTTTCCCCTAAATCCGTTTTTAAAGCCAGTGCAGAAAGGCCCTAAAAACCCTGCACCCTAAGGCTAGATATTCTGTGTAGATCACCATTTACTTACTTATTTACATTATTTACACTTTGATACCACCCTCTACCTCATGGTCTCTGGATAGTTTACAAGTAAAATATGATTATAACTCTGGCTTTTCACTCTGGCTTTGTTGATGCAATAAGGTTGGACTTGAGGAACTTTTATTCCTAGCCCAGAGCTTGTGTGAGCTTCAGGCAGAGTGATTGGCTGGTCTGGACTACGTAGCCCTGCTGAGAAGCTTTTCTAATAAATTGCATTTGTCACGACACGGGCATTATTGCAACACATTGACTGTGCCTGTTACTTGGAAGCTGCTATGTAATTTTGACAGTGCCATAGCAGATCAACCCTTCAGCATTGGAGGAAGATGTTTTTAGCCCTGGTGGTGTGTGGAACAGGAGACGTGTCTGATGAGTCTTCTTGGAGGAGACTTCTGGCCTTCAGCGATTTCTCCTTTTGTTTGTATGATTTTACGAGGTTTCTTGCTGACTATGCCCTAAGTTTGCAGTTCCAGGGAATTTCTGTCTTTGTCATTCCAGTTAACCGTGGCGTGGGTCTGTCTCAGAAATGTTCCAACTGTTCCTGGGTCCTTGGTTATTAATTATGCAGATGAACAGACTGTTGCCCAAACTCCCCCCTTACGGTTGCTTTCTGCAGCACGCCTTTCTTTTCTTTTGGAAATCAGAATACTAACTGGCTGAACTGCGAATGTCGGGGTGGAGTTTGGGAGGGGAAATATATTTTTTATTAATACTGACTTAATTGATCCCTTACTGAGAAGCAGTACAAGAAAAAGTCCAAGCTTTGGATCTTTAGGAAATGACACAGCTATAATAGGAAGTGAAAGATAAATAGGCTTAAGCTCAGCAATTCTAAAGTTAGACTAGTCAACAGATGACACTAAATTCTCCCAGAGGAGCTGGAGCTTTTATTGTTAATGAGCCAAAGTAGTCATTAGTGCAATTCCAATGATGTCATTAAATTTGCAGTTGATGCCAGGAATGGTTTTTATCTTCCTGAAAGAGATTTTGGTCAACTTCGCGCCGAGGTGATATAACCCATTCTGCTTAACTCTTTTGCTGGCAGCCATGTTCAGCTCCTCATTAGTCCAAATCAACATCCCTCAATTACTGAGAGCTTCACGAGCAATATTTTATATGATCTCTATAGATCCCTTGATGTAGGACTTTTAGATATGCTGTGTTCAAAGCCTATTCCAATTGGAATATTCCAATTAAAACAAAGTATTAAATTTTATTTAAAAGATTGCTTCAGTAATTTTTGAATCGGGTAAATTGCTTTCTTCTTCACCTTTGGGACTCTGAAAGGTCTACACAGCCTGTGGCCCGATTTTGGAGGTACCCGGAATGTTCTTCAGGCGTGGAAATGGTTGGTTCTATTACTGGGTCTGGAAAAGATGGCTGTGAGGTAACACCTGCCAGTGTACCTTTACAACAAAGGTGAAGGTTATGGCAAAGAGCAAATATACTTACCAAAATATAAATGATTGAGATGGACTTTTTTTGCTATGAGGCAAGAAGAAAGCAAGAAAAAATCTTGACACTTGCATATAACGGCACTATGCAATTAGCATTCTGAGAAGACCCCGCTTAGATTTCTACTTCCTATGCATTTGAAAATCAGGGAGAGGACATTTATTTATTTATTCCCATTTTTATCCCACCCTATACCCAAGTGCCTCGGGGGGGTTACAGCATATAAAATGAACAAATTAAAACCATAACTGCAAGAGCTGCAAGAGCTGCAATGGTTGGATGACCTTATTTCAGACACCAACTAATCTAAGGGTTCCAAGTCCATCATGATAGAAATTGGAACATTTCTGGCATTGTGCATATCCTGGCCTCAGCACCTTACGGCCAGGGCCATAGCCTCCTCCATCACCACAGGCGATATCCTGGGGGAGGCCCCCCCTGGCCTGCCCAATCTTGGGAGGTGGGGCTCAGTCAACAGCCCCCACCAGGCACCTCCCACTGGGCCAGAGTCCTGCGGGGGACACAGGGTGGCCTGAGGGAGGGCGCCAGCCTCCCCCCAGGATGTGGGGACCTGTGCAGGGGCCCCCCAATCGCTGCCTGGCTCCCGTCTCTCAGCCGGCGCATTGAACCGTGGAAGTGGCTCGATGGGGGGGACAGTTCGCTGCAGGGGTGGTTAAATGCGCAGTGGCAGTTTGATGTGCAGCAAGCGGAGGGCCCCAAGCGGGTTCCCACACCCTGGGGGGGAGGCTGATGCTCTCCCTCGGGTCAGCCCGCATCCCCCACAGGACCCTGGCCTGGCGGGAGGCACCCGGCAGGGGCTGTTGCCCGAGCCACCCCTCCCTCAGTCTGATGCCCTGAGGGGGAGGGGAATCCTCTGATCCTTCCTGGAACGGCCGATCGGTATGCAACACCTGGAGGACAGCTTCCCATTCGCACACGTCCCTTACCTGCCAAGGCGTACGGGAAACTCTTCCCCGCGTTCCAGCTGAAGCGCCCTACTGTCCAAAGTGCTGTTCTTTTTGATACCAAATCTCCTTCATGCTAATTAGAATAACTAAGCCCCGCTGCTTACCTGTCCTCACTAACTGAGCATATTACCTAGGCAATCTTTACAATAAATACATTTAAATACATGACAGTCAACATAAATAAACACGTTAAATAGGCATGGGCACCACATGCATTATCCCAGATGTTGCCTAATTATAAACTAGCTGTGATGCGTGAAACTGTGTACCACAAAGCTACCTAACCTTTACACCATGCAAACAAGAACCTGCCTGGAAGCATCCAGCTGGTGAGCATCTGCACTCTTCACAGTCACTTGGTTTGCCACTAGGGAATATGTAGGAGACAATCAGGCCTAGTTCCCACTGGATTATTTTAAGTTGGATTGGACTATTTTAATCCAGATCCAGAACCGCGAGTGCATTCTGGATGTTCCCATTTGCTTGACAATAACGCGGGCTCAATTCAAATACCACAGTTCCCATTCAAACAGCCCAGATCCCCAGCATGGAGAAACAGGATCTTTTCATCTCCGCCCCCTGTTCAAACCCTGTCAGCCTGCCCTGCTCTGCATCAGCTGAGCAAGAGAACAGGCAGCAAAGCGAACACTCTCCTTTTCAAACTGGGTGCTCCCTCCATTCACCATGTTACTGGGAAGGCATCAGCTTTGTGCAGATTCAGCTGAGCCAAAGAACAGAGCCATCTCTCCCTTTCAAATCAGTGAGGGGTGGGAGGAGAACGATCGTGTTTCCTGCACAGGTTAAAAGAGAGATGAGGGGATTCGTTTGCTTTGAATGAGCTGCTCAGCAGAGAGGGATTGTTAGCTGCTACAGTGTATTGCATCTCTTGTAATTACAGCGGCATTCACAGAAAGGGGAAAGCTATGTTCAAAGAATCAACATTTGTTTTGATCCCGGGGACTCTAGCATTAAAGGGATGGGAAGGACAGGGGCAGACCTTCCCAGATGTGAAATCCCACCCATTGCTGGCAGGCATTGGCCAGGAGGATATGGGGGCTGCAGCCTAAAAGGCATATCTCCCCCCCCCCAAATAGTTTGGTAGTGTTCCCATTAGAGAAATAAAGCAGGCTAGCTGCCAAAACTGGACCAAGAACAGCTTTTCTGAGGACTTTTTTCCTGTGGATTTTAGCAATATAGTCCTCATAAGTCTGTGAAGAAAAAATTAAATGGGATTGGCCAATTCCAGAAACGGACTGGATTCACATTTAATCTTGTATGTGAACACACCCTCAGAGTAGTCTCTCACTGGGGCAGACTCCAGCACTATTTTCTCTCCAGGGCTCACACCAATGTCACAACCCATGCAAACCTTCCTTGTAGAGTGTATATGAGATGCCTCCCTCTGGCCTGGCCAGATCCTGCCACAGTCAGGACTAGGTGTTGTTCAGGAAATAAGAAACCTATTGGTTCTCAGTCTTCTGTGTCCATAACAGTACAGAACAGTCATTAACATGGCCACCCAGTCTGGTTTCCTACCTTGCTTCCATCTTGTTCCTGTGACATTCCAGCATTGCTCCTAGCTTCAGCCCACCTTCTAGCCTTGAGTAGAGTACTGTACCTACCTTCATCCAGCCCCCAGTCTTCCTTTCAGGGTCAGGGTCGGCATCAATGGCAGTTGAGAGTGGAAGCAGCTTTGGTGCTTTGTGTGGTGAATACACAACCATTTTTCTCAGAGGTAAAGTTATCCTTGGTCATTGTTATCCTGCTCACAGAATTGCCTTTATAAATGCACAATAACTTTGAAGCACAGTTTAAGACTCAGCTTCCAGGTACTTTGGACCAGTTTCAGGACAACTAATTTGGTCCAGTGTGTTTTGGCCTCCTGGGCTACGATGTACCTTTGGCCCAGTCTGGTACCAGAAGAATTGTTTCTGGTACAAATTTACTTGATCCGTTCCCATGTAAAATGGTGGGGGCAGCCTGGGTTTTGTAGATATTTTAGGCTTGATTTTAGGCTTGAATTGTACACTTCAAAATGTTCTTTACAGCCCAATCAGATTTTTTTTTCTTTTTACAGGCTCCTTCCACTCGAGGTGCCAAGCCAAGGTCAGTTATGCATCAAAGCGATAAAGTACGTTCTATGGAAAAAGCACAGAGAATGTAAATACCACTTCTGTAAAGGTAAATATGGATTAAGTAGGGGACAAAATTTATCTTTCATGAGTGTAAAGAGCAAGATTTAAAATGAAAAAAAATTTATGAGGTTCTACAAATGCATTTTATGATCATTTCAAAAATGATATATTTTGCACTGACATAGAAGGAGTCTTGCAAGTTTTAATTTTGCTCTCTAACGCTGAAGTTCTTCAGAACCTAAGGGAAGGGCATCATTTTCCTCTCCTCAAGGTGAACCTTTGAAAAGTAGGGCTGCAAAGAATTCCTTCCGAAGAAACAAAGTTTGGATGACTGCCAGAAGGTAAAACAAAATAGCCCTGAAATTTGCCATGTTCATCTCCCTCTGAAGGGGATCGAGGGCAAAAGCTACAGGAAATGCTGTCAATAATATCTGCGGGTGGATCTGAAAAAAAGCACCAGGGATCTTAAGTCTAAAGACTGGCGGCTTCGTACAGACTCAGGGGCTGCAGGAAGGGCACTTCCTTTGGGCATATCAACCTACTTGCGAGGGTTAGGGTTAGGGTTGGTTAGGGTTAGTGCGGCTAGGTGGGAGTAGCTTTATTTCAGTATAAGGAATAAGGAAGGGAATACTTCAATAGAAAATGAGTTTTCAGCTTCAAATTAGGCTTTGCCATCCTTTCCCTGAGTCACCCAATTCGGTTTGACTCAAAAGGGGGGGATGTTTGGCTTTGTGTGAATCCCAATGAAAGGGGAGGGGCTTTGCCCCCGTGCACAAACATCTGTTGAAGGTTCACACATGAAGGGAACCCCCATCCCTTCCATCGCCCCACCTTGCCCCCACTCACTGACACACCCTCCTCGGAGGCTCAGCTTGGCCTTTCGAAGGTGTGCGTGCAGCTGGAGAGACCGCCCACCATGCGTGAGTTGTGGACATTTGTTAAGCTGGGGAAACATATCAGGTACCTATCTGTTCATAGCAGATACGTATCAAATGTTTGTATGAATACATATGAATAGATTCATGTAGAATAGAATTTTAACACTTTCAAAGGCGTTCTATCCGTATGAATATGGATTTTTGAACATTCGATTCATCTGTGCACATCCCCGCTACACTTGTTGAATGAATTTATTGTGAGTCATGTTGTATAATTATTGCAAACGCTGGCAATGTGTTTAATTATTTAAGATATTTCAATGTATAGCAATTAAGATATTTAAGGTAATGTGTTTATTGTAGATAAGGAACAGCAGGTAAGCAGTGGGCAGAGCACCCAAATTAGCA
>MTQE01001418.1:556599-567664 GCA_014337955.1 Aspidoscelis marmoratus | reverse complement strand
TATTACATTGCTTTAATGTTCTTTATGTGACTTCCTCCATTTTTCCGGCTTCTCTTCTTTGTGATGCTTATTTCTTTGCTCCCCTTTATATCTCTTGTTGCTTTTCAGCTAACCCCTTAGTTTTTAGTCAAAACCATCCATCATTACTTCTAATTCTCGTATATAGTTAATAAAGGCGCTCCAGTCTTTCATAATCTTATCTGTTGTTTTATCTTTTAATAAGTTTGTCAGTTTGTCCATTTCTGCCAAGTCCATCAATTTAGTTGGCCGTTCTTCCCCTGTATTTATCTCTTCTTTCCATTTCAGTACATATAATAGTCTAGCTGCTGTCACCATATATAGAATCAAAGACTTTATATTATCTAAACTATTATCTACAATTCCCACCAAAACCAATTCTGGCTTAAATATAATATTTCTCTATTAAGATTTGTCTCATCAAATTATATATTTGTATCCAGTACTTTTTTGCTTTTTCACAAGTCCACCACATAAGATAAAAGGTTCCCTCAACTTTTTTACATTTCCAACATTTAGTTGACATATTTTGATATACTTTACCTAATTTATGAGGTGTTAAATACCATCTATACTTCACCTTATGAATGTTTTCTTTTAATAACAGTCTATGGAAGTGGCTGCCAGAAGAGGTGGTGACAGCAACCAGTCTGGATGGCTTTAAGGAAGGGGTAGACAAATGTATGGATGTATCAATGGATACTAGAAAGGATACCTAAGTACATCTCTCAGGCTGTGGGACCAAGCAGGATATTTCTAAGGGAATTTGCAGGGATTCGAGAGCAGGAGAAGTTGTGCCGTTGTCTCTGCTTGAGATGCCCATGGTATGGGCAATTGGTGGGCCACTGTGTGTGACAGGATGCTGGACTAGATGTGATGTGGCCTGATCCAGCAGAGCTGCTCTTATGTTCTTATTGTTGCTTCTAACACTGTTACACTATGGGCTTGTTTCCACTCATGCCTCTTAAAACAGTTTTAAAATGAAAAAAAAAAAAGCAATTCAGACACCGATTCTGGCAGTCCCCACTTCAGTGCCTTTAAATCACTTTAAATTGCTATTGACCCCCCTCTGCTGTCCACACCCAAAACGGTTCAGAATCGCATTAGGGAAAGGGAATCTTTTCTTCCCTCCTCTTGCCAGCTGGGGGCCCCACCCTCTGCCTGCCGATTAGATCCCACAACGATGTGGCAGAGGGTGGGGAATTGCAGCTCTCCTTCTGCTCTCCTTTCCCCTCCCCTCATGCTTTGGCAAAAAACATGACCCGGGGAAGGAGAGAAGCAAAGCAAAGGAGGCGCCTCCAGTGTGTGCTCCTGCCAGTCGTGAGCATACACATGCACACGCAAACACACACACACCTTCCTCCCCTTCGTTCTCCTCCCCTCCCCATCGCCAGCAGCACCGGCTGGTATACATACACACACACACACACACATGTAAACTCAGGACTGGTGCTTTTTTGTTTCTCCACATATGCCCAGGCTCAGCAAGGCAAAGGAGGTGCCAAGCCCGGGCAGTTCCAGAGAAGTGAAAAAGCGGCAGCAGAGAGAGAGCTGTGTGTCCGCTTGCCCGGCTGGCTGCACATGTGCATGCTCAGTCACCGGCGTGGCATGGGGGGGGAGGTGCTTCTCTCCTTCCCAGGACTCATCGAGGCAAAAGAGGCACCTCTAGTGTGTGCTTCCCAGCAAGGAGAAAGCAGGGGAAGTGAAAAATGAAACTTTGTTGTCTTATCCGTGTCAAGTGTGGAGTGGGTGAATTGCTACATCTTATCAGGCTGAATTGTTACTTCTCTGCTGAATATGGATCTGGTACTTTAACAAATCTAGAAAGGGGCTGGTCCCTGCGCAGGGTGAAAGCCCACCTGTTTCATGATGTATTTGCCCCAATACTGCTGTAGCGTTCCCACAGCAATAAGGAAGAAGCTTTTTAAAAGCAAAAATGGGGGGGGGGGACCCTGAAAAAAAAGGTGTTTATTTATTCCAATTTTTAGCCAAATAATCCTCAAAATACCCCTGAAATGGATTGGTAATGGGGACAGAGAGAATCTAAACTGTTTCTAAACCGTTTTAAAATGCCAATGGCAACTGGGCCAAAATTTAGAACTTGATATGACCAATGCTTATGTATATCCATAATTTGGGTGGAGATGTACAGGAGCAAACTTTTCTGTAGCCTTTTGCTACAATAAAATCTCCATCTCATGATGATGAGAAAAACACTCTCAGGTAATTGGAAGTATTTTTGAAAGTGCAGCAGACCACACCTGAAGTTGTCAGTCTCAGCTGTTTTAGCTGGGCACCCAGAAATGTTGCACTTCTGGGACCACTTCCAGGAGTCCAGTGAAATGGTGCCAGGCTCCTTCCACCTGGTGGACCAGATCAGCTGCCTGTTGCTGTCCACACACAAGTGAGTAGACGGGTTTATCATCTAGGAATGCTTCAGAAATCACTTCTGAGTGGTGTCCCACTGGAATGGGCTCCAACTGCTACAGTTCCAGGTGCCTGGTCTTCTGGCAGACTAGCCTGCAATGCAGGTGGGGCGTTTCATGGGGACTGCAGATGTGGGCCAGCAGCCCAGTGCAGATGCAGTCCCAGTGCCAGCCAGCTGCACAGGCAGGACATGAGCACAAGCCAGAAGCAGGACAGTCTCCCAGCAGTGGACCTTCAATTTACGGCTTAATCAAGCAAAAAAGTATAACATTTTTGAGAAGATTTCCATAACTGCAATTATGACCTTAGAAAATAACAATCATTTCTTCCCTAAGACTCCTTGGCCGTGTCTTCATGGCAACCTTATCTCGGATTCAAAACGTTTTCAATCCTCGGAGTCCGCACAGCAGTTTTGCTTAACATGCTTTCCCTGTGTTAAACCACCCCAAAGCGTGGTGAATCTCAATCCTGATTTCAACAGGTCTCACTCCGGATCGTGTGCTTGAAACGTTTTACATTTTTTACTGTGTGGACAGTACCGTTTTAAGGGATGAGAATCCATGTTTAGGGTTTCCCTCTCCCAATAGCTTGTTTCCAAAGACAGTGATTTCAGTGTAAAAATCCACTTAACAGTGATCGCTACACTGTAGTGATGGAACCACTTAACACCTTGATGGTTGAAATAACAATGTTGCAATTTTGCACAATTCTAAAAGTTCTGATCTTTAGAAAGTGAAAGGGAGGAAAGCATTAGGTTCTGTGTGAATGTTTAAAGCAGAGAGGAGGGGAAAGAATTGCTCACTGCCCACTGCCGTTTTTCCTCCATCCAGGCAAGTGGCAGCCACCCAGCCACCCAGCTAGGCTTGGTGAAGGGGTCCCTTATGGGTGGCGCGTCCATGCCAGGAGGAAGAGGGCAGGGCAGCCCCGAAAAGTGGCTTTTAAAAAGTAGCCACTTGAGTCCCCCCCTGAGTCACATACCCCACGTATGATCCTCAGAATCCGGATCCAACGCAATTAAATTAAAAGTAATGGGAACAGGCAAATTCACATTTGCATCCGGTTCTATTATTTCGGTTTAAGGAAACTGGATTAAGCTTTTAATGGGGATGCGCCCATTGAAGGGCACAGATATTCAAAAGATGAAACAGTGTTTGCTTGCATTTTTAAATTCAGACTAAATTATTGTGTAGTCAGGTGATGTTTGAAGCAGAATGGGGTGGTGAATCAGAGGTAAGCATCCTTTGCGGACGGTTTTTCTTTGCTCCCCCTTTTCGGGGGAGTGATCTTATGCTCAGAATTGCTTTTAACACACGGTGGGCTGCTGAGAGTTAGTCCAGTGGCCAAAAGATGTTTTGCGTGCAGAAGTTCTCAGCTCCATTCCTTGGTCCCAAAGTACTGAGTCTTTGTGAGATTGTAGTTTTCATCTGCTGGCGTTTGTTTGCGTAGAGCCGGTAAGCCCTTCTCTAGTTCTGCAAGAGACGCTTCCCTGCAGCGCTGGGTGGCAGCTGCTCATTAGGGGAGACCATACTGACAATGCAGCTTCCTGTTTCCGTATGAGTAGCATAGTGAAGAATGGAAGGAACATTCCTTTTCAATAGGGGTTAACAGGCTCTGCTGCTGAATCAGCAGTCTCTGTCTTCCTCTGGGTGCCTTATTGGACGATCCAACCAGATACCAAAGTAAAGGACCGTGAATTTCTTGGCATTCGATTTCCACAGAAGCCTTCTGCTTTCCCTGCCGAGTTACTTCTGCAGAGGACCGTCTTCCTTCCTTTACCATCTGCTAAAAGAAAGGGCATCCGAGGGTAAACAAGGGCTGCCGGTGGCCTTGGAGAGGGGCATGCGGGGGAGAACCTGTGGCCTTGCCTGAACCTGCCTCCAGTCGGCACAATGAATAGAGCGAATGTTCATGCGCTGGTGCCTGGGGCTGCCACGACACAGTCAGGAAGAAGCAGCTTTTAAAACAAACAACGAGAGCTTTAACGAGATTAAATTAATAAATACTACTGTTAAGCACTGACGGCTTTGCAAACATAGCAAGTCAGAGAATGAACAATACGCACCATGCATGAAGTGGGATGTGCCCTTCAGGCCTCCTCTAGTAGACATATGGAGGCCTATTTCGGTATATCTATATTCTCCTTATAGATACATCATGGCGATGGGAAATACAAGGGTTTAGGATTAAGGGAAGGCAGCTGCCGGTCTCGTGATGGATAGCGGTGACTAGAATGCGGATCCCAAAGTCTTCGGCTTAACTGCGCACAATCTCCATTTGTTGCTGAGAAAAGTTTTCTTTCTAGAATAGCTTTGGGTACTAGTAACCCTAACGCTAACCTTAACCCTGCAGCAATAGAAGTTCCCATTTCCTTTCCCCCAGAGTTCACCTGGTCAGCATTACCTGGTGAAATGAAAATGGATCATGTTCACAGAGGCCCACACCAGAGGCCTTTTCGCACTACATCCGGAATGGATGTAGTGCACGTGGCCTAAGTAACTTCGGGACGCTTTCAGCATTCACACACAGGAATGCAGGAACACGTGTAAATGCGTTCCTGCGCGCCTGTGTGTGAATGGCTAAAGCGCGTCCCAAAGTTACTTAGCCGGGAAAGGCCGGCCAGGGCCGGGGGCACGTCCTGCAAGGCTGCCTGCCATTGGGTGCGAGCACCCAGGGGCGGGCAGCCCTGTCAGGCCACTAGCCCCTCTGCGTGCCGGCTGTACAGGGCTCGATCGAGCCCTGTGCAGCTGACACGAACGTACCTGGGCACCCACCCACCCACCCCGGGGCCTGGGGCAGCTGCCTATGGGGCAGGACCCCTTCACAGATCAGACCACATGGCTCCGGTCTACGAAGACTCCCCCCCCCCGATTGCACCCATCTGCAGGGTGTAGGCGCCTGGATGTAGGCACCTACACCACGCAGATGACCCCCCACCCTCCCAACCCAGGCCCCAGGGTGGAGGGTGCGGGTGCCAGGGAGGGGGCTCTGTGGTGCTTAGCCACCTGATGGAGGTAGCTAAGCCCCACAGAGCCTCCCCCCCATCCCAATGGGAGAAGCTTTCACTCCAGTTCCAAAGTGGAACCAGGAGTAAAGCAGTCCCTTACCCCGCCCAGATCGTGGGCTGGGAGGGGTGGGGGGTGCCCTCTCCCTGCTCCAGGTGGGCATCCCCAGTGCCCACCTGGAGCAGGGGGAGGGCGCCCCCCAGCCCCTCCCAGCCCACGATCTGGCCAGGAAAAGGAACCCCTGTACTCCTGTTTCCCCTTTGGAAGTGGAGTAAAGGCTTCTCCTGGCCAGATCGAGGGGAGGGAGGGGCGGGGTGCCGCCTCCCTCCTATTCCTGTTAGGCACTGGGGATGCCCACCTGGAGCAGGGGGAGGGCATCCCCCACCCCTCCCAGCCCACGATCTGGCCAGGAGAAGGTGATCGCTTGGCCGCAGTGGTGCGCACCGAGCCTGGTAGACATCAGAGGGGACCTACGATTCGGTGGGTCCCCTCTGATGTCTACCAGGCTCGGCGCGCTGACCCTAGTAGATGGCAGAGGGGACCCACTGAATCATAAGTCCCCTCTGGTGTCTACCAGGCTTGGTGCGCCGACCCTAGTAGATGGCAGAGGGAACCGTGGGTCCCCTCTCCCATCTACCTGGGTTGCCAAGGCTGGTAGATGGCAGAGGGGACCCACCAATGTGTTGGTCCCCTCTCCCATCTACCAGGGGACGTGCCCACGTGTGCAGAACATTTGCCTCCTTTTTTTCCAGGCTCAAAGTGAGGGGGGCTGCCGGGAGTGCGCAGCATGCTCCAGATTGGACAAGCCGTTCACATTTTGCGCGCTTCCGGCATCCTTGGCTCCTTGGCCGTCAGCAACTTTGTGGGTCCCCTGTCCCATCTACCAGTGTCGGCGTGCCTGCGCGATCACCACCGCAGCTCGGCAAGGTTGGTGATCAGCGCGGCCTCCGTCAGCTGTGGAGCTGGTTTTTGGCCAATGCTGGCGGGGCATGCACGCCCGCGGCTATCAGGGAGGGGAGCATGTGCGAATGCTTCCCTCCCAAAATGGCCGGGAACGCTTAGAATGCCCGCAGATGGATGTAGAGCACTTTAAAGTGCTCTACATCTCGAACGGGCGGGAAACACCCCGGAATGGGCTGGGACGCAAACCCGGCCCCGGCAATGCGAATGCCGCATTCCGGGGTGTTTTCTGCGCATTCCGAAACTGCGTGTGCGAAAAGGCCTCAGTTTTTTGCATTCACATTATAAGAGATTTTGTATTGCAGAATCTGGGATGAAGAGATTTGTGCAGTTTTCCCAATTCAAGGGATTAAGTTTGAATGGGATATATGCCATTAAACAGACCAAAGGGGAAAAGAAAAAAAGCTTTGATGTCCTTTGTGGAAAAGCTATGCACATCCGTATCTTTGAGATTTAGAACTCATCTAATAAAACTGAGAACTCTAGCTCTGCTCCCACAGCATTTATATGCACTGGTTTTCTCTTGAAAAAAGAGATGACTCAAATCCCACCATCGATGAGCCAACCTTTCCAAAGTCTTGTGACCAAAGAAATTTCATGCTGGGAATTGACGTCTATATGTAAGGCTGAACGAGCCCTAGATGGGACTCTTGAACAGCATCTCATCAGCCCCTAAGAGCCTTTTATTTCTTGGGCTTATTGCTGCTTATCTTTTGTTTCCCTGCTGCATCAGTTGAACACTGGTGATCTGAACAATAATTTCCCAAGGCAATACACTGTTATATTTTCTATGCACAGCATAAAGATTGCATTTAGTAATTAGAACTAATCATAGACTGGGTGGTCTAAAGTGGTAGTTTGGCTTCCTGTAGTGAATCAGATTTTATTTTCTTGCATATTCCAAATCTTTTGACATAGTTCTATGTGACTAATGTATGATTTTCCTCATAAGATACCGTATCAAAATCCCACCCTCAATGTGATTCTGTATGATAAAAACTACTCTGCTCACCACTACACAATATGACACAGATTTCTTCCTCTTCCTATATTTATTTCTGGTTATTTGTATGTATTGACCAATTAGAGAAGTTCATCCAGGAAATGACATTGTTCAAAGCTGTCTTGGTACAGACGTCTCTTCCTCCTCCTTTTTCTAGCTTTTCTTGCTTTCATTTGGTTAATATACAAAATTGCAACAGTAGTTTCTATCATTTTACACAATATAACACTTATCAGTACCTTAGACTGGGTTCCCACTGGGGATTTTAATCTAGTTTTAAAGAAGTTTTTTAAAATCAGCAGCAAGGTCTGTTTTTTTGTATACCGACTGTTAGCTTATAGCACGGATTTATAGGGGAGAAACTCCTCCTTTCTCCCATCAGCAGAACCCCCTCTCCATGCAATCAGCAATTGGGTACCCTCATACCCTGACTTCATCAGGGTGGCCAATTTAAACCCCACCCCTATATAAGCCTGTCCAGCTTCTCTCCACACTGTAGCACAGGCTCTTTTGTTAACATGACAGTAGAAGATTAAAGATCACTCCCCCTTTGTTTTGTGCTAGATTGGTACATCAAAGCAGTGCGGAATGGCAAGGGTGGGGGAGCCAGGTGGGGAAGGGAGGGAATAGATTGTGATAGGGAAGGGAGCGATGAAGTAGGCAGGCTTTTAAGAGCTACCAACTTTGCGCTGCCTCTTTAAGTAAAATCAGGCATCTCGTTACATTGTAAGCTACTGTGGGCTCTGCTCACTCTTCCCTTTCAGCTGAGCCCAACCCCCTTAGCACGTAATGGTAAGAATCGAGGGGAAAGGGAAGGAAATCACAGTTTATCATTGGATCAGGGGAAACTGAAGAGAACGTCCCTAAAGAGTGGTTTCCCCCTCAAAAAAAAAAAAAACTGCTTGCATTCCCATTGCTAAATGGTGAGGATTAATTCTAAACCCAGCAGCGAGACCTCTGTGGATTCAAATATAGATAATCCACATTTTGAGACCTTTAATCCTCAGAAACTGCAGATTCTTTTGAAACTTTGGGAATGATGAGCACTCAATGATTTCAAAGCTCCTTAAATCTTGAATGGGAACATAGCCTTTATCTTACTAATATAAAGTACAAACTTTTAAACCATGTAACAGGCTGTTCTGCAAAATATAATATCATTCCAGAGAGGCAAAAATTAAGCATGGAGGGAACCACCCACACCTCAAGTATTGGTGCAGTTCCAAACTGGACCAACAGCACTTGCAATGCAGATGGCCTGGCCTGGGGAGGCCGGATTACTGTGGCAATGGCCGTGGCAACATTTGGTGCGTGCCTGGACATTGTCATGGAGATTGGCATGTAGTGCATGATTGCGCGGCTGCAGCCCCGCTGCCGTGCGCCCTCACAACATCGCAGCAACGGTTTGCATGGGAACTCATTGGCTGTTTTATCTGTGAAAAGTGGGGTAGCTTTAATTAGCTCTGGGATGGAGGTGGAGCCATGTGGACAGGCCTTCTCAGGAACAGCTGGAACCGCTCCTTCAAGGTCAGTGCAAACAAGCTGCAAGAATCGCACTTGCTACTTAATTAATAATGATACAATTGATGCGGGTAGAATAATTCCCTCATATCTGGTGTGTAGGGTATCAGCAAATGGTTGCTATGTTTCCTTGAAAGCATGTGTATTCTTAGATATTCCTTTCAAAACATTTATCTGGTAAATAGTCATTTCAAATATTGCCAGTTCTGTTAATGTGTTGTATCATGACTGAAGAGGCTGCCACGGGAGGTGGTTGGTTCCCCTTCGATGGAGGTCTTCAAGCAGAGACTGGACAGCCATCTGTCTGAGATGGTTTAGGAGATCCTGCCTTGAGCAGGGGGTTGGACTCGATGACCCAGGAGGTCCCCTCCAACTCTACCATTCTATGATTCTAAGAGTGAAAATGTAAGAGTGCCTCCAGACATGATTAAAAGCTGCGCAGGAACTGCTCAGGGACTTCAGAGAACTGCAGTAGCCACGCAGCATGCCATCCCCAAAGCAACCTTTTACTTTGCAGTTTCGGAGGAATGCTACACTGTCACTGTGGGCGACGGAATGTCCTGCCGTTCAGACAGGAAGTGGCTGCAGAGTACCCGTGCAGCTTTCAGCCGTCCTGTCTGGCAGAGGGACTGCACAGCTTCCATCCTGTCTGCAGGCATTCTTAAGATTTTCTTTATTCTTCCAGCTTTTGGTAATAACTTGTTTGGCGTGATCAGCATATAATTTAGCAGTTTCATATGTTTAACTTTTAAAATAATCTCTACAGATGTGATCTTCTAAGCCGTGGCCCACTTTTAATACTGCCATGCTTAATCTAACATAGTCCAACTGATGCTCTTAAAGTCTCCTATTCCTACAGAGAATGCTTTGCCATGTGGTCCTGATCTACTATCAATTTAGAGACAATGACAAGACTAAGTGACAAAACTTACATTATGGCTGTCTGCACCATCCCTGAAGCAGCAGAGACTAAACAGAGGAAGTCATTTTGCTGTGTAGCTCAAAGCTAAGAGCAGAAATGTTTGTGTGTATGTATACATACAAGCACGTGCGCTCACGGTAGAACCATTAGGCACATGAAAAGGGCTGTGTTTCATCCACTGTTTTAGAATTGCCAGGATTCATTCAAATGCTTGAGCTAGAAGTAATGCAAGTAAAAGGGAAAAAGGCCCACCTTAAATATGAAAATGAAATTTTCTTATTACTTTGAATTACTATGGCGAAAACATGTGGCTGTTGCTACTATTAAATAGAAAAGAGGAGCCCCATGTGCCAGATTTGCAGATGTTTTTTATTGAGGCCATTTTTGTAGCATTTAGCAATTTTGAGAAACCACACAAAACCCCAGTTTTTTTTAACAGCAGCATTTTGTGTTGCTCTTATCTTTAAATATTAAACAGAAATGAATATCCTGAATGGATTATTTTTCAGGGGATGTTGAAAGCTCCAGATATTTGAAGGGAATTTTAAAAACTAAAGAAATGGAAAAATATTCAGTCCTTGCTCCAGAGGAGAGTGTTGATCAACATAGTCCTAGGAATGGCTTCAGTTGTCGGAGGTGAAAGGCCTCGAGCTTCTGAAGTTCAGAAAAGTCCCAGGATTCCACCCCATATGGCAATATTGGCACCACTTTGGCTTTAAAGACCTTAAAAACTGGTCTGGTAGAATCTGGGTACTTACAGCTGAAAAGTTTGTGGAGAGAACAAGAGGCTGGTTGGCTTTCATGAGACATTTCTTGATGCGATCAGACCATTAGCCGATGGCAGAGAACTTAAGGCTGAGGTAATGTGATTGCCTATTCTGTTGTTAACCCATCCGTATTCCATTTGAATGGCTTGGAGATCCAAAGATCACCACTTTGGATTTATCTTTGTTAATATGGAGGGTGTTGTCAGAGCAATGGCCACGATACTTCTTACTGTTCTCCTTAGGCCCACTGGGGTAGTTGAAATCAGAACCATGTCATCATCATACAGAAGAATGTTAGTTGCCCTTGCCATGATTCTAGGCGTATGGAAGTAATTATTGTTTAAGTCCTCTACCACGTTGTTGATTCAGAAGGAGAACAGAAAGGGCACTAGAATAGAGGCCTTTTCGCACAGGCCTTTCCGGAACGCGTGGAAGACAGCTCCGG
>MTQE01001418.1:534899-547200 GCA_014337955.1 Aspidoscelis marmoratus | reverse complement strand
GTCCCTGTTCCGGGATATATTCCAGAATAAAGCCAAGTGCGAATAGGCCCAAGAGTCCGGTCCCCTAACTACTAGACCAAACTGGCTCACTAGCGCAAACTAGGAGTTCTCCCCTGCCGGGCACTGAAGAATAGAGACTGAGTCTGCATCATAAGGTAACAGTGGGAACGCAAAAAACCAGACCTCGCTGCTAATTTTAAAAAACCCAGTTTAAAACTGGATAAATTGCCAAGTGGGACCTTGGCCCTAACATCTTTTTTCTGTCCTTAGCTCATTTCTTGTCCCAAATAAGGCCTTATCCTTTATTCTGTGCCTGTTAAGCTTACAGAGAAATCTTTGATGAGGACCTTTATCAAAAGCTTTTTGAAAATTTCAGTTATTAACAATCTCAAAAACACCTAAAGATTATTTAGAGAGAACGTTCTCTTACAGAAACCATAGGCCTCTTCGCACTTGGGCCTCTGGATGGAAGTAGCCCAGCCCTGGGACACAGCATTTGCTCTCTGGGCCAGGCGGTTCGTCCCACCCAGGGCTGCCCTACTTCCATCCAGGACGTGGAGCACGAAATTGTCCCCAGCCGCCCCCAGCCATCCCAGAGCTGTCCAGCAAGGAGAGCATTCGCACTCTCCCTGCCAGACACTTCTGAAACCCTGTCCCGGGCTGCCGCCATTGGGCCAATATTGGCCTGCCAGCTGGCAGCTCCTCTCAGAGTGGGGCGAGATTTTAGCAGTACAGTCCTCGTAAAGTCCAGGAATAAAAATTTAAATGGGATCACATGATCCCGAAAATGGACTGGATTTGCATTTAATCTTGAATGGGAATGCACCCACTGAGGACTTAATGCAGACTTGTACGCTTTGTCCAAAACTTTAAAAAGAGAAGTCATGGGAGTTCAAGGCTAACTGCTGTGGTTTGGGTGTTACGTCATCATAGGAATCCGTCCTTTTCCAAAGTTGCTATTTGCAATAAGAGCAAATTTCAGGGCTTATATACAAAGACTCCTGCTGGGGCAATCTGTGCATGTAGCGCTAGACTAGTGACAAGAACTTTGCTGTGCATTGTGAGCTGGACAGCTGCAGCCCTGAGTATCGAGGGAACGCTAGCCAAACTTTGCCATTATTTACAAAAGCAGTATGTAGAAAGATACAGAAGCAATGCACCTCTCCAGTGAAAATGGGAGAGAGAGTGTGCAATTTTGTGTGTCTTCCATGCTCAGGTTGCTGTAGTAAATGGGACCTCAGTTTTGGTTCATTCACAAACAAACAGGATAGAAGAATTAAAGTTTAAGACCAAGCCATTTTTTTCCTTGCAAGGAAATTTGATTCATGCATCATGGAGCTTGTTTCAGGAGAGGATTTCCCCAGCTTGTGCTTCGACCATGAAATAGCAGCCATCCGTCAAATCAAGAAAGGTATTCTTTATGCCAGGGCTGCTTAAAATATATATATTGCCCGTGTCATTTATTGCAGTGGGCCACTCCTACAGAGTTGGAGGGTCTTTTTCTGCTGAGGACTAAATTCCCCGGGTATAATCCAGAGTTTGCAAAAGTTTCTGCTTTGACCTGCAACTCTCATGGAGCACCTTAGCTGATGGTTGTGGAGTTTAGTTTATCAGGAAGCATTAGACCAAGCGGTAGTAAGCACAAAAGCTTTGCCCATGGCTTCCTTTTCTTCAGACTTCCATTTCTCCAGCCTCAGAGCAAAAGGAGCAACTATTAGTTTAGTTTATTTGTACAGTCACAGACCAGAAACACCAAATGTTAAAAGGTACAAAAATTACAAAAAGTTATTTAAAATCACAATATGCAGATAAAATCAAGTAAAAATCAGGTGAGTCTACATACTCAGAGGACAGTGTATAAAACCGGTAAAATGGCCCACTATAAGATACAAATATAACAACGTAATGGATTTAAATACATATGATCAAAAATAAAATTTTTCCCAGAATATCTTTAATCAAGGTCACTTGGTCGTAGGGTTTCATTTCCTGACTTCTCCCTTATTTTTATAACTACGGCTAGGAATTTTGCAGCAGCTAAGGTCACGTCAGGACCGATATCACTTAACAATAACTTGATGTATTCTAAACTGGATCTTCCTGGATATGGGCTCAGCTTGGGATTTATTATTTCTTGGCGAGCAGCGTTATAGAGATTACAGAACAGAAGAACATGTTCTACTGTTTCCATGTCACCGTTTTTACATGGACAGGTTCTGAGGGTAATAGTGATATGTTGATATCTACCCTTCAGTAGGTTTGAGGGTAGGACATTTAGGCGGGCCTTTGCAAAAGCGATTCTGTATCTTTTTATATGTAGGGTTTTTTTTGGTACAATGGCCAGATGGTATTTGCTCTTGAAATTAAATCCTGGGTAGCAATGTCCCAGATTCTTTTGTTCCAGCTGAAAAATCACCCAGTCCGGTGATAAACCTAACTGGGAGATCTTCCGACTTACTTTCTTATGCCATGTACTAAGAAAAGTATCATTTGTTAATTCTTTTAATAGTTGGTAGGAGCAACTATTTTCCTGTTCCGTAAGCTTGTAGTATACACTCAGCACCACCAGAGTGCTGAATTCTTTCCACTCCATGCGGCAGCCTTTGGGTGTTATGGAGTCTGCAAAGCACATGGCTTTGTTAAGACAACTCTTCTCTTCCTGTTTTAGGATTTCCCCTACCTCCTACCACAGGATGTGACATCAGAAGGACCTCTGACCTGGAAGACAGCAGTTTTCCTCCCATCACCTCCCCTGATGTTGCACTGATGTCATTTCCCCCACATCCCTTGGGATTGCCGTATAAAAAGCCCTGCAAGAATAAACTGGATCTCTTTTTCCACCTCTAACCTGTCCCTCGCCTCTTCTTTTGTTCCCTGCCCTTCTTCTAATCAGAGTCAGCCATTAACATGTAGCTGGCTCCTGGAACCCAGGCCGGTTGGGTATCCAGCAATATCTATTGAAACTTCTGGCTTATCACAGCAGCGCCTCAGCTGCTGCTTCTCTCCGCTTCCCTCTACATCCCAGAGCATCCCTCTCTGCTGCTTCCCCCCTGCTTCTCCGGGCTCCAGGATTCGGAGGTCTACATATTGCAGATCCCTCGTGCAATACCAGAGCACAGCACCGAGCTGGGTAGGTTGCCCTCCTGTCTTTGCCACCTCATTTCCTTCTGTTTCCACTCTGTCTGCCCCTTGCAAGGAAAAAGGCAGAAGGCAACCAAAAGACTTGAGCCACACGTTGTCCATCCTGTTTTATAGTCTCAAGCATTTCTGCCACCTGCCATCTGATCTGCCTTATTTCAATGAGTACACCTAGAGGAAAATGTTTGGGTAGAAATACTTTTAAAGAATGAACTCATTTAACAATTATATTTCTTTATCCACTTCAATGTATTTACAGCTCATCGCGTTGTATGCAAAGGCTAAATGTGGGATTAATTTTGAAGCTAGAAGACTTCCCAAGGAACTCTAGAATTGTTACTGCCTAAAATCTGAATCAATTGCTGATGTAAACCTAACATGCTGGACTGACCCAAAATGTTTCGCTGAGGTGGAAGAGCAAATGGTGTCCCTGAGTTATTTTGGCACCTGGGACTGAAAGGCTGACGTGAAACTTCTCCTCCCCCAGCAGTTGAACCAAGCTAACAGTGAATTAAACCATCTGATGCCCTTTCAGGATTCAAGCGCCTCACTCCGCCTAATGAGAGAGGAAACCTTCTTCCCCATGGGCCGACCTGATAGAGATCATAAACAGTTAACAGGCAGGGGAAAGTTGTCGATCTGCATCCATCCTGGTTTTCCTGTTTGGAAGCCCAGAAGCACATCTGTTTTCTCTCCATTCTTCATCTTTCTGTGCTGTGTGCACTCCTGATACAGCAACCGAGTTTGGCTGAGGGAGGAGAATAATCCCCGTTTTGGTGCCTCATCGCTTGTGTGGATTCATTTAGCTTGCAAGTCAAATAGTGGTACCGATGGTGCGGGAATTCTTTCTGCCTGTAGCCATAAAACTTTATTTGCACTGAGGAGGGAAAAAGTACTTGGAAGCAACAGCTATGCCAGAACTGTTGCTGAATGTTAAATCTGCAGCAGATGACTCCCCCCATGTCAAATTGGGGGCACCTGAACAGAGATGAGGTCAGAAAAGCCTCCGTTTAGAGAGGTTGGCCTAGTGAGTACCCAAGCATGCCATTTCTGAAAAATCGTCACAAAAATGAAGCTGGATTTTAGTAAGGAGAAAGGGAAAGAAAGAAAGAAAGAAAGAAAGAAAGAAAGAAAGCTGAAAAGTAATTAGAAAGTACCTTACGGTTATTATTACCAGATGTCCAAGATTGCTTTGGACAGTTGAAAAACAGCACTGCGCTGCAAAGGAAATTTTTGCTTTGCATGACTAATGGATGCCGTTAAAAATAGCATAGTGTGTTTTAGGGACAGGGAATCAGAGGGTCCCTCCAGACAGGACAGAACCTTCAGAGGAACGTTGCCACTTCAATCACCCCCAGTATTCCTGGTCCATGAATAATCAGAAGCTTTTTGCTCTGGGGTTTCTAGGGATACAGGCTCTTGAAGCTTCCTGTCTGGCTGACAGGAAGCAGCTGCAGAGTCATTGTGTAGTTTCCTGTTGTGGCGTCTGTCCGACTGGAAGCATTTGCACAGGGTCTCAGCGTGGACTCTGCAGCTTCTGATCACCATGTCTGGTGGCTCAGCAGTGGCTGCAGAGGGATGCCAGCTTTTGTGGTGTCCAGAGGCACCAAAGTTGCATGGCCTGGCTAGATGAACACGGTACTTAAAACGTGGATCTTAGAATTCACAGTGAGTTGTCTGTTGTTCAGAGGCCTGAGGCACTGAACAGAAAAATCAGAAGGTCATTTTTAGAGTTGTAGGCACGTGTGGCAGTGTGAATTTCACTCATAAATTACCATTTTTTCCAATTCCCAGTAGCACACAGCATAGAAAAGGTTTGGTACAATGTACTAGGGCTGTGTACGAATGCCATTTTTGGGATTCGATTCAAATTGAAAATCCAATTCAAATGTTTTAAATTTGATTTGAATTAAGCAAATTTGGATCTATTTGTTCAAATTTTTCATTCACATTTGCACTTACGAATGTCTCCTCCCCGTTAGACCACTACTGTCCCCAAGTGGTTCCCGGCTTGCTGAGCAAGTCGTGCCGTTCCCCCAAACCGTGCTGAGGCTTGTTTTCTCAGGTATCAAATCTGGCACCCTCCTGGCATGGTTGGCACACTTTTCGCGGACCAAATCCAAAACCCATGTGGACAAATCTTACCAATCCCATCCTCGGAATTGCACCAAACTTGAATGGAGACACGGCCCCAAGGTCTGCAGATAATTGGTTCATCTAGGAGCTGGTTCAGTACATCTTTACTTGTTACCCTTTGGCAACAACCTTTTCTGGGACTCTCCAGATGATAAGAATTGTACACAATATTCCAAATGTGGCCTCACCATAGGTTTATAAAGAGGCAAAATGACACTTGCTGACTTGTTTTCTATTCACTTCCAATTATTCCCAGCACTGAATTTGCTTTCTTCATTGCTGCCGCGCACTGGGTTGACACCTTCATTGAACTGTCCACCAAAACCCCGAGATCCCTTTCCTGGTGTGTTGCAGAAAGCTCAGACCCCATAAGGTGCCATAACTGTTATAATCATCTCAGAAATCTAGCAACTGTGCAAAACAACTTTACTGCTTTTGAGATATCAGCTTTTGCCTGTAGTACCAAGGAAGCAGCCTCATCTAGAATAAGGATGCTATCCTGTTTCCCCGGAAATTAAGCCCTAACCAAAAAATAAGCCCTAGCACGTTTTTTCAGGATTTTTCAGGATGCTTGAACTATAAGCCCTATATAAAGTGTTCTGTAAAACACCCCTTGAAAATAAGCCCAAACACATCTTTTGGAGCAAAAATTAATTTAAGATCCTGTCTTATTTTCAGGGCATCAGGGTACTGTCTACATCAATTAGGATGCCAAAGGAGCGCAGGCATTAGTTCATGTTGCTTCTGAGGGTGGGCAGCTAAACCCTTCTGTGAGGAAGTGACACACATTCTGGGCCAGTTCAGCACTGAGATGCAGCAGGTCAGAGGGCTGGAATTGACTCCCCATTGCCCAGGGCACACAGCAGCAGCGGCAACTCGAGCCCCTTTCGCCCGCTCACTCCACAGCCAAAGGCTTAAACATTCACACATCTCCCCAAACCTGCAGCTGCTTTCCTTTCTTTCCCTTTCTAAAGGTCAGAACTCCAAAGAGCCAGAATTCCGCAAATTGCATCATTGTTATCAGGTGTGAAGTGGGTGGATTGCTACAGTGTAATGACTGCTTATGGGGTGGATTTTTACAATGAAATCACTATCTTTGGAAGCAAGCTATTGGGGAGGGAAACCCTAAACATGCATTCTCATCCCACTAAAACTGTACCATTCCCACAGCAAGAAATGTAAAACGTTTCAAGCGCACGAACCGGAGCAAGACCCGTTGAATTGAGTGTTAACATTTACAACACTTTGGGGCGATTTAACACGTAGAAAGCATGTTAAGCCAACCTGACATGGGGACTGCAAGGACTGAAACCGTTTTGAAACCGTTTTAAGCTTGTAATGGGAACCGGGCCTCAGTCTGCTTGAAGTCATCTGGCCTCTCTGGCATTACAGAAGCAAAATGGAGCCTTGGGACCCTTTATACGATAGTGACACTAAAGACGGAGGAACGATCTTCATGACGCTGTTTGGCCATTGTCTGTTAGGCTTGGAAATGGGGTGGGTTAATGACCACATGCCAACTGAGTGCACTTCCTACTGCAATGACCAACCAGGGTTGAATGGTGCAGAGAAGGGCAACCAGAATGATTAAGGGGCTGGAACAAAATCTCTTACAAAACCAGGCTGCAACGTCTAGGCCTCTTCAGTCTGGAGAGACGGCGTTTAAAAGGGGACCTGATTGAAGTATATAAAATTATGCACAGTATAGAAAAAGTGGATAGAGAAAATTTCAGTATCACAATACTAGAACCAGGCGGCATCTATGAAGCTGATGGGTAGGAGAGTTGGATCAGACAAGGGGAAGTATTTCTTCACCCAAAGGGTCATCTGTTTATGGAATTTGCTGCCGGAAGAGGTGGTGACAGCTACCAGTCTAAGGTAGGGTTGGACAAATTTATGGATGACAGACGTATCAATGGCTACTAGAACGAATGCCTAGGTGCATCTTCAGGCTGGGGGGAGGGGAACTGGGGTGCTTCTAAGGCCATCTGCTGGGACTCGAGAGCAGGAGAAGGTTTGTCCTTGTCTCTGCTTGAGATGCCCATGAGCATTTGGTGGGCCACTGTGTGCAACAGGATGCTGGACTAGATGGGCTGTGGCCTGATCCAGCAGGGCCTCTCTTATGTTCTTATGTCCAGTAACTTAATTGTTAGAATGGGACAGCTTTTCTGCTGGTACTCCGATTGTTGACTCAGCATGGGGATACCTTGTCCCTCTGCTCATTAAGGACTCAGAATTTAAGGCTGCAGTTCTCTCACTGTCAAGGCAAGAGAGGGAATTTATCTCTGCATTTGTCTTTGTGAATAGATTTCCATTGGCAAAAACATTCCAGCCACCATGAAAGGGCAATAATGGCAGCATGTGGATGCAGCCTGAGTCTCCTTTAAATGGCAGACCTAAACTATGGCACTGTTCGCACTTGCCTGTCTGGAGTGGCAGCAGATGCTCCAAGGAAAGTCCAACTACATGCTGTCCTCCCTCCATTGCTCATGGAGTGCCCAGGAGCTTTCTTCAGCTGCCCTGATTGTCGTTAGCTGTGGACAAGTTAAAACTTGTTCACATTTTGACAGGGTGCAGTTGATGAGCGCATGAATGCTGAGAGTCAGAGGTGCAGAATGGGCCAATTGCCATGGTAGTGTTGTGGCATATGCCAGATGTTGCCATGGCCATTGCCATGGTGATCCGGCTGGGTCAAGCCAGGGCATCCGCACTTCAAGTGCTTGTGGTCTGGTTAGGGACCACGGCGGCGCTTGAAGTGCAGATGCCTGCCTCTGAGCCTGATCTTAACTTCATTGGAACGGTATTGTTATACCATGCCTCTATTTCCTTCTCCCCTCTGACTTTCTGAGGTACCTAAACTCTGACTTGAGCCTTAAACTTTTAGGCCCATCCTCAGTTGCCACTTTGCTGCGTCTCCACTAGGCTGGAATGCCAGATCAGCAGCCTCCCTGGAATGCCTTATCTACATTGTAGAGTGGTCTACCGCTAGTAGGACTCTGCATCCCCTGGGAATGAAACATAAGGGTGTGCTATGGTGCAGATGTGGCTTCGTAGCCTGTGCCAACAGTGGAGCATTTCTAATTTGCGCATACAATATTTCAGGGTGGTACATGAGTGGTTGATCCAGTGCGAGGAGCTTGGTACCATTTTGCTCTGAGACTAGGATGCTTCTGGGCTCTTGGCTAAAACAACTCCAGCTGGCAGCTGGGAACAAAGCTGAGGCACAATGGGCTATCCACGGTGTAAATATCCCTTAATGTAGGGCGCTGCCCATTCGGCTGATCTTTGTGAAGGTCAAAGGGATGGTTCTGGTAGTAGCACAACACATGATAAGATCTGCTGAGCTCTCACAGCCCCACCTGCCTCACTGGGTGTTCTGTTGTGCGGAGAACAGAAGGTTTGTCAGCCACTTTGAGTCCCCTTAAATGGGTGAGAAAAGCAGGGTAGAAAAGCCAACTCTTCTTCTAATCTGCTGCGGTGTGACTGGGTCCGTTCTAATTGTGGTGGTAGGAAAAAAACTGACCGGTTAGGTCGAGGAGTGGCTGCGTGAAATTAACTACAGCTTTCTGTTATAAAACAGCGAGAATCCCACCCTCCCCCTCTAAGATTTTTAAAAATCCTTGACAATGTTCCAGGCCTTGACTTAGCTGAGAAATTGGCAGCCCAGTGTCCTTCATTTTAGAAAAAGTGCGCGTGAAGGGGAAATTGAAAAAGAGCTTCTCCGTGTCCTCTGACTCTGGATCGTTTTGGAACATTAGCTGGAGGATGTGAAGGGCTCTTTATGAAAGGAACACTATACTCCACGGGGTGACCGGCACCCCAGAAGACGGGTTAACATCTTAAGGGTTGCAAAGTTGCAACTTCTTTTCCTTTGAATACCTTGCCTTAATAAATCTCACTGACTCCCTTCGTTTTGCTACTTAGACATCCTCTCTGCATTAACTAGTGGAAACGTTTAAAAGAATCATGTGCCATTTTCCCAGAAACTGCTGGTTTGGCATCTATTTATTAGTGCTTGCCTTTGGAATACCTATTCTTCAGGAGAAGGGACGGGATTTTGTTGTGGTTGGGATCATTTCAGCGGTGAATAGAGCTCCCCCTAGTGTTCAAAAGCAAGGCTGAGAGATTTAACCCACCTCAGCTTAAGGAAACAAAAACTCTTCCAAAGTCTATTGTTTAATGCGATTCTTTTCAAAGTCAGCACTGGTTTGGTAACTGAAAATCTCAGAGGATTGCTCTTCTCAGAGACATGCACACCATGACTTGAACCTCCCTAAAAATAAGCCTCTCTTGTGTCCACACTGAGACTTCAGGTACAGTCACACAAAGTAACGCAGCAAGGATGCGCTTTTCTGATAGAACTATCTGAATATTAAGGGCCTGGCTGGTGCAGGAGGCAATCGCAAGCTTCTGCCTGTGTCTGCTGGCGCCTTGCGATATCATGGCTCCTGCAGCTACCCAGAAGCCAACCAAGCGCCCACCCACTGCCCTTCCTTCCTTCCTTCGTTTGTTTGTTTGTTTGTTGCCCATTTGACTGGCTTCTGGATATCTGATGATAATGAAAGGAGCTGGCAAACAGAGGCAAGTGGCTGCTATTACTGGAAGGAAACCCATAATAGCAATTCGACAGGATATTGCCCTGATAATCCAGGACCATATTGGCAGTGGCACAGCTGTGCGCGGCCTGTCCGGTGGGTTTCAGCCTGCATATGGATGGACCTTTAAAATGATTTACCCTGAAGGAAAGAGGGTAACGTTTTGCTGTACAGCACTATAGCTCGTAAATAGATTTATTTATAAAGTCCATTGCTGTGCCAACTGATGAATTAAACTCATTTTGGCGAGTGTGTTAACAAAGATGACCCGTATGATATATATATATAATTTCCTTTTCTGGTGGACCTGTTTCAGGCTTGCTATTTCCCAAATGCCTTCAGATTAGATAATATGGGTGGGACGTGTCATTTTACCAAACAAGATGGTATTGGATTTCAGCAAAAAAGCAATTTTTTTAAAAAAAAAACCATTGTAAGTGGTGTTCAGCCAATTATATGAACTAAATCAAACAGTGTTGGTCTGTTATATCAAGTTACACTTCATTGATGAAGGAACGAATAACATCTCAGCTCAGAGTCACATTGCTCAAGGGCTGCCCAGGAGCACATTTAAAGACATTTGCTTCCAGTTACTCAAGGAAGAACTGCTGCTGCGCTCTTACGTATCTCCACCTGTGTGGATTTAGTTGTACCCTGAAGCCATTCGTTGGTCAGATTCTCATTTTACTTTTTGACATCCTCATGTTTTTATTTTACCGTATCAGTTTTGCATGGTGACACTTTTTCTTCATTACACTCTCTCACTATACTCTTTGATATTTCTCATGTCAATTTTGTTTATTTATTCAATAAACTTCTATCCTACCCCTCCAGGGCAGTGCAAAAATTTAAAATGCAGTAGCAGTATTTAAAACACCTCGTGGCACGAGACTAATAATAAATCAGAGCAAGAGCGAACTACAGCTGCTTATCAATACACAGCAGTGGAGACAGTTGTCCTCAGATCCAATGCCTGCAGATGCTTGGCGTTTCTCAGCAGACCTCTCTCAGGTGGCAAAGCTCAGCTCCTGCAGCATTACATTAATGTCAGGATACGCAACCCGTTCCACGCTGGGAAGGGTTGCTGCTGGAATAGGGCATGGCCACCTGCATTGGGATGGCCTGTGCTGAGCCACTCCTAGCCGCCATCTTTGAAGGCTGGGCACAACCTTGAGTCTCTGTCAAGATCACTATTTCAGGCCCAAATTCAAGAACAAGGAGATTTACATGCCAGTTTATTGATAAAAAATAGCACCAGCAAATATCAAATATGGATTAAAAAATCATACAGAATGACACAGAATAAGGCAGAACTTGAAGTGCAACTGTGTACAGAAGTAGCAGTAGCAGTAGCAGTAGCAGTAGCAGTAGTAGTAGTAGACTATTATACGCCACTTTTCTCACCCCTTAAACCCTTTAACTCGAACTGGGAGACTACCAGCTAAAGTCGAGCACTCTAGCAAGAAGACTAAACTGGCTCACATGATACTGCTAAAATGTATAAACTCTTACTGAAAATGTAATGGAAGAAGAACAGACTGAAGATTGTATGATAAAATGGGTGAAAAATTTTGGGTATAATATACAAGTGAAAAATGTGGATTGAGGGATTGAAATTTACATTATATTATAATCTCATTTTTTTTTTAAAAAATAAAACAATGGGGTAGACATGTGAAAAAATCAGTTGCATAAGCCAACAATTCTAATAATTAATGTACAGATGAAACCTGAAGTACCACTGGAAAGGACTTGTGAAAGTTTATTTCAATATATGATTACAGCTGTGACACAGTTATATGTACAAAGCGAGAAGAAATCAGCATTGCCCATCAGAAATTAATAGATGTGACAGAAATGGACAAATTTCATTAAAGAACAGTAACAAAAAATTGGAACCACTCATTGACTTTCTGAATGTGGGGGGAAAATAATATATTAGCATTGTAATAATTGTAATAACTAGGAAGAGGTATGAAAATGGATAGACATTTAGTTGTCAGAGGGCTGATTGAAAGTCTCCTTTTTTAATTTCTGTTTTTTCTATATTTTAAAAATCTACAATAATAAAGCATTGAGTGGACATGAGTTATTTGACAGGCCATATTCAATAAAAAGATCGTGGTATCATCTAGAGAAGTGATTAGAAAGGTGTCTACCATGTCTTTAAAGAGATTGGATAGCATTATGAGATATTCAAAGAGTACGTCCCCATGGGCACTTTAATCTGAATTCTTTTCGAATTCGGGAAGGAGCGTCCCCATGATGACTGTAATTAATCCGAATAGAATCCGAATTCAGCACTCAGCATCCCCATGCAATTCCTTATTCCTTATTCCCAGATGTTATGAGGACTATCCTGCCTAAATCCAGAGGGAAACAAATCCTGAGATGGTTTAGGAGATCCTGCCTTGAGCAGGGGGTTGGACTCG
>MTQE01001418.1:513347-534803 GCA_014337955.1 Aspidoscelis marmoratus | reverse complement strand
CTTGAGCAGGGGGTTGGACTCGATGTCCCAGGAGGTCCCCTCCAACTCTATCATTCTATCATTCTATGATTCTATGATTCTGATGAAAACAGGACTGAGTCTGCTTATTTTCCCCCAAATGGGGATGATACTGGGTTATTTGGGGTGAAGGTCTAGCCTTCTGGCCAATGGCAGCCAGCTGTGGGTGGTTTTTTTTACAGATATAAAGCTCCCCACTCCAGACTCGCAAAAGCTCCACATGGTACAAAAAAGTCAGAAAGGAGGAAAAGGGGCTTTAAAAATTTTTCACTGGAAACTTAGGGAGAAGCTTAGGAACCCTTTTAAATACTTGAAATAATTTGAAAAGATACATTTTATCCTGCACATTTGCCAGTAATCTCAAAAGGGAGAGGTGTGAAAAAGAAGGTAGTTCATCAAATTCATTCATGTTTGCTTCTTTTATTGCAGGCAGGGTTGGCAGGGATGGGAATTAAAAGCCTTGATTTTTACATTTAAAAATAGTCCCAAAACCAAGACTAAAAAAGCTGCATGGGGACAGCTATATCTGGATTAAATCACAGCCGCATCCCCATTATAAGCTTAATCTAGTTCCCCTAAACCAAAATAATAGAACTGGATGCAAACGCGAATTTGCTTTCAACTCAAGGGGGCACTCAAGTGGCTACTTTTTAAAAGCCGCTTTTCGGGGCTGCCCTGCCCTCTTCCTCCTGGCGTGAATGCGCCACCCATAAGAGACCCCTTCACGGAGCCTAGCTGGGTGGCTGCATGACTGCCGCTTGCCTGGATGGAGGAAAAACGGTAGCGGGCAGCCAGCAATTCTTTCCCCTCCTCTCCCCATTGCCCATGGCACACAGCAGCAGCGGCAACTCAAGCCCCCTTGCTTTAAACATTCACACATCTCCCAAAACCTGCAGCTGCTTTCCTTTCCCTTTCTAAAGGTCAGAACTCCAAAGAGCTAGAATTGCACAAAATTGCAACATTGTTATCAGGTGTGAAGTGGTTGGATTGCTACAATGTAGAGGCTGCTGTAAAGGGTGGATTTTTACACTGAAATCACTATCTTTGGAAGCAAGCTATTGGGGGAAGGGAAACCCTAAACATGGATTCTCATCCCTTAAAATGGTAGGGTCCCCACAGTAAAAAATATAACACATATCAAGCTCACGAACCGGAGTGAGACCTGTTGAAATGAGGGTTAACATTTACAATGCTTTGGGGTGATTTAACACATGGAAAGCGTGTTAAGCCAAACTGACGTGGGGTCTGCGAGGATTGAAACTGTATCAAAACCGAATTAAGCTTGTAATGGGGATGCAGCCAACAAGAACTCAACTCAGAATAAAAATAGTCCCCCAAAATAGTCCAAACATTATATCGTATATTGAAAATGGCTTTCCATTTCTCCGCCTCCCATACGTGAATCCTATGACAAGCTTCTCATAAATCCAGCTTATGAATACCTTGTCTCGCCTATCTTGGCGATTGCCAACAAATAGCAGGGGTTAACAGTTCTTAATGGAGATTTTGTTTAATGGCTGGTGATCAGTGTAAAACTGGAGCCCCCCCCCCCCAAACAGCACTGGAGATGCTCTAGGAGCAGAGCAGGAGTTCTCCCAGTGGTTCCAGTTCTGGATCAGACAAAGAAATAACTCAGTCACACACTCAGATGGGCAGGGTGGAGGCAAGGCATCAGCCTCCAGCTCCTTGAATACATTTTAGTGAAATCCTTATATTATGTAGGCAGTTAGTGGGTGGGGCATTCATGCACAGTTGTGCGGAGCAACTTCCTATTGTCACTAATGAAGGAAATGTCTCTGTGGTCAAAATTTAGAAGAAGAGTTGCCTTTTCCACCCCACTATTCTCACTCATTTACGGGGAGTCAAAGTGGCTGACAAAGCTTTCTGTTCTTCTCCCCACAACAGACACCCTGTGAGGTGGGTGGGACTGTGAGAGCTCAGGAGAGAGCTGTGACTAGCCCAAGGTCACCCAGCTGGCTTAGAAGTAGAATCAAACCTGGTATTCCCAGGTAAGAGTCTGGCTCCTAACAACCAGACTAAACTGGCTTATGAAGCGCAGTGAGTAGTTCCCAAGGCAGAACTGGTACTTCCCATCACTGAGAATCTAGATTGAGCTGTACCCTTGACTCTGGAAGTTTCTAGAAACAAGGACTAGACTCTGGGGTGAGCTGTGAAGGTTTCAAGATTAATGTGTCACTGGTTGCCCTGGGTATGGAGGTCGTATAGTGTGCTAATTAAAATTTGATGCTTCCATTCTACAAATGGCATGATAGACTCGTATAGGTGGATGGCCCTGCTGGTCTTGATACTATCTAGTTGACATAGCTCAGTCTGATTGCTGAATTCTGGGTCCAGATAGTAACTTGATCTCATGTCCTTAGCCATGAGGCCTTTTCACACTACAGTCGAATGGCTGTAGTGCATGTAGGCTAGGCCGTGCAGGGACGCATTCCCCATTCACACCTAGGTAGGTGTGAATTTGGAACCCGTCCCCGTGTGGCCTAGCCCAAAAAGGCCTGGGCAGGGGCGGGACGCCCCTGCCAGGCCTGCCGCAATTGGATCAGGTTCGACCCAGGGGTGGGCAGGCCTGTCTCGTCCCTTCCCCGGTTCCTGCCGGCTCTAGGGGATGTGATTGGGTCCCCCAGAGCCTGCAGGAACTCCCTGGGCACCCACCCACCCCGGGCACAGGGCTACCAGGGAATGTGCACACATGCATGCCACTTACCTCTTTGTGGCCGGGTTCCAAGTGGCGGGCCCGGCCAACGGCATTCTGCGTCTGCATACACTGCCAGTTCTGATTGGCCTGCCCACCCCTGGGCCGAACCTGACCCAATGGTGGCAGGCGGGCCCGGGGCCCGTAGCTTTTCCAGAGGGAGTGTGTGAATGCTCTCCCTTCCAAACAGCTGTGGAACGTCCCGGGACAGTCGGGGATGAGTGTAGAGCACGATTTCATGCTGGACACCCTGGGCTGGGCTGGGGCAGTTCCGTCTGGAATTGCCAGCTCAGCAGAGCGAATGCTCCATCCCAGGACATCCCACACACGCTACAATACTTAAACACATTAAATTAGTTAATTCTCTAATAACCACAGCCAAAGGTGACATTGCACAACACTGGAAAATTCCATCAAACCTCTCCAGAAGTCAATGGCTTACCGAACATGGAGCTTGATAATAAATGAACTAATAACAGCACAACAGTTTAAACTACAGGCTACGGAACGCCGAGCAAAATTTGTGAAAAAATGGTCACCTTTGGTTATTTTATCACAAACAGATTGTCTCTTTAAGCCAAGCCCATCTTATTCCATTGTATCGTGGAGTCCAAATTACCGTCATTGTTTCCAGGTTTAGAGCTTTAACAAGCTAAGTGGAGAATGTAATAAGTTAGCTAGACCTTCCTGTGACTCTGTTATTGTATCACTGAAGGTTAGTTGTTGTTGTTGTTTATCGTGTTGTATATCTGGCTATCGCTGCATATGTTGCAATTTTATATTACCTTAGTATTGCTGATAAAAATCGATAAACTGCAGTATAAAAAAACAAGAAAAATATTTTAAAAGGCACAGAAATGGCAAAATGGCAAATCTGACAGAAATCAGCTCTGGAAGTCCAAAAAGGCAACCAAATACTAGTGAGAAAGAGCAGAGCCGAGGGCTAATCCCAGCAGAGAGTCCAGCAAGGTAAAAAGATTGCAGGAGTTGCTTTTTATGAATGACGACAGTTATTTGAGGACCACTTTGGTAGCTTCTATGCCACAAGACATCCTATTTATTTTTCGAACTGAGGTTGCGCCAGCTCTGTTCACACCTAGATCGCTATAGGTCATCCTCAGCCCGTCCTTCCTCTGGGCTGCGTTGCTCACACCGTTCTCCACTATTGGCCTGAGCCTCCTCCATGGGACTCCTGGCTCTCCACCCCTTTCGCTGCATCAAATGTGCCCCTTTTTATTGTGTGTCGTTGTGTCACTCAGGAGAGGCAAGGGTGCGTGTTTGCAGCGAGTGTGTGTATGGTCCATCCCAGAGCGTTGCCAGGCTCCCCTGACTGCTGAAGTATAAACAGGCCCTTTGTATTTCTTTTAGCATTAAGTTCATGCAAGGCCTTGAGCCAGTGAGTTCTCTCTGAGAAAGTCAGTATCTGCCTTTATTTCTGTAAGCAAAGTTGTTCACTCCGACTAAATTGTATCTAGCTGCATTTTGGCATATCCATGTAACTTCTTATTGGAAGCGGCTGTAGCTCGGTGGGAGAGCAAAATGCCCAGAAAGTGGAGGAGAGCCAGGGTGTCCCACAGCATCTCCCTGGAAGGAGGCAATCACAAACCACTTTTGTATCTCTGCCGAGAAAACTGCATAGAGGTGCTCAAGCAGTCAAACCAGGATCTGGTTACGGCCACATTCCCATTACAAGCTTAATACGGTTTCCCTAAACCGAAATAATAGAACCAGATGCAAATGCGAATTTGCCTGATCCCATTACTTTCAACTTAATCGCGTTCAATCCGGATTCTGAAGATTGTAGGTGGCGTACGTGACTCAAGTGGCTACTTTCTAAAAGCTGCTTTTCGGGACTGCCCTGCCCTCTTCCTCCTGGCGTGAACACGTCACCCATAACGGATCCCTTCACAGAGTCTAGCGGGGTGGCTGCCGCTTGCCTGGATGGAGGAAAAATTGCAGCGGGCAGCCAGCAATTCTTCTCTCCCCATTGCCCAGGGCACACAGCAGCAGTGACAACTCAAGCCCCCTTCACCTGCTCACCACCACAGCTACAGCCTTAAAAACATTCACACATCTCCCAGAACCTGCAGCTGCTTTCCTTTCTTTTCCCTTTCTAAAGGTCACAACTTTCAGAGTTGCGCAGAATTGCAACATTGTTATCAGGTGTGAAGTGGGTGGATTGCTACAGTGCAGCGGCTGCTGTAAGGGATGGATTTTTACAGTAAAATCACTATCTTTGGAAGCAAGCTATTGGGGGAGGGAAACCCTAAACATGAATTCTCATCCCACTAAAACGGTACGGTTCCCACAGCAAGAAATGTAAAACGTTTCAAATGCACAAACTGGAGCGAGACCTGTTGAAATGAGTGTTAACATTTACAGTGCTTTGGGGCGATTTAACACGCGGAAAGCGTGTTAAGCCAACCTGATGTGGGGACTGCGAGGATCAAAACCGTTTTAAGCTTGTAATGGGAATTCACCCTACAACTCAGTGGTAACAACAACAACAACATACTTATTGTTTGTCTTGGAGTTACAGTGTATTAATATTTTTAAAGAATAAAAATAAATAATAGGTCCCTTTGAAATAAAAGTAATGCTATTCTACAGAAATGTGGATATGATGATGCTGGGTGAAACCGAACAACATACTATTATATCACTCAGAAATGCCACAATCCAAAGAAATGGTCTGTAATTCTCCCATTCCGCTGGCGTTTGAGATCGTGAGTGCTGTTGCAATAGACTTCTCTTGTAGAAAGAAGAAGAAGAAAGTACAGTAAAGTGGAACCTGAATTTCCCGAGCGCAAGTGTGGTCGAAGTCTTTGGCTGCAGTCCCAGGAAGATGCAATTAAGTGCAAACCTGACTGAAGCCGCTGTGTCTTGCTTCCAGAATGCACACGCACATTTCATCCTGAGAAAATGCAGACAAGTGCAAAAACAACAAGGAGAGGACACTGCTCAGCCGTGGGCCTTGCCGGGGCTCCTAAACAGTGCTAGAGCTGGATTAAGAGGTCTCTGGTAGATCCCGTGAATGGGGGCTGGGTTTGACTTGGTGCACAAATAATTGAACAAATATTAGTGAATGAAACTAATTGAACCTCCCCGTTCGTCCCTTCCTGACCCTCCCCCCCCCACGACTGCTGCCACCAAGTGCCGCTTGGAACCTGCCCGAAAGAGCACTTCTGGCTCTGCGCACGCAGCCCTAACCCTGACCCATGCCTTCCCGTGATCTGGATCAATGGGCTCGCTTATTCTGGGCCCGCTGGTTTTAAGTTCTAGTAGGCAAGTGCAGAGGCTCGAGCCACCCCAGTCTGAGTGCAGAAAGGGCCGAGGTGCCTGCCGTCCGCCTCATGCCATCCTTGGCCCAACTGGCGCCTGCCTGGTGACAAACCAAGAAGCGTGTCGGCTACTTATGTTGAGTGCCCGTATGCTTCGGAATTCCTTCTGCCTCCCGTTATAGTCTGTGAGATGAAGTCCACCTACGGACGGTTATGAATGTTGCTTATTTTGTATAAATTGCTAGAAGAAGAAAAGAACTCTGCAGTTATTTGGAAATAAAGACAGGAAAGACAGATATTCTTTTAAAACTGAATCACTGTAAAATAACCAGGCAATTAAGCAGGCTATAAAGTGACATTTACATTGGCTTACATGCATTCTAGAAGAGGGCTTTGGCATTAATCCTACTCAATATTGTGTCTGTGTGTGTGTGTGGACATTATTAAACCTCGTTCGGCTTAACTAACGTGCAGCGCTCGTCTCGGCCGCACCACAAGTGGGAAACGCGCCGCCCTTGTGGCCGCTTCATCTTCTGCTCACCGGCCATGCGCGTCCCCCCCCCCCAAGCCATGATCCAGGATAGAGCCGAGGTGACCTTTGATTCCCCGCTTTGGTCCCTTGAGGCCAGACTGTTGATGTTATTCAAGCGCTGGGTTTCTCCTCCTTGCCCCCCACCCCCGACTGGGTGTTATTTTTAACGGCCCTCTTTGGTTAACCCTGGGAGGGAGACGTGCCATGCGAGCCACAATAGCGCAACCACCCGCCCCCCGCGGACGGTGCTGTGAGGCCGTCTGGATGAGAAGGAACCAAAGCAAGCCTGCTGTTGCAATAGTCCGGGCCTTCCGTTCGTGTGAAGTTCTGCTGAGGGGCAGTTTGGCTGGGGGAACCCGAAGCAATTGAACCCCGGAGTCAAGAGGAAGGTGATGCCGCCACACGAGTTCAAACAAAGCCCCGAGTGGGCTCCCTTCCCCCAACTGAAAGCGGGCAGGCAAACAGCTCTCCTCTCCTCTCCTCAAGCGGAGCGCCGAAAACTGCAGGGAGCAATATTTTACAATACAATTAAAGCAAGTGCCCCTTTGTTCGCTTCGTCCGGCCTGCCAAGCTCAGCTCCAGCAGGACCTGCCAAATGTCCACTTTAAATCGAGTCGGCCGAGCCGTTTCCCCGACAACGACGACGACGACGCTCCGAGGGAAGGAGCCCTGAGCGCCCTAGGCCTGAAGCCCTGGCCACCTGTGGTGACACCAACTTCCCCGTTGGCTCTTCTGCCTCCTGACTGGTCTCAGACGAGCCGCACCTGGCCTAACGTGTTCATTGCAGAAAGCACATACCGTTTAGCAGACGCACAAGCTGATGACTAATTGAAGATGCTCCATCAAAGGAATGAGAAATGTACAGAGACGCCTGTGATCTGCGGGTCCGTCTCCTTTTCCCAAAATCACAGTTTTATGTTACTGAGGGCGGGCGAGATTCATTCCACGTACGCAGCGCTCCTCTCTCCTCGGTGATTTACTTGTGTCCCTGTTGAATTCTAATTAATGGATGCTGCTGCTCTAAGTTATTTTATTAGTCACTGTACTTTTTTTGTTTTGTTTTTGAATCTGGTCCCTTAATGCAGATTTATGATGTCAGCCCTGTTCTCGTGATCAAGAGGAAGCATAACTCAGAGCAAACTGGAGCGCAGGGAAAGCCAGGGGCAAAGCGCAGAGTGAAACTGGAAACTTTTGGGACTGGAGGGAAAGCCATCTGTCCCCGTTAGGCTTGAAATCTCGCTCACAAAACCTTCCTTTAGATGTGAGTTGGACTCCCACCGGAACGGTGAATTCCAGGCTTCTTTGAGCTTCCCTGGGCGGCTGGACCTAAATTCCAGAGCCCCAGCGTGCCCTCAGTGTCTGTTCCCCTATGTAACCGGCTTTGCTTTTTCTTCCCAGTTACATTTGTATGACCTCAGGGGTTTTACAGGCGCCTTGAGGCCTTTTCCCTTTGAGATAATCTCCATCCAGGAGTGGCCCAGAGCATGCACAGCTGTCCCAACCGTCTCTAGTGTGGAGCGGTAAAAACTGTTCCACAGCTTTACTGGGATGGCCTCACTGGGATTGCTGGACACCGTATTCACACTGCTTCCTACTTCAAGTGCTGTATGGGGCTGGGCGTCATGTCTTCGCAGTCACCCGTTGCTTTGTGATCGCCATAGTATGGCGCAGTGCACCACAGACATTGCCGCGGCCGTTCCTATGGCAACGCGGACGGTGCCAGACGAAGCGTCTGCACGGCATTAGCCCCCAGGTAACTTGGGGGGGGGGTGCTGGTACTCGCAGTGTGAACACTGGCCACTGTCCCTGAACGTAACCCTCATGGGATACAATCCCACAGAAGTTACGTGTGAAAAAGCCCTAAGGATGCAGCCGCACACATGAAAAAAGCAGGTCAAATGTGGCATGCAGACAAACAGCCTCTCCACACTTATGGTTCCTCTCTGCACGCTGCTGTCATCCTGGGACTCACAAAGTCTTCCCCAGTTTTCACGAGCTAAAAAGATGTGCACAGCTTGATCAGGAGCAGTTCGTCATCTCCTGGCCAGCAACCTCTTCAACATGAGACACCATGAGTTAGTGTGACAGTATCCCTGTGCCTGCACCATAATGAGCCACACCCATTGCCTTGGCAAAATCTGGGCATGTGATGGATGGTGCCTCAGCTTTTACCATGGCAATCCAGCTTGCTCAGGGACTTTCTGCGCTTGACCCCATAGTCTGCGTGCAGTGTGCTCCCAGACAGAGCATCTACGCTCAAAGGGGGCGTTTCCAGCTCAGAAGTGGCCCCTTCCGTGCAGGAGCATACTGCACGCAAATAATGTGTGGAGCACAATTTCGAGCTGCACATGTAGACTTGCCTTAAGCAGAGGTGGCCTTTGCTTTCTCCAGTAAGCTCATTCACACCTCTGTGGTGCTAGGTGGGTCATCTGAGGTGCTGCACAAGCATGCTAGCACCCCGGACGACCTCAAACACGAGGGTGCATGCATGGCACATCAGTGTTGTCCTGGCGATGGTGCACTGTTAGGAGCCATCCTGGTACGTGCTGGAGGAATAACTCGCTCAGGACGCCCTTGGGATCCAATTACGTAGAGGTTTCAATAAAATACCTGAGCAGTCTGGTGCTTACCAGCGAGGAGAGAGACCCAGAGTCTATTTTCCTTAATAGGAAAAATGGTTTTAACAATAATCAGTATTAAAAAGAATAGAAAATGAAGAGGCACTAGGCAGAGTGCCAAAACATAAGCGAAAGCAGATTTCCAGTGGGGTAGCACGATGCTTACCCAGGCAGGGGACAAGCAACTTGGTACGGGAAGTAAGATACCAATTGAAAAAGCACACCCTTTTTGGCACTCTAAAGATATAGGCTGGATCTCCACTGCACAATTTAGTACGGCCTTAAATTCAGATAATTTAATCCACATTGAGCTCCATTTTTTCATGTCCCCATTTATAGCTTATTATGTGGATTTAGGGGGAACCCCCTCTCTTCTGCATCATACCCCGACTTTATGGGCCGGGGACCAGACTCTCCACACATAAAGCTGCAAAGGGAGGGGAGGGGAAAGACGATTCTGCGATTGTCAGAATCTCCCTTCTGTTACAATGTAACGTATCTCTCATAACGTTGGAACAGCAGCTGCCAGCTCTGCTCTAGCCACGAGAAAAAGGAGGGAAATAGTGGGTGATTATTGGGTCAGGGGAACTGAAGAGAAAGCCCCTTCCTGCCACCCCAAAAAGTGTGCGTTCCCATTCACAAAAAGTGAGGATTATTCTTAAATCCTGTTGTGAGACTTCTTTTTATCCGAATATAGGTAGTCCGCATTTGCCGATTCCTCTAATTCTTTGGGCACGCTCAGCTCTGAATACGGATTCAGTTTGCTTAAAAACTTGAATGGAAATGCAGCCGTAGAGAGGAAAAGAGCCTATGCTATACTGCAATCGGTTCTCACTCATGCAGATTCTCAGAAGACACGTGGCAGCAGGAACTGGACCATGCAGCTTTTCTGCAGGATGCAGCAAAGGTCCAGGTGGGGCTGGGAGAAACAGGGGCAGGCTCTCTCTCTCTTTCTCCAGCCAGAAGAGCCTTGTGCAGGTTTGGGAGGTGCAGATGGCTAGCAAGGAGCCAGCTGTGGCTTACTGGAGAAATTGCCAGCTCCTGAGACTGGCAGAGCTGCCAAATGGTTTCAGCTTGTGATTTCAGAGTGATTTTCAGCAAGGAGGTTTCAACTAGTGATTCAGCATGGCAGCAGTGGCTCTATGGGTTCAAAGGCCTGCTTTTATTCAGGGCTCAGCCAATGAGATTTGAGGTGGGAAATTTGAATCTGAGAGGGTGTCAGAGCTAGATTTCAAGGGGTCCCAACAGCTGAACCTCTGACCTGCCTGGAGGCTGAGGAGTCATTATTTGCTCAAGCACTTAAAATCAGCATCTATCTCCAGCTGTGCATCTTTCTGCATTTTGGCCTTTAGCAGACAAAAGATGCTCAGGTGTTAAAGATTTCAGATAGCTAATAATTATCTTAGTAAACAAAAGCTAATGGTTTCCCATTGAGGTGTGTCACGCCTCCTGTTATGTCTTCATTCACAGGAGCACAGTCTCTCTCTCATCCCTGCCCCGTTTGATAGGAATACGTTTACTCTTATAGGTTTCAGTTCCCCCCACTGGGTTTCAAAGTTTAATCTGTGCTGGCAAGCTACACCTTCTCTTCTATCAGCTTCTTTTACTTTCAGTAGTATTTCAAGCTGAAAAAGTGGTTCCTCTCAACTGCTGTCTGCATCTCTCACAGACTTCACTTCGCCCTACCTTCAAACAGCAGGCAAGCATTCAGCCTGGTAACTATAGCAACGGGAGCTTTAACACACTCAGCCAGACTCAGTTCTGCTATGAACTCAAGTACTGCTTTATTTGTTAGAATTTAACTCCTTCAATAAGTAGCAACTTATGAACTTTCTTTTCCAGGCTGTAGCACTTTCTCTTACAATCCCTATTACTTTCAGGATCCCACCCTTATCTCTCTTCAAGGCTTTTCTCAGAGACCGGTTGTGATCCTTGTCACACCCTCCTGTGTTTCGATCAGATAATCAACCCACTGTCACTCTTGCCTTTCCCTTTTATACCTTCACCCCAGACATTCTTGGTCCCTTATTGGTCCCTCTGGGCTGGCTCTCCCACCTCCCCCTTGGGTTCTGGCTGCAGTCTTTGCTATTTGGTCTAAAACACACTCTAACCCTACTTACCCTCCTCTGGGTTGTTACAAAGTGTTATTATTATTATCAGATCTGTCCTGTGCATAAGGAGTGTCTTTGGTTCCAGCATTTCCAGGAAATTTTCCCAAATTCTCCTGAAAGCATAACTTTTAAAAATATCTTTATTTTGGCCTGGCACAGAGTCTTGATAATGAAGGCAGTATTGCCTGTCAGTGTATTATGGTTTTTCCATGGCTTCAGAGAGAGAAGAGAATTTGGGGAGGCAGGCAGGCTACAGCATGTGCAGTTGTGTGGCCTCCAGGAAGAAGGTAGCAGTGCTCGGACATGCATCTGTACCTAAGGTAGGTCTGTGGACAGTTGGGGGAAGGTATGGCATGTCCTAGCATTTACAAATGCAAATAAAAGGGCGTGCCATTAGGAGTGTGCTATCCCCGTCCCCTGGTCAGGACCCTTCTGAGAACCCTTTTAGGACCCTGTTAGGAACCTGATTGGTACCAATTTGGGAAAGCCCTGTCCTAACCTGGACCCATTGAAGGCCCCATCTGCAAGGCCCTATCCCCATGAGGGCAGGGCAAATCCAGATTTAATGGGTCCTTCAGGCCCTTAAATCCAGGTTTTCTGAGGACCTATTAAAGATGTCCAGAACAGAGTCTTCAGGTATGACGACCCATTAGTGGACACCTATCCACACCACTTACCTGCGGATGGGGTCTGGAAGCCCAGCCCAAGAGGAGGGGAGCTGTGTGTGCATGTGGTGAAGGGTCCGCCCCGCCCCCCCCACACACACATTCAGCTATGGAGCCTTGCATAGGCTCTGTAGCTGCAAGTGGCATCCCTGCCCAGGGAGGGGCTCTAACCACAGCTGCCTGCTTTGGCAGGCAGCAAGGATTGGGGGCCCAATGCTCCCCCCTCCCCCTGACCCCACTCCATCTCTGCCTCCCCAGCACCCAAGCAGGCTCCTGAGTGTGGGAGGCTCTGATCGCGGCAGGAGAAGGGGAACCTCCTTTGGCACCCGGGGTGATGGAGGAGGCAGGATCTTGTCACCTCCTCCTCTGGCATTCCAGGTGACAGAGGAAGAGGAGGCAAGTGGGCGGGACCAGTGGTGGAGGCGAGCTCCCCCGCCCTCCCCGTCCTGGTGCCATCAGGACAGCTGCTTCGGCGGTGGGGTGTGGCAGTCAGGGCGGGGGGGGCTTCTCATACTTACCTGATTAGGCTGCCATGAACTAGGCCCGATGAACTTCTGGTAAAGGTGGACCATTCACACTTGTCATGGGGAAAGCCCCCCTAAAGCGTCCATTACCGGCCAGAAATGCGGATGCTCCTCCTGTCTACCAGCCTTCGCCACTGCGTCTGAAGCCAGGAGTTCCGCCTCCTCGCTGCCCTGATTGGCCGTTCAGTGACATGCTCGGATGCCATTGTGAGAAGAGCACGTTCCAGCGGGGGATGTATTGCGTGCGACCACATCAGCGCCCGTGATCGAACGCCCCTCTCGCGACGCCACGGCCGGACGCCACTCCCACCACAATCGGGCATAAGTCCACGATTAGCAACGGGTACTTTTCTTTGTTGTTTTTTGAACTGACGGTAAGCTGCATTCCATTTGGGGAATTTGTTTCCTTCCACTGAATTCTTTGAATTATTCCTTTTACGCTAAGCTCATGGTATACTTTCATTCTTGCTGAATAAGCACTTCCAGCTCCACAGCGGCACTTTTCCTCCTGTCGCTCGTGACGGATAGGCGAATGGCGTTCAGGCAATGCAGACTTTTCATTGACCTTCGCTAACTTTAGGTCCTGGCTTTGAATTGTAAGTCACGTCCCACAGCAGCAAGCAGTTCAGAGCCTTGAATTATGTAATTGAGGCTGCTGCTGTTTATAGCTGAAAGTATCATAATGTAGATTATATTGACTGTGTGGACTGAGATGTATGTTTTTCTGCCCTGTCTATGGGTAGAGTAGAAGCTAGTAAGCTAGCGGAATGTGTTTTATCTGGATGCCCTGTGCCTGCACTGATGTGTTCTGCAGGCACTGTTTTTGTCCTGCTAGGAAGGCTCTGCGCAGGCCTGCATTTATTTACTTGTTTATTTATTAAATGAGTAGGATACGCAATGTCTGCTCTGCTTCATTGAAAAGCTAATGAGGCCATGGGAGCGCACGTAAGAGCCAAGTATATATAATGTTGTCCGTTGTGGATGGTGCAATCATTTATCATGAAATGGTTGTAGATTTTCTTTGTGGAAATAACAAACAATGATGGGTATGTGTATGGAGAGACAGGCAGGAGATCTCTAAAGGCCATTTGCAGGAGTCTGAGAACTGGCAAACCTTTTGCCTCTGTTTTCTGCTTGAGAATGCCCAGAAACAGTTGATGGGTGCTGGACTAGGTAAGCGGTAGCCTGATCCAGCAGGGCTCCTCTTACCTTCTTGAGTAGAGACCCACTTCCACAGACACTGCCTCCAGGTTGGAGACAGGCATGATGCCTCTCATGGCCATTTGCAGGGATTGAGAGCAGCTGAAGGTTTTTCCTTTATCTCCTGTTTGAGAATGCCCAGGAGTAATTGGCAGGCCGTTGTGTCAGACAGGATGATGGACTAGAAGGCTTGTGGCCAGATTCAGTAGAACCCCACCCTCACGAATATTCGTGCACGAAACAAATACGCCCCCCTTCCTGTCCTCGCCACCGTCACCACTACGACTGGACCTTCTCCGAAGTCACTTTTGGGTCTGCACACGCAGAACTGGAAGTGCCTTTTCAGCTTCAGAAAGGCACATTTTGGGCCGAAAAGGGCCTGCAGATACCAGAGGAGGCATCCTGCCCGCCTCCCAGGCACCCCCTTACCTTCTCTTGCTGCCCTTCATGGCATTTTTTGGCACGATCCAGGCATTGCAATAGGCTTTCCTGGGGTGAACCAGGCCTTCCTATTCTGGCCGTCGTCCTCCCAGGACCCAGAAGTGCCTTTTCTGACCCCAAGGAGGCCTGGTTCAGACACTAGATCGCACTGAAAAAGGCCCATGGACCCCAGAAGAGCCACAAGAGAAGGTAAGGGGGCCCATGGGAGGTGCCCTCCAGAGCTGGAGGCCGGGTGGGGGGAGGCCCTGGGGCATCCGGTACCCACAGGAGCTTCGACTGAAGTGTCTACAAATACCGATTCATGATGAATAGGACCCCACATATAGGGCCTTATAATAATAATAATAATATTTATTTGTATACCGCCCTATGGCAAACCAATCCGGGCGGTTAACAACAGTAAAATGTAAAATATAACAATTAAAAACACCTTATCCCTCCCCCCCTTAAGACAGTATTAAACAATATAACATATTAAAACACAATATCAATGCGTAAAACAATAATTTAAAAACTAAAAACCCTGATGTCCCTCTATTGATCCTCAACCATCACTAAGATGGGGCCGATTAGTCCGTGGATATAGGAATTCATACATATTCGTACGAATTCCGGTTGTCACAGATATTCGTGCACACCCCTAAATGAGATATTCGTGCAAATCCCAACACTGGTCACGCTTCAAGGGTAGCTAGTCACGTAGCACAATGCAACGTGCATGAGCCAGTTTGGTCTAGTGGTTAGGGAGCCGGACTCTTATCTGGGAATGCCAGGTTTGATTCCGCGGTCCCCCATGAAGCCAGCTGGGTGACCTTGGGCTAGTCACAGCTCTCTTCAGAGCTCTCACAGCCCCTCCTACCTGACAGGGTGTCTGTTGTGAGGAGAAGAACAGAAGGTTTGTCAGCCACTTTGAGTCCCCTGAAATGGGTGAGAAAAGCAGGGTAGAAAAGCCAACTCTTCTTCTTCTTCATCCAGGGCCTAAGCAGACGTTTTAAACATTTATGTTTAAGGCTGATTTCTTGAGTTTTAAAAGATCCTTGAGCTGTTTTATTGCTCCCAATCTGTTACATTTAAAAACTAATGTGAACACTTCAGACCCAAGCAATGCACCATTTGCACATGGTGTGATGGAGACATTTTTGGCACTTGGGACAGGAAGTCCAGATTGAAAGCCATAGCGAGAACTATCCCTTCTCCCTAGATTTAGCCTGAATGAGTAACAACTGCAGTTATAGGTCATAATCTAATTTGTAGAATGAATCAATCAAAGGCCAAAACAGAAGAAAAGCAGCTAAATCATTTTGTCCGTACTGTTTTGGTGCCAGTGGCTGGACCACTCGCCAGCAAAAAATGGCACCAGGGAGCACGCTGATGGGGCGCTGCCTTAAGGTGGCCTCCTAAGAGTTTTTCGGCTGCCGTGTGGGTGGCTGGACCTGCGCAAGTGGTATATGCAGCCTGGTGCCACTTTATTGGGTTGGCGGCGCACCACAACACACCTCCAGCCCACAGCTTTGAATGCTGGGGAAGGTTTGTTCCTGGCCTCAAGAGTTAGACCTGGTTGGGACCTAGGCAGAGTGGACGCCCCGCTGGTTTGCACCACTGTCCACTGGGCCAGTCTTGGCCCAGATTAAATGAATTTGCCTCTGTATTGTATGTCAAGTGATGCAGTGGAGAAGCAGCCATATTTGTGGAGTGCAGTTTGTAATTTTTTGTTAAAAAGATGTGGGTCTTTTATTACATTCTTGTACAAAATAACACAGGATCAGAAACGTATACATTTGAATAATGAGATATATATTGCTGGTGGACCAACTACATTGGACTTCTCATTTGGACACAATCAGCTATCCCTATTAGGTCATTTTTCCCCTTAAAATGTATTATTGCCTGTGCTTGAAATTAACAAATTAAGGCACTCTGTGGTTGCATCCACACAACGAATAAAGGGTGCTCCTTAAGTATTGCTGGGGCTTAACAGGCAAACAGGCTTCCATTGATGGGTGCAAAATCAGCCCTCTGCAGAGTGCAAGACACAAGCGTAAGGGTGGCTCGAGGCCTCATTCGCCTTCTCTTCCTCCACTGTGTAGATGGGCAGCAGAAGGAAGAAACAAATGAGCAGGGGTGACCATGAGATCAGAAATGGCCTTCTAAATGCTGGTGCGAAACCAGTACAGATGGAAGCCTCACATCTCCAAGACATTTGTCCACCATTATGAGGACTTCAGAGGCCACAGATGGCTCTTTTCTCACTAGTCCAGATGGAACCTGTGAAATGCAGTTCACTTTAGTGCCTGTCAGACTAATAACCTGGCAGATTAGTGGAAGGTGGGCCCTGGGCACACAAGTGCAAGACAGGACGTCCTATTCATTAGTTCAAACTGAGGTAGGACCACTGCTGGTCACACCTGGGTCATCCTCATGCTGTCCTCGCTTTGGGCCGCATTGGTCGCGCCTTTCCCTGCGATCGACCTGAGCCTCCTCCAAGGAACCGTCCCCTTTGCTGCGCCAAATCTTCCTCCTTTCCGATTGGACGCCACTGTGCCACTCAAAGGAGGCGAGGGAGTGTGTCTGCTCCCCCTCCCGCTCCCCTTCCTCTTTTAGGTGCTTTTCTTCTCCGTGCAGTTTTTAAAATAATAATGTGAGCAAACACTAGATAGAGGAATCATATACATCAACTGAGGAGGAAAGGGGAGGTGCCTCGTGCACTCTGCGTGTGCTCATTGGGCGAGAGGAAGACTGGACCCGCCCACGACGGCCTCTCCAGCCCACGCTGAGGAAGTGAAGGTGTCCTGAGACGCCGGGACTCCAGGTTGAGACGATCTAAGGAGGAAAAGCTGGCTTGGAAAATGAATTAAATAAAAATAATGTAACACAACCTTAAGATGACCTTGCTTGGAAAATCCCAAGCAAATACTGTCCATATTAATTTCTGAATAAGCAGAAGGGGCAGAGAGAAAAGATTTCCTTTAATTTGTATGTTGCAGCATAGGAAGCCTCCTTTGCAGAAACCCCATCGAGACAAACTTCGAATTCTCTGGCCTTCCAGCCTGACCTTTATGCCTCACCCGGCGGAAGTTTCAGTATTCCCGATGATGCCTTCAAGTCAGGAGGAGAAGGACGGATCAGATTCCTCTGACGGGCGCAGTAAAGGCAGAATGGGAACAGCTCAGTACAGTTCAAGTTGGCCGACTCAGGCCTGTTACTCTTCTGAGGGATCCTTATCGGTCTCTTATGTTTTTGCAAACACGCCGACCTAGTTCGTTCCTTACAACCTGAAGTTCTCCTAAACTAAAGCTGCGGTCGGGGCCGTGGGACAAAGTATAACTGTAAACTAAGCAGAAAAGTGGAAGTTGTATTACGATACTGGGAAGTAGATATCGGGTTCTCAAGTACTGTGAAGAAGTTCTGGCTATCTTAAAGAAAATACAATTGGAGTGGGAGAAGAGCAGGTCATCTAGAAAAACAACAGTCTTGAACTTCAACTAAACTCTTACTTCAATCGTCTTTATGTGCTAGGTGACTCGCAGAAAGTGAGGTAACTTCAAATCGAGTTATCCAGAAATTCTCCCGCCGTGTTCAGTGACAACATCCAGTAGAGTCCAGTGTCCTGCGCAGCTTATAATACTGTTAGGCAAACTTACTTGGTGTGACATCCTCTATAAAATGGTGTCTGCCAATGGAGTGAAACAAGCTGTGACTTTCCTTCCATTACTCTTGCCTCTTTTATTTCACGTCGACGGACGAGGCAGAACTACTTTGGATATTAGGACACCAGCATTTAATGAGGGCAGCAAGCACTTTGGGGCCCTCTCCTTTTCCAACAGATATGTAAATGTTAAAACATCCTGAATTAAGTTATGTGGCTGAGATAAACGGCAAGATTTTAAAAGGCCAAAGAGAGGGTGGACGGAAAAGGTGCCTCCTCTGCTTCTATTGGCCCCTTTCGGAGTCACTTTAATATCTGGATGTTGCTCTGCCAGGGCAGCTGACGATTGCTGAGCGTGAAGATTTATGGGATGTGAATGTTATCTTTTTTCCATTGTGTTTTTGCTGGTCTCATGCCAGTAAGTGAGGCACCAAACCCTTGGCTGAGTGTCGTTTGATAGGAAAAGACTGGATCACAAGGAAGCCTTCTGTCTTCCATGTCTCCCCACTTCCCTGGAAAGAAAGAAAGAAAGAAAGAAAGAAAGAAAGGAAAGAAAGAAAGAAAGAAAGAAAGAAAGAAAGAAAGAAAGAAAGAAAGAAAGAAAGAAAGAAAGAAAGAAAGAAAGAAAGAAAGAAAGAAAGAAAGTGCGGAGGCAAGCATTGTCATCCCCAGCTGTATCCACACGATGGTGAGAAAACAAATGAGAGCTTTCACTGCTGGATATGGGGGATGGCAAGCCCACAGATCCCCAAATCCCCCTCATATTCCCAAGACAACTAGGATAGCCAGGGACTGCGCTTCCAACCAGCTCAAGTCTTTCCTCCTACGTTTTACTTCTAAATCACTTGCAGGAACGTGCAGGTAGCCAGAGCCTTGAAGCACCGGCTTTTCCTCCTGGCATCACCTTTTCTCTGCCTTTGCTTCCTGCCATGTCAGCAGCTGCCATTACCTTCCAGCGCTGCCCATAGTACTGGGCTGGCATAGAATGCTGGGAATTGGAGCACAGGAGCAAATGGATTCTGCACTTCAGGATCCTTGAGTTAAATGAAATTCTTCTGTACCTTCTTTTCTGAGGAAATCCATCATTCCTGCCCTTCAGGCCTTTGTTTTGATTCCCAGATATGTAAGAACTGATTGGTTAATGGTAGGGAACGCCTGTGCCTCATGTGCCCAAATGCAAGCAAATATCTGAATTTTCTTCTCTACCCCAGGGTCTAAAACAGAATATCCTGTGGGCATATTTTTATGGATAAGCCCCAGCTTTCGCTGATATCCAGCTATCCTAGATATCTCCCCATTATGCAGCACACCTTTCAATTACTATCTCTTTTGCTGTTAATTTAACCGAAGTCGGTTCAGGCCAAGCGATTCGGTCGGGCAGGGTCAGTGCTCCTTTTGGGACGGTGCGGGGATTCAGCCAGAGTCAAACACGGTTGCGCTGGCTTGTTCTGTGGCCGTGATCCTGACCTGCCAGAGGCAAAGAGAGGAAGATGCAAAGAAAGGTGGTGTGTGTTTTTGTGAGCAAACGGGGGCAGTGAGGGAGGAGGTGCTTGTCAGCGAGACAAACTTGAGACAGGGGCAGCTTTCGTGGCACCAGGCCCACCGGCTTCTTGTGCCCGTTGCCTGGGCGATGACTGGAGGCTTGTGAAGAATGCCTGGAGACGATCGCCGTCTTTGGGGCTCACGGAAAGGAGCAGAAGGGGGTGGATGGCTTTTGTCTGTCTGCTTCTCTTTTTTTTATACCCAGCAGATTAGACTGGTGGGTTGCTGTGGCGACGACACGGAGGAGGTCTGCGGTACACCTGCACCACAACAAGGGGTTCCGCCAGTACGGACAATGTTCAGCTGTGGGAAACACAAGAGGGGAAGAAGTGGGAGGAGAAGGGAGAGGTGTACAGAAGAAGGGAAATCAGTGTACCATTTGCCCAGGTCTCTTGCTCACACACCAAACCGCCCTAAAACATCTGACATCATCCGCTTGAACCAATGCTAACAATTTTCTCCTATTGATATGTGAGAAGGCCACGCAGTGGACACAGAGGAAATAAATGGGATATACAATATTGAGGAAAATGCAGGATGAAAAGGAAATTTTACTTCATGCCTTCATATATCTCTACATATGTGCACATAAGAGTCAGTTTCTGAATATGGTGTCTTTCCCTAAGAGAGTTAATTGCCCCATGGGGAAAGGGGAGGGACCATAATGCTCTTTTCAGATGAGAAGAAAGGAACCCTGGAGGGGAGAAGGAAAGAGCACCTAAAGGCAAGTCTATTGCTCTGGCACTACTCCAAATGTTGCTAATGAATCAGTTCAGTGTCCTTGCCTGGACTTCCTCAGCCTTCCAGTGCTGCTTCTCATCCATCATCTTCCTTTCCCTTCCCTAATTGCTTTCATTGTGAACCGAGATGATTTTAAAAGAAGTCCTGGATGAAGAATAATATGGAGACCTTCATAGATCTTCATCAAAAGCTGCAGACTTGGAGACTTTTTTTCAGTAAAGCTGAGTGTAGGTTTTACTATTTCTTCTCATTCAATTGCCTATCTAGGTTTGAATCATTACCTAGTTTGATAACTGTAGCCATTTCTCCAGTTGGTGGTAGACTGGGTCATGGTCCTGCCTCGGCCTCCTGCCTCCTAATGCAGGATAGAAGAAGCCCTGTCCCCAGATCATAGTTTGTCCACACTGAATGAAGAGTGGCCTGGGCTCTGAGGTATACAACTGGCCCAGGGCTTGTTGACTGGACTACGGAGGTGTATGGATGGCACTCCTCTTGGTTTGATACATCATGGGGGAGGCTTCCAGGGGCACAAGATGGTGGACTATAGAAATAATCCCATGGGAGCTCCAAAGTCCAGGAACCATTGTTCCCCATCTTCAGAGTTCAGGAACTCATGCTGGCTCTGAAGCCTTCAGATGTGGTGTTGGTGTTGGGGAGGCTGATGCAAGAGCCATTCTTACGTCCTGCTTGTGGGCTTCCAGATCTAGCAGTAGACCATTGTGAGGACAGACTGCTGGATGAGGACATTTCTTTGTTCTTATTAAGGATCAGTGGCATCTGAATCATATTGGTTTGGGGCAGTTCTGCTGCACCGCCAGGAAGCAAGTGAAGAACTTGATATGATCACCTAAGCATCTCTTTGCCCAGTTTGGTGGTCTGGAAGGTTCTGAGCTGAACAAAGAGCAAATAAAGTTTGCATCAAGCTGACTAGAGGCGTTTCTGCAATTAGTCAACATCTGGGTATTATTTATTTATTTATTTCCATTTCTATCCCGCCCCATACCCGAAGGTCTCTGGGTGGGTAACAACTGATCAAACAGCATTTAAAAAACATATTAAAAACAAGACACAGGTAAAAAACATATTAAAACTGGATGATTAAAACAAGGTATTAAAAACAAGGCATGGATTAAGCTAAGGTGCATAATTAAAAGCTCTGATTTAAGCCCTACATCTAGTGGTCTGTTAACAAAACTGTGACCAAGGGGGGAATGAGTCAATCTTGGCCAAAGACTAAGGCAAAAAGATATGCCTTTACAGCCCTCCGGAGGGGAGACCATTCCACAATCTAGGGTCCGCCACTGAAAATGCTCTCCCCTGGGTGCCCACCAACCTCACTATCGAAGGTGGTGGAACAACCAGGAGGGCCTCTCGTTCGGATCTTAAGGCACAGGCAGGACGGTATGGGAGAAGGCGTTCCTTTA
>MTQE01001418.1:445131-491524 GCA_014337955.1 Aspidoscelis marmoratus | reverse complement strand
GTTCAATCGTCAGGGCCAAAGGCCATAGAGAATAAAAATGTTTTTAGTTGGGATTTAAAAGCTTGCAAGGAGGTTAAGGAGCGAAGATGGATGGGATGATGGTTCCATAAATAAGGGGCGATAAGAGAGAAAGAACGGAAACGAGAGCAGGCAGTGGGAACCAGGGGTAAAGAGAGACGACAAGAATGAGAGGTGGAGATTAAAAGGTCCTGTTTCTCTGCGCTGGGGATTTGGGTGGTGAGTGGGAATGGCAATATTTGGTTTCAGCCCAGTTTACTGTCAGGTAAATGGGAACAGACCAAAATGCACACTCAGCCCTGTATCCGGATTAAGATAGTTCAACCAGGACTAAAAAAGTCAAGTGGGAATGGGGCCAGTGAGCCTGTGTTGACCTAAATGGTTCATGCCTATGGGCAGCTGGCGAGACATGCCTTGGACTGCAGAGCAGAAAGTAGTCAGTGCTGATCCGTAGCCTGAAGCCCCCAATGTGATTTCTAAGTTTGGGGCTCCCTAGTGGGATGGAAATGAGAAAACATTGCTGACTGGGGAGATTTGGAGTGAGGTGTCATCAGTATGCAGACGATACCCAGCTCCATCTCTCTGCACCATCTGAATCAGGAGAGGCGGCTGAAGTGCTTGACAGGTGCCTGGAGGCGGCAATGGGCTGGTTGAGGGCCAATAAATTGAAGCTCAATCCAAACAAGACATAGATGCTGTGTGTCACAGGGTCTTGGGTCCATGTAGTTGGGACACACCCTGTCCTTGAAGGGGGCGCAATACCCTGGAAGGGACAGGTGCATAACTTGGGGGTACTCCTGGACTTGAAGCTCAGATGGGTGCCACAGCCAGCAGTGTCCAACTATGGCTGGTGCATCAACTAAAGCCTTTTTGGGACAGAGATGATTTGGCCACAGTTATCCATGCTCTGTTAACCTCTAGGTTGGACTATTGTAATGCACTCTACATGGGGCTGCTCTTGAAGATGGTTTGGAACTTGCAGCTAGTGCAAAATGCAGCCACCAGGGTGCTGACTGGGACAGTTAGCCAGATGCACATTATGTCGATCTTAAAGGAGTTGCCCTGGAGTAAATTTAAGCAATTTACTACCGAGCCCAATTTAAGGTGTTAACTTTGACTTACAAGGCCCTAAATGACTTGGGCCCCAAATATCTAAAGGAACGCCTTCTCCCATACTGACCTGCCCATGCCCTAAGATCTGCAGGCCCTCCTGGTCGTCCCACTGCCTTCAGTAATGGACCCCAGGCTGTGGAATAGTCTCCCCCTTGAGGTGTGTTGGGCCCTTTCCACACTGGCTCTAAAAATGGATTTAGAGCTAGTTCAGGTTGGGATTAAGACGTGGCTTCCACAAAGGGAACAGAATTAGGGACCCTTTGGGAAGCTGCATTCACATTTTGGTGCACAAAACCAGTTTCTTAAACCGATTTTGCCGCCAAAATCCTACCCAGATGTAAGACCTAAAAAAATAGGTCTTCCATCTGGCTTTTCCCCTGAAACCATTTCGGAAGCAAACCCTTCCACAATGGCAGGGGAAGAGCCGGATTGCTGGCACACGCCCAGCCTGTCAAAGAGGGAGAGTGCATGCTCTCCCTCTTTGCCAGCCGGGCCCTCCTCCCGGCCTCCATGATTGGCTCCATCGGAGCCACCACAAGGAGGCCGGCAGCCGACTTCCCCGTGTTCCCCTTCGCCTGAGAAAGTGCGATTGCGCCTTCCGGGCAAGGGGAACTCGCAGCCCACTGACCCCCCCCCCCGCTCCTTACCTACTTGCTGCTGGGCTGCTTCTGGCAGCAGGAAGCCCAGCATGCACTGCGTGTGTGCGCCGCGGCTTCCCATTGGACAGCCGCAATTAGTTCCTATGGCGTTCTCTTCAGCCTGGGCAGGACTTCACTTCCCCTTCATCTGAGTAGTGAGCGTTTGAGAAAAAATTAGGGTTTTTTTTACTTATTTAAAAGTGTTGGCCGTTGCTTCCCTAACCCCCACAGACTCAAGAGTTCACCACAGCTTCTCCTTTCCCTAAGCCCAAGGCCTATAAGACTCAAATGAATACTGCAGGCAGATGGTTCTTTATAAAGAAATGAGAAAATGGTTTATTGTTTTGCAACTGGTGAAGAAAAACAGGCAAACATCTAAATAACTATCAAAGTCTCCTCAGAGTCCGTCTACCCAACAACCTATAACTCCACAGGCTGCTGTCAGGACTCCCTTAGGCTGCCGCATAAGCTCTGGAACCTGTTTTTCTCTTGGTGTTTCCCTCAGGCACAAAACTGCCTCACACACCAGTCCTCCCTCTCTAGAAACCCTGGAACTCTCTTGGTGTTTCCCTCAGGCACAAGACGGCCTCACACACCAGTCCTCCCTCTCTAGAAACCCTGGAACTCTCTTGGTGTTTCCCTCAGGCACAAGACGGCCTCACACACCAGTCCTCCCTCTCTAGAAACCCTGGAACTCTCTTGGTGTTTCCCTCAGGCACAAAACTGCCTCACACACCAGTCCTCCCTCTCTAGAAACCCTGGAACTCTCTTGGTGTTTCCCTCAGGCACAAGACGGCCTCACACACCAGTCCTCCCTCTCTAGAAACCCTGGAACTCTCTTGGTGTTTCCCTCAGGCACAAGACGGCCTCACACACCAGTCCTCCCTCTCTAGAAACCCTGGAACTCTCTTGGTGTTTCCCTCGGGCACGGGGCAGTCACACATACACACACACACGACCTCCCTCCCTGGAATCCCAAGCATAGCACCCGCTAACTTGTCTGGGTGGTACCTTTTATATCCCTGGTCCTGCGTGGGCTCAAGCCTGATTTGCTGTTTATGGGTAGCTGTTTTCCCCCTTTACCTTATGCCCACTCTTTACCTGCTGCTATGATATTTACAGTACAATACAAGGAATACAGCCAGAACAGAACAAATACCGTACGCACATGTAAAATATAATGCTTTCAACACATATTAAATACAATAACACAATGGTGGGCGTCACAGTTACCACCTGGGCAGGCAGGGGGCATTTGTAGACTGTAAACACCTCCTGCAAGCACAGATTCACCTGCTCCGACGTTAACTAATTGCAAACTAAGAGGCTAAGTGCAAACTGGCCTCATGATTCTCCCATCTTTAGTTTAGTTTAGTATATGTTATTTATGTTATACAATGCCCATGCAGCCTGTTATATGTAGGTATGACTAGCAGAACGGTTAAAATTAGAATTCTTGAACACCAAAGCTGCATTAGAAACAAAAAAAGTACAAGCTCCCCTGGTAAAACACTTTCTGGGGTTTTCACATCAAGAAATGCAACTGAAATACTGGTGCATAGATCATGTCAAATCTGGTGTACAATGGAAAGAAAAATGGGCAAAAAAGGAATTATTTTGGATTCATAAACTAAAGACACAGATACCTTCAGGACTCAAGAAGTCAATTGGTTTATTTAACTTGCCATCTTATCTGTATCCTGTGGCCCTTGAGTGCTTGCAGAATTGGTTCTATGTTAGTCGTACGAGATTTGTCTCTGTATATATTAGTCTTCATAGTTCTACTTACTTATTTCATTATATTTTGAGAGGAGGAACAAGATTCTGTACATTATTGAGATTACTTTTTTATGTAAGTACTACATTTGTAATTTATACCTATGTTTCCATTGACCTATTGTATATCTTTATAGAATACTCAAAAGTACTTGGGCCTTGTATTCTCATCGCATCTCTAACCCACCTTTTCTAGCTCAGAATCTTCATGAGAGGGGGTGGGACAGACAATTCCACTAGCAAACCAGCTCTAAGCTATCCCTAAGCCACTTCAGAAGTTCCTTTGAAAAAACAGTGTAGGAAAGCAGCCTGGGTCGTCCTGTAAACCTCTCTCTCAGCTGGGACAATACAAAGTCACCAGCTGTGAGTGATTTCCTGCAAAGTCTCCCATCAAGAACAGATTCTGCCTCAGCATTCCATGGAAGGGGAGAATTTGACTAGTTCTATAATTGACAGCGATGGTTACTTTTCTCTTCAGGGAGGGGAGGAGAAGGGGTCTTGGTAATAAATCATTCTGGAAAGTAAATCACTTGGAGGGTAATTGATCTGGGTAGAAAATTAATTGGGGTGGAGGAATAAATAAATTAAAACCTAATTGATGATGCTAAGATCTCTGTAGGGCAATAACTACTTTGCCTTCTGCTTTGCTTTTCTAAAGGCTCAGGGTCTCCCTCTGCCTTGCATTTGGTCTGAGGCCTTGACCAAGACACTTAGTGTTCTCTCGTGAATAATAATATTTGTGCAGCAAAGGTTATGAACGGTTTGCAAACAAGGCAAATAGACTAATATTAGTAAAATTTATCATTCATTACAAGACCACTCACTCAGTTTCTTTGGGCCTTTTTGCACTTTGAAGGTGAGGATGGTCTGGGGATGCTCTGACTTGGAGCCTTTGCACACCATGGAGACACTCTGTACCAGAGCAGCACTGAGCTGCATGGCCATCCCCCATCTTTGATAGTAAAAACTGCTCCACGGATATCTTAGGAGTGCCTGCGGTGCTCCTATTGCAGTCCCAGACGCAACCTTTGTATCTACTTTCGTGTGAAGGCTGAATGGGGGCGGTGTGGGGTGGGGCAACTACGCAGGTAGATACCATCACCTGGTTGCCATAGCAATGGCTAAGCATGCATGGCTATTGCTGCAGGAAGGTGGATGCTTTCTAACACCAGCATCTGCACTTATCCAGCACTATAAAAGGCAGCATTTCTGTCTGTGACTGGATCTTGATTCCTTCCTTCAGTCGTCTTCGCTGCTTCCACCAGCCATATCACACACTCATATTTTTCGTGCCTTCCAGAAAAGCTCCCTTCTCAAAAACTCTCTTCGCTGTTAGTCCTTCCCTCTCTTAATGACTCATAATTTTCCAATCATAAAATCTTTTGCTTCCCTTTTTCTAGTAAATGGGTGGATAAATGAAGGAATCAGTGAGAAATGGAATGCATTCCAGACTAATCAATGAGACAACCACAGGAAAGTACATCAGAATATTCGAACAGGCATCAAAATCTTTGCCACATTTGAGAGTTTGTAAACTGCAGGATCTGAAAATACATAAGACCTAAGAGAATTCTGAAGGAGTATGAGAAAAATCATCTCATTTCATGGCAACTGGATCAACGTATGGCCTACAGACTTGATCTTAATATGTGTTAGTTTTGAATAATATAAATATGCATTATAAAAATTTCAAAACAAATATGCCTCAGCTAGCAATTCATGGAATGTTCCAAGACACAAACCTTACATTACTAGAAACAAGAGAACGACACATCATTTGCACGTTAAGCAGAGTTATGCGTTGACCCATCTGGTACAGGAATATTAGCCCTGTGAAAGGCCACACTGTTGCATTCCTCAGACCCTCTCTCACTCCTCACGCAGGGTCTGCCTTAGTGTACCTGCAAGTAGATGGTCAGCCTCTACCCTGGGGTAATGCCAGTGCCGAAAGGTTCTCACACACAAATCTCACAAAGCTGTCTTCCAATGGAAAAACTAACAGTTAGGCTATGTTCTGACACAGCAAGGAGAATCTCTCTTCTCTGCAAATGAGTACTTAGTACGGTTTCAGATTGTTCCCACTGTTGCCTGATACCACGAACTCAAAATGGAATTGCTTGTTCCCTCTCTTCATTCTTTTATGCTTGTCATGGAGAATCCCCTTGTTTTCCCACCTTTTCCTCACCAAACAGCTAATAGCTGGAGGACACCTAATAGTTGTATAAAAGCCAGCTATGAGGTGGAGCTTTTCAGTAGGCCGTGGATTCCCAAATCTTGCTCTAAAATGTGAAGCGCTTCAAAATGAATTTGGAACATTTGTAATATTTATGCTATTACAAATGTGTGGTGGTAAAATCAAAATCAGGAAAAATAAGCATTGGTAATATAATTCACATTTTCTTGGAAGCTGAAAATATTTTTTCTTTTTAGAAAAGAACTGGATTTACTATTTTTTAAAACAACTACTGGAACAGATTTTTAAAAGATTCCAAGAACTACCCAATGCAAAATTGTTTTTGGCTATTTGTTAACCGCAAGAAGATTGGACAAACCCGTTTCATTCACAAACACCAGAAAGTAAATCCCTTTGTGGCTCACAAATTGTGGGCAAATACCTAACCTGAAGATGATTGAAAATGCCCAGTTTATGGCTGCCCTCAGCAGGGAACATTAGAATGAGAAATACCGCCTTGAGCAGTATTGGCGTGCATTTCTTTCCTTTTCTTTACACTTGATTATTAAAACAGTGAAACATTTTTATTTATTTACAATATTTGCATAATGCGTTCCATTAAAATATAATCTTGAAGGAGTTCACATAACATGGGGAATAAAAACAGCCACCTGTGTAATAGTCATATACATAACAAGGATGAAAATCAAAGATGGGGAAAACAAACATTCACTGCAAAGGCCTGAGTCAAAATCATGCACTTTTTACCCCGCTGCTCTCCATCTTGCATGTAAATCTACAGGGATGTCTTCTGCAAAGCTCCCTCTCAACCAGTCTCTTCTGCTTCATGAGGAGCTGGGTTTTCAATTCCCCTGAAGTACCTTCCCGATGAATTCTTTGCAGGCGGAAAGCAGGGCCAGGAAGATTATCTGGCCTCCCTTACAAGGTAGAAACAAGTTATTTAACTATTCCTGTTTTTATAACGTCCAAAATAAACTTCCTGTTGAGCTCCAACAGATTTTTATTTATTTATTTATTTTATTTTATTTATATTTCTATCCCGGACTATACTGGAAGGTCTCAGGGCAAGTAACAACATTTAAAATAAATTTATTAAAATAATAAGAGCATATATTAAAACAACAGTGTCTGCAAGTGGGGAGGGAAAGTGTGCCCCCATTTAACTGAAGGCCAGAACCTACACCGTCTATACCGCCTTCCTGAACAAATACAGGGAAGGAGCCTGACGCACCTCAAGGGGCAAACTGTTCCATAGCCTGGGGGCCATCACTGAGAAGTCCCTCTCCTGGCTGCTCACCCATTTTGCTGCTGCGAGTGGTGGGACAACCAGGAGGGCCTCCCCTCCAGATCTTAAGGCACAGGCAGGTCTATATGGGAGATAGCGTTCCCTTAGATATTTGGGGCCCAAGTTATTTAGGGCCTTATAAGTCAAAGTGAACACCTTGAATTGGGCTCAGTAGCAAACTGGCAGCCAGTGCTAGCCTTTTATGACGGTCATGATGTGCATTCGCTAGCTGTCCCGGTCAGCAATCTAGCAGCTACATTCTGCACTGGCTGCAGCTTCCGAACCGCCTTCAAGGGCAGCCCCATGTAGAGTGTATTAGAAGAGTCCAATCCAGAGGTTACCAGAGCAGGGATAACTGTGGCCAAGTCATCTCTGACCAAGTGGCGCACCAACCGTAGTTGGGAATAGGCACTTCTGGCCACAACCTCCACCATAGCTCCAAGCATCAGTGCAGAGTCCAAGAGTCCAAATTCCACACCTGTCCCTTCCAGGGCATTACAGCCTCATCGAGGACAGGGTGCCTCCCAACTGTGTAGTAATAGACCCAAGAACCTGTGACACCCAGCACCTCTGTCTTGTCTGGATTCAGCTTCAATTTATTGTCCCCCATCCAGCCCATTACCGCCTCCAGGCACCTGTCAAGCACTTCAACTGCCTCTCCTGATTCGAATGGCACAGAGAGATAGAGCTGCATATTGACGGCCCCTCACTCCAGATCTCCTGATGACCTCCCAGCAGCTTCATGTAGATATTAAAGAGCATCAGGGGTAAGATTGACTCCTGAGGAACCGCACAAGTGAGTTCCCAGGGTGCCGAGTAGAATCTCCCACTACCACGGTCTGAGATCAGCCATGGAGATAGGAGTGCAACCAATGGAGTGCACTGTTTCCAATTCCTAATCTCCATAGCCTTTCCAAAAAGATATTGTGGTCAATGGTATGAAAAGCCACTGAGAGGTCCAGGAGAACCAACAGGATTGCACTCCCTCCCTCTCTTCCGGAGAACGTCATCAACCAGGGCAATTAAGGCAGTTTCTGTGCCATGACCAGGCCTGGCTGGATTGAAATGGGTCTAGAATAACCACCTTCTTCCAAGCATGCCTGCAGTTGAGCAGCAACAGATCTTTCTTGTACCTTGCCCCAAAAAGGTACAACTATAGCTACCTGGTGATAGTTGTTTACATTTTCTGAATCCAGGGATGCCCTCTTCATGAGGGGGTGTACCACCACCTGTTTAAGGGCCGGCGGGGTGTACCACCACCTGTTTAAGGGCCCCATCCCTCAGGGAGGCATTCACTACTCCCTGAATCCACCTGGTCACACCTTGCTGGCTGGCTTTTATCAGCCAGGAAGGGCAGGGGTGTAGACAGCATGTTGCTGGCTGAACCCCTCAAGCAGCTTGTCCACATACTCAGGCCGCAACAGTTGAAGCTGATCCAAAAGAACCAGACCAGACTGTTCTCAGGACACCTCCTCTGGACTATTCCCAGTTGTGACATCTCATCCCACATGAATCTGAGCGACTTTGCCCCCAGAGTGCTTTGCAAAATTGTCACAGCAGATATGACATGGCACATGTCCACGCTTCATCAAACTAGATTTTATAAAGCCATTCACCACCCTGACGAGTTCTGCTGAACGGCTACTCAAGGATGCAATGGTGGCTTTCCATAGTACTGTCATAAGAAGCAAGATTGATTGGGGCATAAAATACTTCTGTGGAAAGGGGGAGTTGATTCGAACAAGTGCATTGGCTAATTACTACTGCAAATATAAGACAGTGAATATATCATAACAAATTTGTGTTCCCATTTCAATGGTACTAACTAAAATGAAGCTTTTAAATATTTTCTCAAGGTCACTACTTTACATTGTATTCTTAGTCCTTCATGACGCTACTGAGTTTGTACTGACAAATTAATTTTCTTTGGGAAATTGCTTCAATGGGATAATCAATAATACTAATTATATATAGACCACACACAATAAGTTTCCTACTGGGATAAATGTATATATTAAGTAAGGTCATGTAATTAGATCTCCTGACATAGGTTGGAAATACACCTAATTAAAATGGGAGAACTTAATCAGGAATGGCATTTGTAATTGGGCGGGAAGACAGAAGATAATTCTGGATAGCATGTGAAAAACTATTGTGAATATGCTGTCAAAAAGTAAATTGAACGTGAATCCATGCACTTATCTTTTTCTTATTGTTTATATTTCTTGTTCAATGAAATTAGGAATATTGTTAATATTCATAAATTGATCTTTCAAAATGCTTCTTTCAGATAAAATGTACTTCAGCCCTAAATGAATTTTGCTGCTAATGCAGAAGACAATGTGATGTTTTGTTGCAGCACATGAACAAGACAGACTGCATCAAATGTAAATAAAGTCTAGCAAGTCATTATGGTACCTTTGTAAACTTTTTGTGAGAACATAATACTTCAGCGTTATTATCTTTTAAGAATTTCTGGGAAATGGACTGTTGGTTAAATACAGATGTATTATATAGGTGTGGGTAAAAATTCCTAATAATTTTTACAAAGAGTTAACCACAGTCTGAAAGAGATTTATCATTAAAATACTATACAGGTGCTATCCAACTCCAGTTTCCCTCCACAGGATCAATCCATCAATATTATCAACATGTGGTGGTGGGAGTTTTAATTGTGGGGTGGGTGTTTTTAAAATTACTATTTTAAATTGGTTGCTCTGTAATACTGTTTTAGCTTTTTTCCTCTTTTCTTTCTTTCTTTCTTTGAGCGTGCATTATGTTTAGTGCGGGAGGGAAGCATGTGCCAAGGCCAGGCAGGAGGGGGAGAAGTGTGTCAGGGGGCCACCATCACAGTGGTAATGGGCAGAGGGAGATATGGCATGGGGAGGCAGAAGAGACAGATTAGGAGAAGGGATGTTAGATATATTGAAGCTATGACCCGATTTTGCCTCCTTTCTGACAGACTTTGGGGAGGCCTGCCAATCAGCCCACTGCTCTGGCAGTGCTATTTGTGAATGCCCGGTCAGTCCAGAATAAAACATTTGTCATTCATGACTTGATTGTGGATGAAGGGGCTGATCTGGCATCCATTACTGAGAGCTGGACAGATGAACTGTGTGGACCTAGTCTCACTTAGCTTTGTCCCCCCAGGATACTTGGTGCAGCACTGTTCCAGACCAGACGGGAGGGGGTGTCACTGTAGTCCATACGACTCCCATCTCTCTCACCAGACGACCAATTCACTCTGTGACGGGGTTTGAGGGGCTTTTCTTGTTACTAGGCCAGAAAGACAGAATAGGGATGCTGCTGGCATACCATCCACCCCACTGCCCGACAACTTCCCTATCTGAACTGGCTGAGGTGGTGTTGGATGTGGTGTTGGAAGCCCCTGCCACAGTGGTGTTGAGGGATTTCAATATCCATGCCAAGGCCATGCTCAGTGGCCCAGCTCAGGTCTTCATGGTCTCCATGACAACCATGGGGCTGTCTCATCATGTAACTGGTCCAACTCATACAGCAGGTCATACCTTTGATCTGGTTTTTGCCTCAGAGCTGATTGATGAGGATCTGTTGATAGGAGGGATGGTTGTCAGCCCGTTGTTGTGAACAGACCATTTGCTGGTGACATTTGGACGTACAGTGGCAGCTTTCTTACTGTATGTCGGGACTTGGGACCTATTGAGATGGTCCACCCATGGAGACTTATGGAGTCTGAGTGATTCCTGAGTGCCCTGGGGGATTTCCGATTGGCATGGCTAGTACTCCTGTTGAAGCTCTCTTGCCCCTTTGGAATCAGGAGATGAACAGGGCTATCGACACAATCGCACCCAAGTTCCCTCGGCATACCTGTAGAGCCCATAAAGCACCATGGTATACCATGGAGCTATGGACAATGAAACAGGAAGGTCAATGGATAGAGCGCAGGTGGTGTAATTACCGCTGTGAGCCTGACTGAACACATGTTAGAGCACACTATTGTGCCTGTTATGTGGCAGTGGTGGCAGCTAAAAGAAGCTTTTTTTTCTGCCACCATTGCATCCTTGAGTCCAGCAGAGCTCTTCCAAGTGACAAATGCCCTTACAAGATCCAACCCAAGAAAGCGTGAACAAGGGCAATCTAATATCTACTGTGACAAGTTTGCAAAGCACTTTGAGGACAAAGTCACTCAGATTCGTGGGGGATTAGATGTCACAATTGGGAATAGTCCAGAGGAGGCATTCAGAGAACTGCCTGGTCCAGTTCTCATGTATCAGTTTCAATTGTTGCTTCAGACCGAGTTTTGGCACGGAAACTGCCTTGGTCGCCCTGTTTGATGACCTTCTCCGGAAGAGAGGCAGAGGGAGTGCAATTCTGTTGGTCCTCCTGGACCTCTCAGCGGCTTTTGATACCATTTGACCATGGTATCCTTTTGGAAAGGCTACAGAGTTTAGGAATTGGAGGTAATGCGTGGCACTGGTTCTGTTCCTATCCCTGTGACCAATCTCAGAGAGTGGTAGTGGGAGATTCTGATTTGACATCCTGGGAACTCACTTCTGGGGCTCCCATGCTCTTTAATATCTATATGAAGCTATTGGGAAAGGTCATCAGGAGATTTGGAGGGAGGTGCCAGCAATATGCAGATGTTACCAGCCCTATCCCTCTGTGCCATCTGATTCAGGAGAGTCGGTTGAAGTGCTTGACAGGTGCCTGGAGGCTGTAATGGGCTGGATGGGGGGCAATAAATTGAAGCTGAATCCAGACAAGGCAGAGGTGCTGGGTGTCACAGGTTCTTCGGTCTGTGTATTTGGGAGGCACCCTGTCCTCGATGAGGCTGTAATGCCCTTGGAAGGGACAGAGGTGGAATCTGGACTCTTGGGGTGCTTCCGCATTGGACACTTAAGACACATTAAGCACACATTAAGCACACATTAAGTACGGATTGGGAAAGCCCCTTTTGCACACAACACACAGTAGAGACACTTGCTTCCGCACAGAAAGTGTCCCTAATATGTGTTAACCGGGCATTAAAGCGGTTTAACACAAGACTGCTTCAGACGTAGTCATACATATGTGCTTAATGTGTCCTTGTGTTGTTAAGACACATCCATTTCAGATGTGTCCGCACTACGCAAGTGTCCCTAACTGGGCCTGCCATGATTGGCTCGTCCGGGGGTCTTCTATCTCGGACCTCTCCCTCACCCCAGAAGCCGCTGATCACGGCTTCTGGAGCCAGAGGGAACTTCACCTACCCCCTTTCCCACCCTGGGGAGAGCACCGCTTCCACCCCACTTTTTTTTAACCATGCAGACACGCCCTTCCTGTGTGCCTTTTACATTTTCAATTAAAAAAACTTTGCATTAGGATCAGCCAAGTGTTTCCCCTCCCCAGGTATTGGTGCTACACCATTATCAGTTAAATGAAAATCACAGTCCTTAAGATTCTGCACATATGTGAGAACAAAGCTTAAGGCATATATTTATATAGCAGTTCTAGTAATGCATGTATGGTGTACAAACTGATCCATGAAAGCCAATGAGGAATAAAATTCCACCCGGGAGCTTTGTACCTTTTCACACTTTGCACAAATTTTGTGCATACCATGCCTGACATCCTTTTCACTTTGGGTTAGTTTGTGCAAACATTCTTTGTGCAAACTGAACAACTCCTGCAAATCAAGTTGTAAAGATTCTTCATGCAATTTATTTAACAGAAAAAGTTATTGTTATTATCTGTTTTCTTAAATGCTTTTGTGTAAAACCAGGGAGATGTACCAAACTAAACAACTGGTGTTTGTTTGCACTACAAATTCAGAAAGAAGAGGTAAAAGATGAGGGTTATACATATGGAGATTTTTCAGTGAGCATTTGTGTTATGTCAAAAGCTCGTTTCCCCCTTTCTTCCTTGCCTTTTATAAGGTCTATGGGCAATTCCCCCCCCCCCAATCTTTCTCAGCTTTCCTTAGAACAATACTTTCATGAATTTTGTGCTCTCACTGAAAGGCGTTATAGCAGCCCATGTACTTTATAGACACTCTGGCTGCATTCCCATGCAAGCTTAAATGCTAATTCAGTCTGTTTTTGGGATCGGACGATCCCGTTTATTCTTTTATTCCTGGACTTTATAAGGACTATTCTGTTAAAATGCACAGAAAAAAAGTCTTCAGAAAAACTGTTTTCATCCCTTTTAGGAGCCCAGTCTGCTTTTTTTTTTCCTGCTTTGGGAATGCTACTGGACTATCTGAGGAGGAGATCAGCCTTAAGAGAAGCCTTGCTGGATCAGGCCACAGCCCATCTAGTCCAGCATCCTGTCGCACACAGTGGCCCACCAAATGCTCATGGGCATCTCAAGCAGAGACAAGGACAAACCTTCTCCTGCTCTCGAGTCCCAGCAGATGGCCCTAGAAGCGCCCCATTCCCCCCCCCCTCAGCCTGAAAGATGCACCTAGCCTTTTTGACTGCCCCCCCAATATGCTTCTGGCCAATGCCTGATGTGGATGGGTGGGGTCTCACATCTGGGAAGGTCTCCCCCCTCCCTTTGCCATGCCTGCAAAACCTAATTCAATTCAAATTCGGGAAGGAGTGTCCTCATGACTACTGCAATTAATCTGAATAGAATCCAAATTCAGCAACCAGCATCCTCATGTAATTCCTTATTCCCAGATTTTTTGAGGGCTATCCTGCCTAAATTCAGAGGGGAAAATGTCCTGATGAAAACAGTACTGAGTTCCCTTTTTGGAGCCGAGTCTGCTCCCCCCCCCCACGGGGACGATGCCGGACTATTTGGGGTGGAGGTCTAGCAATTCTGGCCAATGGCAGCCAGCTATGGGTAGCTTTTTAGATGAGAAACTCCCCCCCCCCTTCCTTGCCATGCTCGCAAAAACTCTGTATGGTACTAAAAAGACAGAAAGGGGGAAGAAGCGGCTTTTATTTTTCTTTTATTTAAAGGGGCTTTTAAAAGATTTTTGCTGGAAACATGTATCTTTTGAGAAGGACAGAAGCCTAGAAACACTTGAATGGATACATTTGTAATTGCAAAAGGGAGAGATGTGGAAAAAGTAATTCCTTTCACGCTTGATGTCCCTTCCTTTCATGTTTGTTTCTTTTATTGCAGGCAGGGTTTCCATGGGGGGGCGGGGCGGTTATGTTGCCTCGTAGATGTGCATGAGCGCACTTTTTGCCAGTAATCTCAAAAGGGGTGAGGGGTGTGAAAAAGAAAGTATTTGCAGCTAGAACTTATTTTTAAAACTTCCGTTTTCCTGCTTTTATTGCACACAGAGTTTGCATCAGGGACGACGACGACGACACATTTTTTAGTCCCAAAACCAGGACTAAAAAAGCTGCATTGGGATGACTATATTTGGATTAATTGACAAGAATTCAATTCAGAATAAAAATTGTCCCCAGAAATAGTCCAAACAGGACTAAACCAGGACTAAAATTCCTGCATGGGGACACAGTCTCTGTGTTCTTATTTGTAGGGCAGAAAACAGTGATAAAAACGGATATTTCTCAGAAACATTATTTGCCTTTGTTTTCGGTACAGATCTTCACTGCAGCTGCAGGACGGGATGAGAAGTAGATGATGATTGGCTAAAGATTTACTAAGCAGCCTTCTCTGTATGTCTGGGGCAACATGTCAGGCTCCCATCTCGTATAAATGGAGGCCATTAGAGTGCATTATAGAATTCCTTGCATTTCTGTGGTAGGCCTGGAAGTGTTTTCTTGCCATCAAACTGGAAGAGAGAGAAACCATAAGGCTACAATACATGCATGTAGAGACTATATCTGGTGACTAGAATGTGGGAAGGCAGAAAAACTAATTTTAAAAGTGGAAAATGTTGCACATTGGTTATATTAGCTTGACAGGCACATTTGTGTTTTTCCTTGTTACACATTTGACTTGAAAATGCAGTAGTTTAACAGGGCATATATGCACTGGCTGCTCTGAAGTAGCTTTGGCTAGAGGAAACCTGACAAATTCTTTGTAAATGTAACAGATTTTTGACAGGTCTTGTTTAAGACTAACAATTCAGAAAATTACTGCAGTTACTGTTTTGGTACAGAGACAGATTATATTGTAGCTAAGAAGTGTAACCTTAAGAATGGAAATACGCTGAAGATCTTCACGCGTGAACAAAGGCAAGTGTTTTATGACTTGATACTCAGGTGACAGGCACTTAAACAATACAAGGATTATTCTCATTGCCAACTATATTTTGGTTTTCATTATATATGTTCTCCAAATGTTGACTGAGGAATGTGAAATTTTGACTGCACCAGTGTGGGCTGCTCCTGATACTCTTGCTAGTCTGGTCTATTGGCCAGTCAATTCAGTAAGCAGAGAGTGATAGTTTTAAGGCAAAAGATTCTCTTGTGGTCTCTGGTTGCTGTTGCGAACTACTGCAAGTTGCTCCACTGGCAACTATCATTTGTACTGATTTCTACAACTTGTTGATGTGGTGAAGGAAGGACTATGGTGAGAGACTTACCTCTTATACCTATGAGTGATATCTTGGCCATCTAGGCCAGTCGGGTGCTGGGCGGAAGAAAGAATTGTGTGGTGTTTGGTTGATATAGACAACCGCCTCAGTGACCAAAAACAGCAAGACACGGGTGCAATTTGTATGTGCCTGTATGTCATAATGTCGGAAGAAGCAAAGGCAGGAACATTCCCCGCTTTCCATGTAGTTTTTGATAATATTTTTGTGCTGACTCTTTACCGGTATGTGAATTACAGCAACGTTTTTAGAACTGCAGCTCATAAGTCCACAAGCCCTGTAAGCATGTATCTGGAAGGGGACTGTCCTCATTTTATACAACTATTTCTTTGCTAATATTGTGGTTCGGTTCCTACAAACTGCTGTGAAGTACAAACCATGTAATGTAAATAACTGTCACCAATGAAAAACTGGAGGTTAGGGTGGCCCAATCTACCAATATAAGTTAATAGTCATTCGTGTACATTTCTGGGGGTCAGTTTGAAAAGACTCACTTTACCAGCCAAATTAAGGGAAACCATGTTGTATGACGGACTGTGGTGCATATGGAGAGGAAATGGTGGAATTGCAAAATGGCAGGACCAGAGACGTTTTCGCACGGGGGTGTTTGGAACGCGCGGGAGACAGCTGCGGACACGGCATCCGCATTGCCCGAGCGGGGCTTGCGCTCCGACGTGTCCGCAGCTGTCTTTCTCGCGTTCGAAATGTAGAGCACTTTGAAGTGCTCTACATGCGTTCGAACGCGGACGAGCCGCCCGCAGGCGTTCCGGGAGAGAAGCATTCGCGCCTGCTTCTGTCTCCCGAACAGCCGCGGGCCCGCCTCCGACGCCGGCGTGGCTTCGACAATCAGCTGTTTGACAATCAGCTGATTGCCGATCTGCCTCTGCGGCTGTCTCCGCGCCCCTGGCCGGCCTTTGCCGGCTAAGACAGCTCCCGGCGCTTTGAGCATTCGCACACAGATGCGCCGGAACGCGTTCCGGCGCGCCTGTGTGTGAACGGTGAAAGCGCCCGGAGCTGTCTTAAGCTTCCCGCCTGAACGCGTTCCGTTTGGAACGCGTTGCAGTGTGGAAAAGCCTCAGATTAGCAGAATGTGCCCAAGTCTCTGCTTTCTGATTCAGAAGATATGCTGTCCTGTCCTACTGTGAAGCCGTGTGCATGTCACTGTGGGATTCTATGACAGAAGAAAGTAAAATGGGAAAGATAAGCCATGCCCCAAAGTCACAGGAATTCAGGTTATGGGGACACCTAGGAAATCTTCATTGCTATCCCCAGCCTCCTCTGCTATCTTGTGAATGGTGCAACTGCTCTCTTAACTAGCCCAGGGGCCCTCTGGTACCTCTCCAAGACCTAGTTAATTAACTTTGGAAGAGTTCAAAGCCACTAGCGATATATAGCTGAAGTCCTGTTTGCAAGAACTGTAGAAAATAATCGACCTGATCATTTAAATTTTTTCTATTGAAAACAGTAAATATAAGCACCAAATAACAACCATACAAATTAGATTATATCTACTGGGTGATATAAGTTACATATAAAACAAAAACATATATACATATAGTTCAATTATGAACCCTATTGGACAAAATGAATAAGAGGATCAACGAGGTCGGCTGAGTGGAGGCATTCACAAAAAAGGTTGCCAGATTGTGAGATAATCCAAGTCTTGTGAACAGCCTTGCATTTTTTATACACAGTAGCAACATATTCTAGTTTGGCAATTTGCCAAAATTTGTTCTACCATTTTTGAATAGATATTACACTTAAGTTCTTCCAGCCTTGGGCTATTATTTGTCTCACCGCCATTACAAGGAAGTCAAGCAGTAAACTTTTTGGTTTATTCTGGGGTTAATTTTATATTAGCGTTAAAAATAACATTAATTTCTGTATTGATTAAAGCCCAGGATTCCTGGATTTTTTCACAGCTTCACCACAAATGGAAGTAATAACCTTTGACTTTTTTACAATGCCAACAAAAGGAGGAAGACTTACTTGTTATCTGAGAAATTCTAGGAAAAAGCCAAAAGCACAGCAAGAATTGGGGTACCCACCCTGCACCCCAGTTTCCCTTTGCTGAAAAAGATCTCTGGCACAGTCTACGCCAGGTGCCAAAGTTCTGATGAGGGGCAACAGGTTCAATATTTAGTGTCTACAGTGATTCCAGCTTTTTTCATCCAACTCTCTAGGTGAGATTCAAGGGCTGATCTTCTCTGTTCTTTCTTCTGATGAAGTAAGGTGGATGATGGGCCAGTGCATTTCTTCAGCTCTCTCTCTCTCTTTAATGCTTCCACTGTCAAGGCTTATTTGATGACTCTGAAGACATTTCTGTTTGTGCAAGTATTTGAGGACACATATTTCCTTGCTTCCACATATTTCAATTTTGTTTAGCAGCCTAGCAATCACTTTTAACTCATTTAAATTTGTGGGTGGCATTTCCAGAGTTTCAGTTGCACACTGTTAATTGTTATATTTTACTATTATTATTTTAATGTAATTGTGATGCTTGCACATACATGGATTATTACAGTCTTACCATTTAGCTTCCTAGTGAGACATTCGTCTTAGCTCTAAATGCTCTTCTCTTTGGGATGGCTTACTTGCTAGTAAAGAAGCTTAAGGCTGTGTCTTTGATTTGTGACTCCAGCCTGCACCTGTGTTATAGGCTGTACTATTTATTTCATGTACATAGATTCTCCTGAAGCCACTGCCATTTACAACTAACCTACGTTTGGAAGATGACAAAGAGTTCTTTATTTAACCATACAAACAGGTAAAATACTTCTGCATTCCTTTTCCATTATGTCTTAAGCGTTTCTGGGAACGGGAAAGGTGCTGAGTTGCTTACATACCTGGCCAATGCCATGCAATTTTGAACCCTGAGAAGCTAGTTAGACCTCAGCCAAGCAGTAAAGCATAATGCTTCCCTTGTCAAGTCGAAGAATAAGCCTGCAGCTGCTTGGTGTGCTGCTGAATGCAAAAGAAGATTACATTCATGGTGAAAAGTGCTAGTTCTCGTGCCCTGCCGTTCCCAGTACAGTCCTCCTGTCAAACCACACACGATGTTTGCGGAGAGTTTTGGTAATGTCTATGGAGTCGAGATGGAGCAGGGAACATGGCCATGACAATCTGCCCCCTGTAGATTAATGTCAGGAGCAGGCAGATACGTCACAAAGCATGACTTCATAATGTGGAGAAGCCCTCTCAGGGTTTTCTTATTTTCATTAATGCTTTAAGCCTACCTAGGAGAAATTCCCTGAGGACATAGGGCCTATGCGTTCAAACATTGCCTCTGACCCAGATCGTGTCAAAATGTCTGAATGCATGCGATACTCTCGTTAAAAAAGAGCATCCCTAATGCAATGTAAATGCACATTGTGGGGAAATTCCAGCTGAGAAAATGAGGCCTCGTATTTCTAAAACCATATACATGTCAGTGGGTCATTATTCTCTAGTTTTAAGTGTAATAGCAGTACAGCTTGGAATGGGTTCCCGAAATCATAAAATCCATTGTATGGCGGTTACTGAATCTTCCAGAATATTTTCTGTCTCCATTCTTGTTATTTTCGCCATCAAGAAAAAAAGAAGAAAGAAAGAAAATGGATGAAGTAGAGAAAAAAGGAGCAAAGATAAAAGGGAAAGCCGTATCCTTTCAGGTTTAAATTAGAAAATGTAGCAGCTCTTAACATTTTGTTTCCCAAAGCTTTTATAAAGACAGAAAGACGCTGTCTTGGTCCAGTTCTGTATGACAAATTATTTCCAGACAATTAAGAATAGTTGCAAGTGTTTGCTGTGATTTCTTGTCAAGCTAATGTTTCCTATCGGCCTGAGCGGAATCATTTTGAAAGGATCCTTTGGTCGTATGAACTGCTGTGCCAGCCACCTTTTCTTGATAAATTTAACATGTGTGCAGCACAGCCTTTAACACTGTATCACTGGTACATTTTAAGGCAGCATTATTGCATCGTGGTTGCATCCCTCCTCTGCTCTGGTTGCCTCTAGATGGTGGCTGAATGACCCACAAGCAACGGCTAACATGGTGATCCCCCGCCATTATTCTTTTGCTATCTTCCTGACATCTGGGAGTGCTTCCTGTCCCTTTTTCACATGCATGGAAACCTGTTTCAGCCATCTGGATAGAGGGACGATGGTGGCTCCATTTAGAAGGTAAAACGGGCTGCTCCTGAAAAACTTGCCACCAGCATTGGGTTTTCCAAAAAGCACTTTTGGGGTGGGGGGCAGAAGCAGGGCTGTGGTGGGGCTACCTACGATACATCAGGGCACTTCACCATAGCAGACTCATAATGGCATTATATTCTCCCGTCTGGATGGGTCCTCTGTCTTTTTTGGGAGAAGAAGAAGGACCCAGGTCTCACCCAGTTAAGAGGATTCAAAGCGGCTGACAAAGCTTTCTATTCTTCTCCCACCACAGAATACCCTGTGAGGTAGGTGGGGCTGTGAGAGCTCAGAAGAGAGCTGTGACTAGCCCAAGGTCACCCAGCTGGCTTCGTGGGGGAGGGCAGAATCGAACCTGGTATTCCCAGATAAGAGTCCGGCTCCCTAACCACTAGACCAAACTGGCTCACTCCAAAAAATGTCTTCTGTGATTAAAAACAATGTAGATTAATACCATAGTGCTGTTGAACAGAAGTATCCATTTAGGGCTTGTCCCCATGCTGAATATACTCCGGAGTGAACCTGAGTTCACCTCAGAGCATCCCCATGCAAAGCCTCTAATCTGGGCTACATGTGGAACAAATCGCACAAATCCGTGGCAAAAAAACCCTTTCCAACTGTTTTTGCTGCAAATTAGGAGGCAAGCACGTATTATCCTGGAGGCATGGGGATGCTCCTGGGTTATTGGGGACAGAGATTGGCAATCGCAGCATTAGCAGGCGGCGTTTTGCCTGTGCTCGCTGTTCCTGCCATGCGCACTGCAATCACAACTGCTTGGGGGATTTCTTCAGAGAAATTATGCTGAAAGAAGGGATGAGGGTATCAAATGGCTCTCATATGCCCAGTGAGTGTCTCTCCGGCTACAAGTGTGACACCCCCCCTTCCCTGATCGCCTGATCGGCAAGGCGTGCGTGGGTAAAGGGCTTGATTTAGCGAATGAGCACTCCATGGCTTCCCTGCACTAGGATGAGAAAGATGAGAAAATGAAACTCGCTGTCAGGTGGAGGTATGCCCGCGGTCATGTGGAGGTGCGCACCTCTGCTAAACTCAGATTCAAGCAATGAGCCATTTTCCCTTCCTATTATGCCTCCCTTTTATCATTTTTTATCTTATCTCTGTTGTGTGTGGTGTTTTTGGAGGTGCAACTGGGAGGGGTCTCCACTGTCGTCGCTGCAGCAGGCAGGACAGGGCATGGTGACATCAACCGAACTTCCTATCAGGGGGGAGGGGTGGAGAGAAAAGGATGCAGTTTCCTGATGCAGGGGTTTACCACGGTTTTCATGGGGACGGGTGGATTCCACTTGAACCTGCACTCTCCTCAATCGCATGGGGACGTGTTAATTCAAACTACAATGCGTATTGGGGATGACCCGATTCAACACCGAAATAAACGGAGCCCACGGGGATGCAGCCTTACTGTTGTTGTTGTTTTAGTCACTCTCTTTATTTCCCCCTTTCTTCAAATACATGCATCTCTGCGGGTTCAATATATACATAGAACTTTTTTTTGTATAATCATTGCATAAATGAGCTGCAGTGACTTTTTAATAGAAATTTGAATGTTTAAAAAGCATAATGCCACGCATGAACCAGATGTGCTGTGTGAGGAATAGTTTTCACTATTTCTGAATTAGAGAGCAGTAATCAGTTTGCCTTTTACCATAGAGGACTTTTATACAGCTAGCCAGCCTTCCTAATGCCGCGACCCCTTAATGGAGTTCCTCATGTTGTGGAGACCCCCAACCACGGGGGCGGAGCAGCTGGGAGGTGGGAGGGAAGGGCGGTGGGAGACTCGTCGCGACCCCTCTGAAAGGGTAGTTCGACCCCCAAAGGGGTCCCGACCCCCAGGTTGAGAACCACTGAGCTAGGCTATTGTTTGTAGAAACCTCATTTACCTAGTTTTATAGATAGTATTGAAATTTAGGTGGTATTGCTAGCTGTCTTTGTTCAATGTCCCCCTGTCTTGTCACTTGACCAAGGACAATATGGGGCCATTCTGCTCTGCTTTCAGAAGGACCTTCGTCTTTCCTTAATCTACATTACAGCATAAGCAAAAATTCCAGGCTTATCTATTTTGCATCGAATTAAATTTCTGTCACTATAACCCTGAGGATAGACAAAACCATAAAATTAACTTCACTGTAGTCTTTGATTTTTTTTTTTTTAAAGAAAGCATGCAGATAAAAAACTGTTTCCTCAGGACTTAAAGCCTGTGGTAGTTGATTAGTCCCTGCAGAAAGGAAAATTAAATTCCGTGGTTGAGGCCCAGCATGCTTGGCTGGTTTAATAAGGTGATGGCCGCCGTCCAATGGCCGACAACCAAGAACTAAGGTACTTTCTGTTCTCTACTCCCTCGTGCAACACCTGAAAATCCCGGGGCGAATCAAACAGCAAATTAAATCTTTTTTTTAACCAACCTCACCTGCAGAGCATGTACAAGGAACTAATTTTAATGCTTTCAAGCTGAAGTTTTTGGGATAGAAGCCCAAAAAACAATGACAAAGGTTAATATCTTAAAACGCCTCTCCAGGGGTTCCCCTCACCCGCCACCAATGGTGTTTACAGGTTAGCTTATTTACTTCTATTTTCTATTACTTCTGCAGAAATTCACCAAAGTCACAAATCACAAAGACTATTTTTTTTGAAGTCAGTTATTTGTGAATAGGAGTTCGTCACTGTTTAGACAACATAGTTGTACTCTTTTGTATCTTTTGCTCCCTGTAAGAGAACTGTTAACAATGAAAAAATATAGGGGCCAAATCTCTCTTTGCTGAGATTTCCCCCCTGAGAAAACATTTTGCCAGTATTCATTAAAACAGCTGGCTTGGGTAGAAATTTGCATTCAAAGACTTGGGCCTAGGGGCAGGCTTAGTTTCCTGTTCATAGACCAAAGAATTAAGTCTGCCTGCTGCTAAAGTAGATCACTGCATTCCCATTGTGGCTTTTTAAAATTAATAACTAAATGCACTTTCAATGCATATCCGGATTATTGTATGTTCATATTCCATCTCAGGAATGATCAGTTTTGCTAATTATTATTAGAATCATGAGATGTGGAAAAATAAATTTTCTGACGACTCATCACACTGCATAACTGCCGCCCCCAAAAAGACTGGGCAGGGTTTATATTGGGAGGTGATGCTAAGGTGAAACAGAAGAGCAGAGCTATGATTCAATTTGAGGTGTGTGGAAAACATTCACTCAACATTTTTGTGGTTTCCTCAAGATTTTACAAAATAGTTCACTTCCAGAGGAGGAAAACTCCCAGTTTGACTTGGGAACTGTTTTGCGTTCTTGAGAAAATAGCGCATAACTTCCTAAGAAAAATATACTTCTTGTTTTGTCTCCAGCATGATAGTTTGCCTCTATTTTTTTCCCAAGGAAAGTCATGTTCTTGAAGGGATATAGGAACATTTTGTTCCAGATGTGCTTTCTTGGGCTGAATCCCCAAAAGACTTATTTGCCTCTCTGAGTTCCCTCTGCTGTCACTCTAATCAAGCGGACTTTAAAAGTGCCATGCACTTTCGCAATAAGCGTCCGCAGGAGGCTCAGTAAAACGCGTGCTTTTAACGCACCTTCCATCCCCACGGAAACCTTTCTTCTTTCCCCTCATCTTTTTTCCCCACCCACCCCCCCTTGTTCAAAGGAAAAATAGACAGATCTCCGTCCCCTGAAATGGCTTCCCGTCCCAGCAAAGGCAGTGATCGCTCACTCATTCACTTTCAGCACTTACTTTCACGCTGTTCTCTGTTAGAAAAGGCTTCCCATCCCTGCAAAGTCAGCAGCTGCAGGCATCGGCAGCGCGATCCTTCGCTCATTCACACTTTTAACACTTTCACAGATCACTGATAACAATGTTGCAATTCTGAGCAATTCTGGCTCTTTTTACAAAGGAAAGGAAGGGAACCTGCTGCATTTCTGAGATGTGTGAATGCTTTTTTGGCTGTGTGTGCAGGCAAGCAATCACCGCCCCTTTTGCCATGGAGCGTCCCCAAGGTAAATGTTGCGAGGAAAACCCGCGACTTCCAAATAGAGCCCTGAAAGTCTTCTTTAAAGGGCATGTATTTTGTTGTGGGTTTTCCTCATTTTGTAGCGCTGGAAGCACCTTGAGAAGCCTAGCATGGGGGCGCTCAGAGGCAAAAGAGGAGTTCCAGCAGACTTTAAATTGCTTGGGGATGCACCCTTGGAGAACTTGAAAAGTGTATCAGAGGGATTAATACACTGCTGATTGTGACAGTTCTGCTGTCATGTTTTGAACTGCAGTGTTAAACAATTTTGCTGGGAAGAATGTTCAGAGTCCCTGGGGCCAATTCGCACTTAGCCTTCTGGGATGCAATAAGACAGTAAAAGAGAGTATCTGTAGCAGAGCTGCACCAAAGCTGCCCCAAATGCATCCTGGAGGCCTAAGCGTGAATAGGCCCCTGGATTCTGAAATGAACCCAGTATGCAAGAATGCTAATCCAACAGTTTGTTGTCGTGAAGTGACATCAAGTTATATTTTACTCCTGGTGATGGATGGACAAATGCCTGCCATTTAACTTTTCTCTAACAATAGCTCAGAATTATTCCAGAGCTATTGCATGTATTTCTCTTCTTCTGTGTCTTGAACTTTATCTAATATAAGGTGCATTCCCATGGGCTCCTCCTATTCGGTGTTAAATCAGGTCATCCCTAATACGCATTGTAGCTCGAATTAAGACGTCCCCATGCAATTGAGGAAAGCGCGGATTAAAGCCGAATCTGCCTGTCCCCACGCAAACTGCGGTAAACCACTGCATCTCCACGCCCTCTGCCCTGATAAGAAGCCCGGTTGATGACACCATGCCCTGTCCTGCCCGCTGCAGCGCTGACCGGGGAAATCCCTGGGAAACCCCTCCAGGTTGCACTTCCATAAACACAACAAGTCAGCATACAGAAGATAAAAAATGATAAAAGGAGGCATAATAGGATGGGAAAGAAAGCCGCGGCTCTGAGTTCAGTGGAGGTTTGCACCTCCACATGACAGCAAGCACACCTCCAAATGGCAGCAGGCCTTGCCGATCAGGCGATCAGGTAAGGGGGGGTGTCGTAGCCGGAGAGACACTCGCAGGGCAAATGAGAGCTCATCACTGCTCTTTCAGCAGAATTTCTTTGAAGGGATCGCCAAGCAGTTGCGATTGCGGCACGCACGATAGGGACAGCAAGCACAGGCGAAACCCTGCCCGCTAACGCCAGGCTCCTCCCTCAATAACCTGGGAGCATCCCCATGCTTCAAGATAATGCATGCTTGCCTCCTAATTCACAGCGAGAACAGTTGGAAAGGGTGGGGGGTTGCCACGGATTTGTGCCATTCGTCCCGCATGTAGCCCAGATTAGAGGTGTTGCATGGGACTCCCTAAGAGTACTTTCATCATGGGGACAAGCCCATAATGCTTTTTCTACCCTTCCTAGGCTTATCTTACAGGCTCACAATATTTTGTTAGGCAGTCATTGTCTCAAGGAAGAATCAGATTTTATTTCATCCAGCACTAATTTATTTGTTATTTTTGCAGTACACAGTATTCTCAGTAACTCTCTCTCCAAATCTGCAATTCAAAATAACATCTTCCTTCTATTGTTCTTTTTCAGTGTCTAGTTTTTACAGTCATACATCACAACAGGAAAGACCAGTGCAGCACAACAGGAATAACATAAAGTTTGATAACCCCTTTTTTATGGAGAAAGTAAACTGATATTTTCCTGACATATTAATTAATGCCTCAACAAAGCAGTGTCACTTCAGTCTACTTTTGTGAAACTGTAGTAAAGGGTTAATCCCCACATACAGACTAGCAGGAAGTTAATGCATCAGATTTTCCAAGCAAAAATAACAGGTTTTGTAGTTTCTGACTAAGCACTGAAAGACAAAAGGAACTTTTCAGAAAAAAATAGGGCATTTGAGAACTATCAGTGTTTTGTGTTGGCAACAAAATCTTTTTAAGAAATCATAACTTTTCAATGTTTCCTATTTCATATATATGGGATGCACATTTATTTTCACTTCTTGATTCTGTATTTGTTTTATGTGCAAAGTGTGAGCAAATGCATTTTTTCTAATTCACATATAATGCATATATGTGTGTAGTATGCATACTTACACATTTTATGCATGCAAATATAATGTAAATTACACTAAAAGACTAATAATGCAAACACCTTATATTTGAGTTGCACATTCACTACAAAAGTGCTTTTGCACAGAACTAGAAAAGATGTGGAGATTTTGAGCATCACTTTCCCATCTTTACCTGTGAGAGAAACGCTCTTCTGCCTTCTTTCTGTAAGCGGTTACTTGGCAATACTATTAGGTTTACTTGGAGAATGATCTAAAGTAGTTCCCACCAACCTCCCTCCCAAGTTTCCGTTATTAAGTTTACTTCTGTAAGAAAAGTTTAAAGCATTTGATTGGTTCACATATGTGAAATTCAAGCTTGGATACATGTTATGAAGTATTTTGCTGACCCGCTGGGCACCGGCTTCATTACAGTTTTGCTAAGATCATCCTTGTAGTATTATAATTCATTCACTAGTGAGAAACACACAAACACAGATGTTTGTACAACAACCAAAAACCTGAAGGCTAATTTTATTATTCTCCACCAATTTTGCTTGCAAAAATGATGTATTTTATTTTAACCCTTTAATTGGTTTAAGACGTGATGTCTCCTGTACAAATGAATACATGGGATTTTTCATTCTTCTACTGAAGCACCTGTTGTCCAATTTAGTATTAGTTTCTCCAGACTGTATAAATCTTTTGCCTTTTCCTTCTCTCCAATTTAGGTGGCGTCCTTTTTAGTCTGTCTGGACAGCTTTTTTCCTCCCCTGTTTAGAATTAGTGGTGACACCACTTTGCCTGCCGGCTTGAACAGGTGACATCAGATGCAGCCTCAAAGGTGTTTGTTTCTGCGTCATTCCTTGAACCCTCAGACCTGCCAGTAATCTTGTTTTCACAAAAGTGATTTGCATTCATCCTGGAATGGCGACCAGTACGTGCCTCACCTTAGAATGGGCTCATTCTGAATGAAGACGATGCCAAGCCTCTTAAGAATTCACCCAACACAATTAGATACACCCTAGCTCCTCCAAATGTTATCCAAAGGCTAACTGTTTGATACTTAAACTGAAAAAGCTCATTAACTATAAATACTGCTAAAACAAGTGGGGGAAACTCAGTGGAAATAATAGACTGACAATGAAGTGTTTGTTGAGTCTAAGCCCAGAGATCTGAAGCTGACTGTGCAGCTTTACAACTTTTTAATTTTTATTTTATTTTAAAGTGATGTTTACACATTTGCTTATATTCTGTTAATCCATTGCATACTGAATACCCATTCGGCCCTCTTCAGGGGGGCAGGGAAGTATAGGTGAGCAGAGTTGGTTATTCTGAACTTTTAAAACAGCAACCACAACCACAACGCTATGTCCAGGGAACTCAGAAAGGCTCTCCAGTATGTGACAATATATTTCTATATCATACAATAAAATTGGATTTTCATCCATTGTCTGTCAAAATGAAACCTGGACTGCTTCTAGCATGAGCGTGACAGAGAAGCGATCCCTCTGGGCCCTGGCTGCAATGCCACAGGAGCTGAGATCAACCATCAGTTTTTGATGATGTAGAATTCTGTAAGCAACAGAACTGTGATCAGGCCCCAAAGCTGCCTATATAAGTAGAAATGTTAAAAAATAAAAGGGAAGAAGCTAAGGGCCTTTCTGTCCTTACCTTAAATCCAGATCAAGAGGGGGCCTGCCACTTCCTTCTTCATATTAGTAGACTCCGTCTGTGCCAGACAAAGTGTATTCCAGATCTCTGGGGTACCTGATTTATCAGGTTTACCAGTGTACTAGTAGGTGAAAATCTGGATCACAGAAGTGTACAGAAGGTGCATGAATCTGTGTTCCATATTAACATGAAGGAGCCATTTACTCTGGAGTCCAGTTTGCACTTTGCCTGCTAGGATGTGCTGGGATGCTTCCAGGAAGCACCATCTGCAGATGCAGGAGGCGACTCCACATCAGAAACATCTCCTGGTACCCCAGTGGCTACTAGCAATGGTGCACAAAATCCTGGACCACATGCAGCTGCAACTTTACCTGTTCCAGCCAGCAGAGCAACCATTTGCACCTCTGCCAGTGCTGGAGGTCGTCTGAAGTCCTGCATAAGCACGTTGGCACCTTAAATAGCTGGAAACATGACTGTGCATCTGTGGTGTGTCACTGTTGTCGTGGTGATAGTGCTAGCGCATGCACAGTCACACCAGACTCCATGCAGATGATGGCGGCACCCAGATACACGTCCGGACTCAGATGAGTGTCCTGGTGTGTGTGTGGGTTGGTTTGGCATACACTAGCTAGTGCACAGCAGTGGAGATGCATTTTTCCCATCCCGCGGGTGGGAAGCAAAGTAAAGTGCAGAAGCGCCTCTGGGGTGAGCTGAGTATGCACAGTACAAGGGTGGAGCACTAAACATGCTCCACTCTTGAACTAGCGCACGGCTGATTAGGTGCTGGTAAGTTCCTTCGGGACCTCTTAGGGGTGGAAGAGGTGCTGTAGGAGTACATGATGCATCGCAGGACATGCACTGATGTGCCCCATGATGCGTCATGCACCCACATGGCATGGCATGGCATGGCACGCAGCACATAGCATGGTTGCCTGGTTATGGCACCAGTGCCCAAGATGCAAGCATGGCTGCCATCTAGCAGCTATTCACATTTAAGGTAGGTTTGGGGGGGGATTAACTAATGATGATGATGATGTTTGTTTATAATGCCCCTTCCACCAAGGGATGGTACAGGATTAAAAATACAAAAATAATAATAACATACCAATGTAAATCAGTATTAAAATCGATCTAATAATAAAATAACAATAATGGATTTCCCGAATTGTCATTTTGCTAGTCAAAGATGAATAACATCCACTAAGTAAATTGAACTCATTCAGGAGAATTAAAAAGAAAGGTCTTCAACTGACCCTAAGGACTTGTGGAAGATTATTCCAGAGGTGGTGGACCAAGTCTTGGAAAGCTCCCTGCTTAGAAGTTTCAATGTGTGTTTGAGAAACTACTAAAAATGCTTTGTCTGCAGATAATAAATTCCTAGTTGGGGTATTCCAAGAAACTCTAGATGCCAGAGTTTGCCACCTAATGGCCTTGAAGGCCAATAATTTAAAATGAATTCTGGGCCGAACTGGAAGCCAGTGCAGGGACCTCTTAGGGGCTGAAATGTGAGAACATTTTGGCAGGTCCAACACTATTCTGACCACAGAGTGCTGGACCAAGGTTAGTGGTAGTAGCGAATATTAAGGAAGGAAGGCCGGCTAGGAGGCTATCACAGTAGTCAAGCCTAGACATTACCAAAGTGAGCTGTTTCAACTGATAGAAATTTCCTGATTTTCAGTATATTAAACAGATGAATGTTACAGACTTTTGCTGTCTTTTCGATTCAGAATTGTAAGGACAACTGTACATCAATTAACACCCCAATATTTTTTGCCAATGAGGTAGAAGTCAACAACTGATCCTGTAGCTGAATGGTAGGATAGGAAATCAGAACCATTGGCTGATCAGGTTGAAATACTAAAATTTTAGTTTTATCCATATTTAATTTTAACCAAAAAGTAAACATCCATTTAGACATTTTAGAAAGAGTATCCTTGACAGATCTCCAAGCTAGAGGATCAAGAGATTCAAAACTTTTAAAAACTTGTATGTCATCTGTGTACACATGATATTGGTAGCCCCAATCTGTTAGAAGAGAGCCAAGAGAGCAGGTGTATAGTGTAAACAAAAGAAGACTAAGAACTGAACTTTGTGGAACTCCCACTAATAACGGAACTGAATCTGAAAGGTTATCTTGAATATTCACTGAAAAAGAACACCCTGCCAGAAAAGAATTAAACCAGGAAAGAGTTCCTGTAATGCCTAAAGATGAAAGACATGACAATAAAATTTGATGATCAAGTGTGTCGAAAGCTGCCAAAAGGTCCAACAAAATGAGGATTGTAGTACGGTGATGTGATTTGTCATTGAGGGCAAAGTTTAAAGCTGTTTCAGCAGAGGGACCCCTACGAAAGCCAGATCGAAATGGGTCATATGCCTCCACTTCTGTCAGTTAAGTAGACAACTACATAAGGACCAGTCTTCCAAGTACTTTTGATACGAATGGTAATAAAGATACTGGTCTATAATTCATACACACAGTAGAGTCTAAATCCAGCTTCTTTAAAACGAGGCAGAAAATAGCATGTTTAAAGCACTTAGGGAAGATACCTTTCATCAGTGAACAGTTCACTAAATGTGTAATAAATGGAAGAAAGACAGATGATAAAACTGGGTTAACAAAAGAAGGAAACGGGTCTTATAAACAGGTTGTCAGCTGAGATATAGAGATAGCGTGTTCTCTATCAGCTAAAGTCACTTGTACAAACTTAATTTCTGGGGTGAATTCCCATTACAAGCTTAAAACGGTTTCGAAACGCTTTCGATCCTCGCAGTCCCCACGTCAGGTTGGCTCAACATGCTTTCCACATGTTACATCGCCCCAAAGTGTTGTAAATGTTAACACTCATTTCAACAGGTCTCACTCTGGTTCATGCATTTGAAACATTTTACATTTCTTGCTGTGGGAACGGTACCGTTTTAGTGGGATGAGAATGCATGTTTAGGGTTTCCCTCCCCCAATAGCTTGCTTCCAAAGATAGTGATTTGTAAAAATCCACCCCTTACAGCAGCTGCTACACTGTAGCAATCCACCCATTTCACCCCTGATAACAATGTTGCAATTCTGCACAATTCTGAAAGTTCTGACATTTAGAAAGGGAAAAGAAAGGAAAGCAGCTGCAAGTTCTGGGAGATGTGTGAATGTTTTTAAGGCTGTGGTGGTGAGCGGGCAAAGGGGGCTTGAGTTGCCACTGCTGCTGTGTGCAAAAAGGCCCCAGGTAACATAAGAACTTAAGAATTACCCCACCAGATTGGACCCATGACCATCTAATCCAGCAGTCTGTTCACACAGTGGCCAAGGAACTGCACAAGGAATCCCATCAGCAGGACATGAGCTCACAGCTTGCTCTGCTTGCAACAGTCAACATGGGACTAGTCACTGCTTTTTAAGCCTAATGGCTTGGCTATTATGGGGGAAAATAGAGGACAGAACAGTGTGCATCAGCTTTGGATTTGGGGGGAAAGGTGGAATAAAGGCCCTGTCCCCAGGCTGGCCATCTGGCATAGTTTGGGCACTGTTTTGGGCCGGGTGTGGGACCGGAAACGGATCTCGGGTATCCCCATGTCATTCCCATCAACGAAGGCCGGGTTTGGGACTCGGCGCGGATGTGGATGTCCCCACGACAAGCGTGCCGAGCCCTGGCATGGGGGAGAAGCGCCACCTCCTCTCTGCCCCCTCTGCCCTCATTGGAAGCCGGATCGAAAGCCACAACTCAACTGTCAAGCGCCTACTGCCGCTAAATCGTTGCGGCTTTCGGCATTAATTTTTTTTTTTTTAAGTTCCTTCTAGTAATGGAGTTTTATTTGTGCTTCTTTTCATGCCTCCCAGCCCAGCCCTGGCTGTCCCTCCCTTTAAGGGAGGGGGGATGTGGCAGAGAGGCGAGCTGATGGCAGCAGTAGGTGCTTGACAGCTGAGAGTTCCGATTGCTGACAGGAGGTACGGACTTTTGCGCACCTCTCCTCGAACGGGAACAACAGAGAAAGCGATATTAAGGTGTGATTTTCAGTTTGTGGCGTCCTCCGTTGTTCCCGTTCGAGGAGAGGTGCGCAAAAGTCCGTGCCTCTTGTCAGCAATCAGCAATTTTTCCCTCTGTTCACCCTTACCTTTTCTGTTAGAGTACAGGACATGCCAAGCTGATCCAGCACAAGGCCATCTTTATTGAGATGCCCCATTTAGTGCCAACTCCCTCACCAGCTTCAGTGTCAGCACAGAGGGGCACAGAATTTCCTGGGCTCCAGAACTTCCGGGGGGCGGGGGGGGGGATGATGACATTTCAGCAGCAAGTCTTGTTGTGCTTCCAGAATGGGTCCTTGATGATATACCAGGCCACAGAGGCATGCTTTCTGCAGGCCTCCGTGGTACAGTGGAACATGTCTTAGCAGTCTGGTAGAAAAAGAACACCGGTGTTTGGGGACAGGATGTCATCTTGGGTGCTCTCTGGTCTGCATTCAGTCCTATGTGGGCAGGGAGGTTCCTTTCTGGTGCAGGTTTTGCCAAGCCTGTGACAGGAGGGGAAGAAGCTAAATGTTTGTTTCCTGTCCTTTTATTTAGTGATGTTACAGAACTGCTGCATTCAAACATGTAAGACTGTATATAGTTTGACTCTTAATACTTCTTTTTATAAAGATTGCTTCTCCACGGGACCTGAGAACTTCAACTGTCTGTGGACAGAATGTACTTTTCCTGCAGGAAGTTCTCAGAAATCTCACTTCTTTGGAAGAAATTCTGACAGCTAAACAGCATTGCTAAATCCAGACAAAAGAGAACTCCGTTCTTGTTGTATGTTGCTGATTGCAAGTAAGGCAAAGCCATTTGAAATGACCTCTGCTATGCATCTAGCTATAATAAATCAGTTTCAGAAACAATGAGAAACCAAAAGCTGCAATTTAAAAATGATTTCCCTTAGGGTCACCTGATGGCAATTTTTATTTACTAAAGGCAAATAAGGAAGCAATTATTTCTAACAGCTGCTTTGTCCTCTAGCAAAACATTGCCTGTTGGTGGAAATATGACTTCATCCAATAAGAATTCTGTTTTCCAAACATAATCTGAGAAGTTGCCTGCAAATGATCACAGCTAGTTAGACCAGTTAAATCTCTAATGTGCCGTGACAATGGCTTCTTGCCTGATAACTTAGTTTCTCACACTCTAAAAATACAAAAACAAAACCATAATTTACAGCAGTTCTGAATGTTCCTTGTGAAAAGGGGCTCTGGTGCCCATAAGAGCCTGACGGAGGCTTTCTCCCTTTCTCCGCCTGACCTTCCTCATAACGCCTTGCAGTGGTTTGCTACTGTTCTGGCTCTTCCTCCCCAGTTTCTCAACCCTGGTGCCTAACTTGACCAGGAGCACCAAGTGCCTAACGCTGGAGGTGCTGAGGGCATGAAGTCTGATATTTCTGCGGAAACCACACAGTACTATTGAAGGACAGAACTTGTGAATTTCACGCATTTTGTGGTCTCTCGCGTTGGATATAGACCCAATGTTATTTGGGTTGCAGCACTGCTTAAATGTGCAGGCTTTCACTCCAATTTAATTTCAGCCCACTAAATTACCATCACATACTTTCGCGGCTTTGTCCACGTGGCGTTACTCTAATCAGCTTTGTTGAACCACCCTGGGTCTGTCACAGTGCACAGAGAAAAGCTGTAGAGAACTCTCTTCTCAGAGACTGGAAATGCCCTGGGTTTTCTGGATTTCAGAACCCAGCAGTGTCCATCTGTTCGGCTGAAAGAATGTGAGTAGGTAAGTCTGCGTATTTGGTGCTGGAGTTGGAGCAGAAGAGTAGGAGAAAACACCTGCAGAGGGTGGGGCTGACATTTTGTGGTTGCATATAGCCCTGGCTAGTTTTTTCCTCAGATTCAGAAGTTGTTTGCCATTAGCTTCTTCCAGACTTGTGAGCTCCTTGCTAGGTGGTTGTTCTACCACTGAGCTGTGGGAATACCCAGATAGCTTATTAGCCAGTACTTTTCCTCAGTTTTTCCCTTGGGGAAAAACATCCAATAGATGAAAATAATCAGTTTCTCATGATTATTTAACATCCATTTAGAAACACCGTTTGGTTGTTGCCTCGGGTGCAATGTATGACACGCTCCTGTCGTGAGGCACAAATAAAGATTCAGCCACGAGTCCAGTTGCCTGCTGAACACACAATAGCGGGAGGCACCACTAAGGTATCGATGTCAGATGAGATCTGGGTCACTTCACTTCTGACACATTGTCGTCTTCCTAATAGTAGTACCAGATTCACATACATAGTCTTGGAATGGAAAGGATCTCCAAGGTCTTCAAGTCCAACTCCCTGCTCATGCAGGATTCACTAGAGCGTCCTAGACAGATGGCGATCTGGCCTCTAATTGAAAGCCTCCAGTGAAGGGGAACTTAATCACTTCGCGAGGTAACCTGTTCAGATGATTCTCAGCTCCTCTTGTCAGAAAGTTAACCAGATGTGGCTATGTGAAAAAGAACAGGAAAGGTACGGCACCCCTTCAGCTGCTCACTGGAAAACATTCCCAGAAACATCCCCAGAAAGGATAAAAATAGTGTCCTCTTCATCCTATGTTTCAGTTTATTAAAGGAAGGGGCCAGGAGAGCCGCTCAGCGGATCCAGTGGGATTGGGAACTTCGTTGGTCCCCGACTGAGTCTCTCGCTGGTTCCGCCTTGTCCCCTTGCAGGCCGAGCCTCTGCATACCAGAAACCGTCCCGTCCTCTGCAAGGGAGAAAACAGCCGTGTTGACCATGCAAGGGCTCGAGGGAGGGACTTTTTGCATTCTTCTTGTTTAGATTTCACATTTAAATGGCTTTTAATTACATTGTTTACTGATACATGATTACTGTATTCTGTTCAACCAGACTCTGTATTTTGTTAATTGATTACATATCATGAAAAGGTGATGAATTTTCAATATCAGTATTCAGTCTAATTTGTAACATATTTAGGATTGATTTGGGACCAAAGAATGCTATTTTAACAAGCCATATGTTAAGGATTTATCATTGCAAATGCCCTCATCCCAAAAATATATGACAACCTTTCTGACATAATATCTTCATATTTGTTTTACCCTGGGTACTCCCTGGTGTGGGGTGTGTATTTACTTGGCTTCTAGTAGCACCAAGCAAGATTACAATGAACAAGATGACAGAGAGGTCAGCCCTCAGGTCTCCTGAGGGTCCGCAAGGCTGTGGTCACACCTAAGGTTTAAATCAGCTTCAGTGCACCTTCAGAGTGAGAGAACACGCCGGCATCATCTTTCCACAGCATCCCAAAGGTGAATTTTCTGAGTTATTTAACACTGGAAGAAAACAGGGGCCTTTTCCCACTACAGCCAGACGGCCGTGGGGTGCTAAGGCTGCTACACATGCGGGATGGGCTGACCATTCGTGTTGGCTGGGGAGAGAAGCGTACTCAGTGTCCCTTACAGGCCAAGGTGCGAATGGTCAACCCGTCTGGCGCGTGTACCAGCCCACGCCACTGCTGTGGGAGCCGGAAGTCCTGCCCCCTGGCTGCCACCGTTGGCTGCTACTGATCGCGCCAGCTTGCAGTCCGATGCTGTGGGTGGGATCAGACTGGGGCATGTTGGGGGCTGTGCCCCCCACCCCTATTGGGCCCACCCTGCCCTCCCATAGTGGCAGCAGCCATCGGGGACCTGTCCGGTGACTGCTATCACCCAGGGAGGCTTGCGGCCTCCCGCTCCCTGGCACCGCACTCACCTGTCTGGACTGATAGTCCGGTCTGGATCAGTCCCCATTCCGTCTCCTGCTCACTAGCATTTGCTGGCATGGCAAGGGGAGGGGTGAGACCTTGCCAGATGTGAAGTCCCACCCATCTGCATCAGCATTGGCCAGACGCAGTCCAAATGGGCGATCTCCTCCTTAGGTAGTCCGGTAGCATTCCCAAAGCAGAAAGAAACAGACTGGGCTTCTAAACGGGACCGAGAACAGTTTTTGTGAGGACTTTTTTTCTGCGCATTTTATCAAGATAGCCCTCATAAAGTCTGGGAATAAAAAAATAAATGGGACCGTCCAATCCTGAAAACGGGCTGCATTTGCGTTTAAACCTGCACGGGAATGCAGCCTAGGAGCATAAAGAGCCGCTGTTCTGGATTACTTGCTGCTACAAAGACAGAAACAGGGCCAGGCCTTTGACTTGATCCAGCAGAATTTTTGTTATATTCTTAACATGTAGTAAAATAAAGCATGTGATTTGTGGCCTAATGGCACTCACATTTCCAAACCACTGTGACAAGCAGTGAAAAGGAATGAGGGTGGTGAAACTCAAAAGTACAAAGATAACATGTAATTGGTATTTTTGGCTTTCTGTTTTAGTGCTCTACGGAAGTGAAACACTGAGTACATCTTGACCTGTTTCTTTTCAGTGCTCGCTCTGTCTGTAATGTCTGGCTTATTCTGGTCTCTTTATTCTTTCCATTGTGCGGAGAAACAGCACACTCTGGTATTTCTGAAAAGCTGAGACAGAAGGGGGCATGGCTCCCTTCTCAACACATTGTGTGCCCAGACCAAAAGCAGCAGCAGGAATTGCACTGTGAAAAGAAATCAAACGGGGTTGGTGTAAGAACACACTCCGTGTTCAGACTCGGGGCTCGTTTTTGTTTCATAAGCAGTGAACCTAGACATGCTGTGGGTATTTCAGCACAGCCTTCTCATGGGTTTTAGTGTATAGAGTTCTTGCCTTTAAGAATCAGAAGGTTGCTATATATGACCCACCCACCCCCAAAAGATGCCTGGACAAATTGTTTACAGATAGATATCTTACCTGCCCCCTTTCCCTTGCTTTTTGGAGCAGGGAAATACATTCTTTTCCACATTGAGAAGAAACAGTGATATTAGCATCACATAAGGGAAACACACACCTAACAGCTTTGCCCGGAGGAAAAAGCCTTCCCTAATTGGCCAAGTATACAGGAACTTCTGTTGAAGGCATATAAGAACCAGTCTCCATCCGAAAAAAATGCTGACTTTAGAGAACTTTCCTGACAGGCAGAGAATCCATTTTTCCCCTGACTGGTTACTAATTAGCACTCAAATGCACGTGGCCTTTTTCAGACAAATCTTTCAATCTAAATTGCTCAAAGCGTTGCGTGAGATGGATCTGCTTGTATAAATAGTCAAGTTGCTTTCCCCCCCCCCCCAAGTGCTTATATTAATATACTGTATGCGCACTTCAAATAGAAGATGCTTTACTGCTCTCTAAAATAGCTCCAGGGAATTATTTTTGACGGGACAGGGATTTACGGTCTTCTTTTTCCTAAGTCTGAGTAACCTCTTTGAAGATGTTGACATACGGATGCCACAATTGCACTATTCAGACACTCATCTGACTCTTCTACCTCAAAATACGCCACGTCTCCAGTGTCATATCTGAGTATTTTCCTGGCATATATTGATTTTGCCAGAAAGAGAAGGTCAACCATTCTCAAAATTCATGGTTGGCTGAAATCACGCTTTTTGCTTGAAAATAACACAGAAGGGTTTTGCTGTGTCTTCTGGAGATATAACCTGTGACTCTGCTTTCCAGAAGGCAGCTATCCCTTTGAGCCGTGGCCGTCTGCTGGCTCTGTGTGAGAGCTTTTCTTGTTCAAAGGATCTCAGTGCCCTAGCTCAGAACATGCAATTGCACAACTGCACAGAGGGATATGGGCCGTTTTCTCACTTCCCAAATGGCCTTTTTCCAGGGCAGGGGGACCTCTTCAACCGGGAACAGTCCTGTAGGAGCCGCTCCATCTGGAAGTGTGGAAATGGCCACAATCTGCTTCAGCGGCACACTTGACTCCTATCCCTCTTAGCAGCATGGAAATGGACATCTGAAAAGTAGCTAGTGCTTGACATTTTTTGTTTTTAAGAAATGTATGGTCTAGTTGTCTTAGCTTTAAAAACTATATACTTTCATTAGTGTTTTTATTTGTTCACACCCAAATGACCTGTGATTTGGAGTACTTATATAAACAAACAAATAAATAGGGACAAAAATTTAAAAATGTCAAATAAGTAAAATTTAGTCATAGTGGTTACTGGAGCTGTTTGGAACTGGGGCAGAGGAGGAAATGGTGTTGTTAAGGGGCACGTTGTAGTGGCTGCAGTTGTATTCACTCACAGAAAGATTGATCCCACTGAACAAAGGCCCTGTCCCCAAAAGACTTATTAGCCCCTCTCGGCTTCCTCTGCTGTCACTCTGTTATAGCTGACTTTAAAAGTCCCCTCCACTTCCGGAATAAGCGTCCCCATGGTAGCCGCGATCTAAATGGACTTTCCGTCCCCAAGGAAGCCTGTTTCCTTTCCCCGCATCTTCCCCCCCCGCCCCCTCTCTTGTTAAAAGGAAAAATAGCCAGATCTCCGTCTCCTGAAACAGATCACTGATAACAATGTTGCAATTCTGAGCAATTCTGGCTCTTTTTACAAAGGAAAGGAAGCGAACCTGCTGCATTTCTCAGATGTGCGAATGCTTTTTGGCTGTGTGTGCAGGCAAGCAATCCCCGCCCCTTTTGCCACGGAGCGTCCTCAAGGCAGATATAGCGAGCAAAACCCGCGAATCGCCGAAAGAGCGCTGGAACTCTTCTTTAAAGTGCACGTATTTTATCGCGGGTGTCTCACTTTGCTAAGCTCCCTAAGCGCCTTGTAAAGCCTGGAATGGGGCCGCTCAGAGGCAAAAGAAGAGTTCCAGCAGACTTTCAATTGCATGGGGACAGGGCCAAAGAAGATTATGCACGCATGAAGCTGAAGGAAGAATCGACTTGATAAGAGGTACTGGGCGAGCTGAGGCGTTGCCTGCTTTACCATTATTGGCCACCTGATGCTAAATAGATGTCCCCCAACAGGCTATGTAGTTCTGCTAACAAATTTCCCCACTATTATATCCCTGCTGAAAAAATGAATAGCTATCCCCCAACGGGCTATTCAGTTTAATCATAGAACCATAGAGTTGGCCATCAAGTTCAGCCCCCTTCCCAGTGGAGGATTTCCTAAACCACCCCAGATAGATGTAGGTCTTGTGCAAGTGGGTTGACTTCCTTCCCTTTTCTGAAGATGGGGGCAACATTTGCCCTTCCCCAGTCTTCTGGAACTTCCCCTGTTTCCAGGAATTTTCAAAGATCACAGAGAGTGGTTCACCAATTACTGTATATCTGCTAATTCCTTCAGTACTCTAAGATGTAATTCATCTGGGCCTGGAGACTTCAATTCATTATGTTAGCTAAGTGTTCCCTCGCCTTTTTTTTTTTTCCCCTCAACAGCACCATGAAGGCCAGTTAGTTGTTCATTTCCTTTCTGAGAGAAAACAGATTCAAAATAGGAGTTCTTCCTCCTCTATGTCACTTTTGACGATCTTCCCATTTTCATCCTGTAAAAGTCCTATAGATTCTTTCACTTTTCTTTTGCTCCTGATGTTACCCCCAACCCCTTTTTTATCGCTTTTGGCCTCTCTTGCAATCGCAATTCATTTTGAGTTTTAGTCTTTCTGATATTTACCCTGCAGAATTTAGTTACAAATTTTCCATTAAAACCATCAATTGCCTTGGCTGCTCTGAGATTAAAGATCTAGCAAACTGTAATCATATATTTTTAAAGACCTTTCCTTCTAGAATATTATCTTCATTGCTTAAATCACAATATATGTACATTGGACACCTAGTCATTCTCTGAACCGCCCTGTTGCTGCTTCCGGTCTTGTCTTATAAGTCAAGAAGCATTGTGGCCAGACCACTAGATAGCCCTAACATGTCCAGATTTGGTGGTCCACTGCTTAATTTGTAGTGGAAAATAGTGATACCATGTTCACTTTGCCAGCATTGGTTTGCTTACTAGTGGCATCTGGTGAGGTTCTGTGGCATTACTTTGCTGGCATCTTCCAGGCTCTTGCCAAATGCTCAAAACAGAAAAGAGAAAGGATGGGCACACAAGTTGCTGCCAGAAATTGCTATTGAAGGAATGCCACAGGACCCCACCAAACGCTGCCAGTAAGCAAAGCCATGCTGGATGACCCCTGCACGATTTTGTTAGGACTCAGGGAGGGCCAGGGAAGCAGAGCCTGACAACGCACAGAGTGAGACGTGCTTTTTAGAGCGCTCTACGTTTTATATATATTTTGATTTTATTCTCTATTTTAATTTCCTTTTTAAAAATAAAATCCTAAAAAAAATTAGGTACTTTTAATTGTTAACACAGTCCTGGATACCATCACCTTACACTTTTTGCTATGGGGGAGAAAAATAAAAACAAACATTCCAGGGGAAGCCCAGAGATGCTGAGTGAAAGCAAACTACCAAAGATTCCCTGGACGGAGAAGGAAGAGGTTTAAGGCACCGCCAGGGAGCCGCGGTCGTTTGCTTCTCCAAACGAATCTGCTACGTTTGATATAGCGGGAGGCAGAAGACAACTAGACTCACCTACTAGACCTCAAGCAGTGGATAGAAAGGTCCGAACTCCTTTAAAGAACACTTTGGACTCTAGCTTACTGGCTGATGAGATGAGGAACCAGAATGTGCTGGAAGGTAGTGACGATTGTGACTTTGACCAAAGTTTTCTGCGTGAAATGCTTAGAAACCATTGTTGGTTGACTGCAAACACAGTTGTGTACATTTATACAAAACTTCATTCTATGGCTGCATTCCCATTGGACTTTTAAAGCATTTTGAATTCAGATTCTAAGCTCAGCATTCCCAAAACGTAAGTGGAGTCAGCAGTTTCTGGGGATTAAAGGTCCCGAAATGTGGATTTTCTGTATGCGAATAAAAGGAAGTCTCACAATGCACAGTATAGAAAGGGTGGACAGAGAAAATTTCTTTTCTCTGTCGCACAACACTAGAACCAGGGGGCATCTATGAAGCTGATGGGTAGGAGAGTCCGGTCAGACAGGGGGAAGTATTTCTTCACCCAGAGGGTCATCGGCTTATGGAATGTGCTGCCGGAAGTGGTGGTGACAGCTACCAGTCTGGATGGCTTTAAGGAAGGGTTGGACAAATTTATGGATGACAGATGTATCAATGGCTACTAGAACGAATGCCTAGATGCATCTTTCAGGCTGAGGGGGGGAGGAACTGGGGCGCTTCTAAGGCTATCTGCTGGGACTCGAGAGCAGGAGAAGGTTTGTCCTTGTCTCTGCTTGAGATGCCCGTGAGCATTTGGTGGGCCACTGTGTGCGACAGGATGCTGGACTAGATGGGCTGTGGCCTGATTCAGCAGGGCTTCTCTTATGTTCTTATGTTCTTAATGGGATTTATGCATAATCCTATTTCTTTTTGCAAATGAGGATGCAAGAGGATTTTTAGGGGTGTTCCCCTCAGTTTCCCCTCAGCCGATTGGCTGAAAGGGGATGGGGCCGGTTGGAAGAATGAATAGACTGCAGAGTTGTAACAAAAGAAGTATGATTTTTTTTCATATTTCCCTTTCAATTTCTCAGCCTCTGCAGACCAAAACAACCCCCTTCCCAGTAGGAAAATCTCTCTTTCTCAGTCTCTGCTCAGGGCGAGGCAAAGAGAGAGGGGAGGCATGGCGGCAGCAGGGGCAGCTGGGCGTTCCGCTCGCAGCCTGCTCACCCAGAGCAGCCAAGAGAAGAAGAAGAGGGGCCGAGAGGAAGAGAATAGAAAGTGATGGGAAAAAGGGAATTGCGCAAATCAGGAGCCTTTGGTGCGCTAGTTGAGCTGGCAGCCTCTCCTGCTGCCTCTCAGTCCCCCTTTTCATTCTGTTGGCTGCTCCAGGCAGGCAGCTGAGAGCACCATGCCCAGCTTCTTCCACTGCCGCCATTGCTGCCACTGCTGCCACCACGGCTTCCCTCTGTTTGCCACACCTTGAGACAGAGATCAAGAGAGAGAGAGTCCCCGGATGCCTCCCCCGTCACTGCCAGGTCTCCAACGTGATCGGGGACAGGCCCTTAATTAGGCGGCGGCGCTATGATGGAGAGAAGGGAGGGAGGGAGGGAGGGAGGAGTTCCTGCCCACAATTCCACATTGAATGTGAAAAACCAGACCTGAATACAAATTTTAAAAATAGGATTTAAATTGGGACTACATTTTCCAGTGGGAACGTGGCCTATGAGCAACAAGTTGGACCAGTTAGCAAATTTTGTAACAAACTCATCCACACATGAGTTGTTAATGGACCAGACTGTGACAGCTGCTGAACCTATGGAAGAAAGAAGGTAACAACTGGGAAGGAGAAAGTGCTTAGTTCATAAGCTTTTAATACTACAAATTGCCAGGCTTCCCCAAATTCTACCCGCCACTTACAAACAAACCAGATAATACTGAGAACTGCCCCACTCCTATAAATGAAGGATGCTGGAATAGAAGAATATATTATAAGAATATATTATTATATTATAGGAATATATTATAAGAATCCCAAGCTCCTATATGCTGGAATTAAAATTTAGGAATCCAACAATACCTTGTATGTCATTTAAAATGACCAAATACTTAGCTGGTTTTTGGACTTTTACAAGCAGAGTTTGGAGACAAAATCTATTCTCTCCTCCCCCAGTTAAAAATAGATAAGACTACAGCTGCAAGTGCTGGCAACAGTCTGGATTTGAACAAGCAAACAGCAACTGTATTCAAAAATATGAGTAAGTAGATTATGACGAAAACTCCACAGCAAGAAACTTGGCAGAAATAGTCCCTGGACTTTGGGGCTTAAAAATTAATGGTATTATAGGTGAGGGATGGGGGGCTCCCAGCTTTTCCATGTATGAAGAGTACATTTAATAAAGGGATCAGTTATATCTAGCTGTTTAGAATTCAGTTTATTGGACAGGTAAAAATGAGGCACTTTGGAAATTTCCAACCTGGCCCAAAGAGGGGAGGGCGGGGAGAGAGGGAGGAAAGAAAGCCTCAAAGTATAGTGATAAAGATGGAGAGCCCCAGACTCATAAGAATTCTTTTGGACAATTCTTTTTGCCCTTTTGTTATTAAAATTAAGGGGTTAATTTTCGTGGTCCACATGGATCTCATGTTTAGAGAAATATACAGTAAATTGGTAAGGTTTGGAATATATAGTGTAAAAGAGGCAGGAATTTCATCTTAGTTGAGGGTATTTTTCCAGCCATAGATAGGAGGTTTGGTTTGTTTCCATTTGTTCAGGCCTTTCATGACTTTTGTCCAGATTGGACCATAGTTATACTGCAATAATTTTGCAAGATAACAAATATGTCATATGACTAATCAATAAAGTTCATGTCATGTCAGTGAGGGCCAAAGCCGGCTTCTCATTTATTCCTGGCACTCGCCCTTGCTGTCTGAAGGCGGCCAATGAGGTAGCATCCCTTGTGACAGACAAGGTGGCTCCCAGACTCTGGAACAGCCCTGTCTGGAGATCCATTACGCACCTACATTGTATGCTTTACAGCACCTGGTTAAAACATACCTGTTCAGCTATGCCTTCGATGCTCATCTTCTCCTGTGTGTTGCCCTGCCATATTTTAAATATGTTTTATGTTTTATATTTTTATTGTTGTGACCTGCCCTGGGACCTTTGGTGAACTGTGAGATATAAATTCTTAAACAAAACAAAATAAAATAAAATAAAATGAGCAATTAGAGTTACACGTCAACTTCATTTCAAAGAAAAGGCAAACTGCCGTTTAAGGTCCTATTTTTGAAACGAGCTTTGCTTTAGTTTTAGGTTTGGGGTCTCAAGGAAAATTGTAGTTTAAATAGTTTAGGATGGAAGCACCAACGAGAGCACACGAGGGGGGTGAGGAGGGAACAAATAAGGGGCATTCAGTGGTGGTCAGTAAACCAGAAGAAGGGCAGGGATGGCGCATCCGTTAACAGTGGGTGGAGAGAGACTTCACGGCTCCTAGCACTAGCAGTGTCCCCTCAACATCCCCTGCAACATATTTTTTTAAATGGGATTTTAGTGTTGTGAGCCACTCTGGGTCCCATCTTGGCTATTCCCACCTGCCGCAAGGACTACAAAAGCCCAGCAGCACCCAGCCCAACGCCCCAACGCCATTACGGACAAGGGGAGGAGGGGGACCCAGTGCGTGCCTAATTCCACCTGCTGTGAGGACTAGAAAAACTTATTAGCAAGGCATCCCACCTGTTTATATGGGTTTTTCTTCTAATTATTGTTATTACTGCATGATGTATTAGTGGTTATAACATGTAATTTTGATGTATGTAAACTGCCTTGGCAAAGATTGTTTTCGATTGAGTTGTTGATTATTCTTATTTGCTGTATTTCTTTGATGTAATTGATTGAATTTGTATTGTACCTTGTTTTTCCATTTGTTGTAAACCGCCTTGAGCAACTTTTACATTTGGAAAGGTGGTATATAAATAAAAATGGAAAATGGAAATATAAACTAAACAAACAAACAAATAAATAAAAGGCTGCTGCTTAATCAGCACCTTTTAACTCTGCAGCTTCCAGGGACGGTCCTGTGGGTGATCAAAGTTTCTCTTCCGGCCGACAGGAAGGGGCTGTGGAGTCTCCGCGCAGTTTCCGATCAGCGCATCTCTCCGGAGGCCACGTCCGGTGGCTTAGCCGCTGCTGCAGAGAGACGCCAAAGCTTTCAGTGTGACTGGGCTTTTGATCTTTGCAAATCGTATTGTGGGAGTATATACCCAGTTTTGATTTTTGTGCTGCAAATCAATACACTATGAAACTGTTTAAACCCCTGTGTTACAGTACAAATACCATACCGTTAGGTTTGCATTAGGAAGGGACCCTCATCCAGGACTTGCCTGTGCGACTAGCATCAGTTTCTTACAACAAACACTACTGAACGCAAACGCACTTGCCTTCACAGGTGCACTCCCACATGGGCTTAGTTCTGTGCCAGATTGGAGCATTCATAACGCAGCAGTAAACAGCCCTGCTTGTGTCTTTTAAATGTCATCAGCTGTGCTGTGTGGCAGCTCTTGCTTCACTGCTGATTGCTCCAGGATTCGAACCAGTCAGACACTGTAAACTTGGCAGCTGTAGATTCCAGATGCTCAGCCCCTGGAAAGAATGGCGCTTTCCAGCAGTGTCAGCTCAGCTGGCTATCACTTTCCCTTTTCCTGGTGTTCTCTCCCCTCTTTCTCTCTTTTTTCTTTCTTTGAACAGATCTCATGTGGTGGCTCAGTGCTTTGTGCCAACATTATGCACTTTCACGTTACTTCCCTTTGACTCTGGGGAACTGACTCACTGTGACGTGGTTTTGATGTGGGAAATGAACAAATTGCAGACAGCCGCTGCATTCTGCTATGGTAGGCTGTGATTTAACTCCTCAAACCGGATGACAGTCCTGGGTCTCTGCATTGTGCAATTCACTGCAGATCTGAAAGGCCTGATGTGAAGTTACTACTGTACAAAGGAACGGATTTTTTTCACTTGCAGCTTGTTTTCCAAAAGTCAGGAAGATGCCCTAAATGGTTTACAAACTTGATCTGAAAAATTCAACATCAAGCAGAGCAGTAGCATTTAGCTACATCTAGACAATGGTTAGTTATTCTGCTATATTTAGATATTCTGGAATAAAGCATGGGTATTCTGGGATATTAAAATATAGCGGAATAAAAGGTTGGATGCAACCTTTAAGTAGGTTTGGGTTATCAGAATGACCAAGGCTGTTTTTGCACATACTTCTGTTCATCCAGATTTAGATTCAGATCTTTTGATATCTGGTCCTCATCGAATCTGGCCCTTAAAGATCCGCATCATGGCGAGGACCTCGTGCATCTGCATTGGCCCTCTAGCACCCAGTAGGGCTGTGGTGTGGATGTCATAGCACCCATCCCGAGGCTCTGATTAGGCCTGAGCAGGAAGGTCTGCCAGTGGCATGGTGCGATTGGTCTGTGCAGCTGTCAATCAGGGGTCACTTCCAGCTACAGTGGGCGCAGAGGAGAGAAACGGTTTCGTAGCTGCCTACGTGGCTGCTATGAAGGATGTGCGGGCCTACATAGTGCATGTGTTGAGAGGCAGAGCCAGAGCTGCCCCACTGCAAATGGCAGCCTCTGGGCCTGCCCCTGGATCCCATTGCCCCAGGATACAGGTGGACACATGGCTTCTGATCGAGTCTTCACAGCAGAAGACTGGATTGCAGACACCATTAAAGAGGTCTACCGTTAATCCTGATTTAAGGGCCCGAAGACCCCATTACATCCGGATCTTGTCCCCGCTTGTAGGTACAACGTGTTCTGAATGGGGTCCTAATGGGGTCCAGTGTGCAGAAGGTACATAACTGACCCATACCAATTGTTTACCCATCGGGTTCCTAATGGGGCCTTCATTGCTAGTGTATGCTTGCAATGATGGTACTTGCCTTCTGTGCGGTGTCTCCAAAATCCTGAATTGTTGTTTGTGCACAAAGACGTGAAGCTGAGGCTCAGGAGGCTGGAGGCAGTTTGGGAAGATTAAAAGGGGAATCTCAGTTGGAGTTTTACCCCTTGATTCTGATCCTCAGGCCATCAGGTACATTTCCACTGGAAAGTCATTTTATGCGCAGTCTCCTTTTGTGGAAGGATTTAGATTGTTCCACACTCATCTCAGCCAGTAGTTGGACACCGGGATAAAAGGCTATATATTACCTAGGGCAGCTGTTCAGGTATGGATCCAGGGCATTCCCCTAGTGCCATGGTTCTGTTTTATGCAAAAGAATACGGAATCTTCCATTTGGTTCCTTCAGTCCTGGTAGAGCCACCAACATATGCGGATGTGTTTCCTCTTACATCAGAGCCTCACAACAGCTTGGCTGTATAAATGTGTAAACAGTTTATAAAATAAGAATTTGCATAGCAATATTCCTTACATCATCTGACAATATTTCATTTGATGAACAGCCTCTTCTATTGTAAACAAAGATGCATGTTTTCCTATATTAAGAATTTGTTAATTGATGCTTATTGACAGTAGCAACCCATAGAAATCAATATAAGATTCATGCCACTAGATTGTCCTTGGCACATATGCAAACCTTCCAAACGACAGGGGCCTTAGAATCATAGAATCATAGAATGGTAGAGTTGGAGGGGACCTCC
>MTQE01001418.1:419272-433984 GCA_014337955.1 Aspidoscelis marmoratus | reverse complement strand
GCAATAAAAGGACGCAAAGACAAGCGATCATCTAAACAGACCCCCAGGTTTGATTTTGTGCAAGGACTACGGCAGGCAGTCGCACCCCTTGCTTTCATAGGCCTGAACTGATTGCCGAGGCAAAGTTAGTGAAAATATGCGCTACAGATAGTAACGGCTGTGCCTGGTTTTCTGGAGTGGGGTTATGTAGCCCTTTTACATGGCAAGCTAATATATCAAAGCATGCTTAAGAATTAGTTGTTTTTTTTTTTAAGAATGAAGAAGAGACAGTAATAGACAAAGGGGGAGGTAGTGAAAGGGGAGAAGTGTGGAAAGGGGCTCTTTTACACATCCCATCACGAAGGCAGCCCCAGATCCTGCACTTTACCTGTCTGTAGCCTATTCTTACCTTTGGTTGAAAGTGATGTTTTTGTCATGAATATTGGGACAGTGTGTTAGGTTGTTTTTTCCAGCTCCGGGAGTCGACACTGAAGAAAAAGCGCTGTAGGAAAATCAACAGTAGATTTCCTGCCTGGATGCTCTGGGGTTCTGGATTCTTCTTCCATGAGCTGGAGAAATACTCATTAGTGGCACATTACCATTTCTTTTACACATAGATTAAGACTGGAACTCACAATAGAGAAGGAAATGTTCTGTTATTCAGGCCTAGACATTTTGCAGACAGAAGGGGAGCTTGTAGTAGAGGGAGATATCAGGACATAATCCAAAAGGGTTGAATGTGAATGCAAAAGAAAACCACATGTGCTCACATCTGGAGTCTCTGCCATAGTAATTCCTAGAGCTGAAGAGTTAAACCAGCCACCTCTGTTTAGGACTACAAAGACAGGCCCGGATTATACATATGCTTCTTCTGGGCTCTTATGTTAATTTCTGTATTTTTTGTATCTGCAGCCCAATATTGTTTACCTGCTCCAATATGAGATACTTGGGTGTGTGTGTGTGTGTGTCTAAAAATCCTCTTGCTTAGAGTACCATAATTTTTGTTTAGATGGGTTGGCCATGGAAACCCAACACCTTCTACATATCTGAGTCAGATATGTTGAGATTGAGCTGCAGATCAATAGCATTCTATAACCATTCTATTTTTATCCTGGTTTGCTTTATTTCTTGGTCGCCCCCCCCTCTTTCTATCTTCCTTTCTTTTCCGTCCCACAATATACCATGTGTGCAAAAGAGGCAAGATCTGTTAGTAATAAGAGACAAAGAAAAGAAGAGGTCAACTTGCTCTGTCAAAACTTGTCTAAAAATGAAGAAGAGAATTGTGGTGGTGATTTTTAAGAAAACTGGGTGATGGGAGTTTTGGAATAACGGCTCATAATCTGGGCTTGGCTAAAACATACCAGAACACTTAAGTCAGAGCTGCAAGGTTCACTTCTAAAAATATCATGCAGGTTAACGGCAGACGCTTTCTCTCCCACTGTCCCCATTTTGCTAACTGTTCTATTTGCATTGATTGCAGGCATGTGACCATTGGAGGGGTGGGAGGGGGGTGCAAAAAGATTGCTGGTGCATTTTTTTTATTTTGCCTTTTTTAAAAACAGAGTAAAATACGTATGGCAGCAATCGCAGAGCAAAATGGGTTGGAGCTATAAACCACTGGCAGACAAAGATGAAAACACTGGGAATGGTCCAGTCTCTGAGACAGTTCCCAAAGGACAGCATTTGTTGCAATGGAAAGAAAAACATACGAGAACGAAAAGCACAAACCAGAATCGTACACTGTAGCTTTTATCGGTTGTCCTTTGAGCTGGATTTTATTTATAAGAACAAAAATGACAGGCAGCTTGAAATAAGAGGGTTGATGCATGTCAGATTCTTGGCAAACAGTTCATACTGCGGCTTTTGGGTGTTGAGAGAAAGAAAGGAAGTGAAGAAACACGGCAATGAAAGGACCTCAGTGCCATGAAAATTCCAGCCACAACATTACCTGAAACCTAGTTATATCTGGGTAGCACAATAGCAGAAGCAGCGGAGAGAGAACAAGGGCTGTTTGGATACATTTGGCTGTAGAATTGCATGGATTTCTGTGTGTACGTTTTTGTGTATGAATGCTTTTATCTACACTAGTACAATGTTTTGCTCAGCACTGGCTTTGTCTCCAGGGCTGTTTTACTTTTCTCGCTAAGCCAATGATTGCGCTTCCTAGATTGAAGACTTTTTCTTAAGCAAAAGAAGCTTATATTTTTGCTAGTCCTGATTTTTAAACAATATCCCTGGAAGTTGTTTAATATCAAATGTAATATTTAAAAGAAGAACATTGAAGAGAAAAATAATGGGGAAAATGCTAGTTTGGAGATCATTCCCCCTGGAGTTTAAAATGATTTTTAAAAGAATTATATTTTTAGGGTAATTTCTTTCAATTTACTATAGATTCAGCTTATTCACTTCCTTCTTTCTACTGACCGGAAAACCCATATTCCAAACAATAAGGCTAGTACATTATCCCTACTGGTTACCCATAGCTTATACATCCTCCAATGCCTTCCCCCTCCCCAGTTTAGGGCTCAGCATTGAGGTTTACAACTCTACTGACCCAGGATGCCATTTTCTTTTTCTTTTTCTTTTCTTTTTTTTTTTTGGTTTTCCATTTAAAAATTCATACCAGCCAACAAATAACAAAATCAACCATCAACTACATTGCCTGAAGACACTAGAAGAATAAGAGTTTCTGTGTCACAGTATTGTTTCTCCTGTATACAAGAATTAAATCATTACGTTTCGGAACAAAGAGAATAGTTTATATTTTATAGCCAAAAGAGAAAAGGAGGAGGGGGGGGCATAAAGCGGAATTGGCCTGGGCCTGAACAAGAAAGGGTGTCCATTTTTTTTTATAAATTGAGCTTGCTTTTCCAAAGTGTGCATTTTATATTGCTGGGCCATGATTAGCTCATTAACAACAAGGGACCGTACACGGGCGATCCATTTCTCCTTCGTTAGAAGGTCAGGGTTCTTCCAATGGAGAGCTTTTTCAGCCTTAGCCGCTATTATCATAGACCTAATCAAATCCCTGCTACATTTAGGGATCATCCTTAAAACATAATAAAAAAAACTACAGCCAGGGAGAGCAATATATTCTGGGATGTAATTTCACTAAGTATTGTTTGAATTATTTTCCAGAATTTTTCAACCTTGGGGCATTGCCACCACATGTGTAGATAAGTACCTTTGTTTCCACAATTGTTCCAACACATGGGAGAGAGATTGTTATTGATTCTATGAAGAGCAGTGGGGATATAATACCACCGAAATAGGATCTTAGAGGAAAGCTCCCTTGTGACTTGAAAGACGAATATATCTTATTCCGTATCTTGAGCCATTCATCCCTGCTGATAGTTATATCACAGTCTAATTCCAAAACGCCTTTTATACTCAGAAGTTCTCCACTATTGCTTTCCAATAAAGTTTTATAGATTACAGAGGTTGTACCTTTTTCTCTAGCCTTCTCCTGTAGAATCAAATATTCAAATGGAGATCGCGAGCACCATTCCCTTCTCTTTGCACCTGGAGAAAGAAATTCCATATGGACAAAGGGATAAGCCAGTTTTTAGAGGTCTCTACTCCTATCAAGACACTGATTTCTTGTGAAGAATATGAGGTCAACTTATACTCTATAAAATTGTAAAGTGTTTCCCATACATTATTGGGGATTTTATTTGAGGCCTCCATAAGGGAAGAAGGGAGAGAGAGGGGTGAAGGTGGGGGGTGGGGCAGATTTCTTTGCCAAGTTTTCCAAACTCCAAGGGTAGTAAGTGTAAACTGAGACGTTTTCGCACGGGGGAAAACGGAACGCGAAAAAGCCAGCTGTGGACACGTCATCCGCATTGGCCGCGCGCGCCTTGCGTTCCGACGTGTCCGCAGCTGGCTTTTCCGCGTTCGAAATGTAGAGCACTTCGAAGTGCTCTACACGCGTTCCAACGCGGACGAGCCGCCCGCAGCCGTTCGGGAGAAGAAGCGTTCGCGCTTCTTCTGTCTCCCGAACGGCTGCCGGCGCGCCTCCGACGCCGCGCGGCTTTGACAATCAGCTGTTTTTCAAACAGCTGATTGTCGATCTGCCTCGGCGGCTGTCTGCGCGCCCCTGGCCGGCGTTTGCCGGCTAAGCCAGCTTCGGGCGCTTTCCCCTTTCGCACACAGACGCTCCGGAACGCGTTTACACGCGTTCTGGCGCGTCTGTGTGTGAACGGGGAAAGCGCCCGAAGCTGGCTTAAGCTTTCCGCCTGAACGCGTTCCGTCTGGAACGCGATTCAGTGCGGAAATGCCTCTGGTTAGGAATATTAATCAAGCTCGAGTCAAATCTTTTTTGCTAGATAGTCATTGATTGAGCTACTTAGCTTGGATAATTCTATGCTGGTCTACAGTGGAGGTGCTGGAGAAAACAGAAATAAAAACCTATGTACTGGCAGGAATCATAATACCATTGGATTGTAGGATAGCCCCAGCCTCCTAGTTGAGTGGGCTTCTATAAGATGGATTTAGACAATCTGGGACATTTATTCAAAAATATATAGCGATTGATCTTTGTGGACCAGGATTTGGCTAAGGCAGGGGATATCGTTATAGGAAAGGTGCGAAAGTGATATAGAAGAGCAGGAGAATTTTCATTTTAACTGCAGCAATGCATCCTCCCAGATTAAGAAACTTGGTTTTCCTCCATTTAGCCATTTGTTTTATAGCTTGATTCATTATTGGGACATAATTATAATATACGGTTTTATTAAAATTATTTGTAAGCCAAAACCCTAAATATTTCAATTTCTTATAGGCGATAATTAGGCCAAATTGTGTTTTAATAGTGTGTTGAATTCGAGGGAGGGTATTGACAAATAACACCTCTGATTTACCATTTTCAGTGCCCTAACAGAGCCTACCCTTCATCCAATGCAGGTGAAACATAACAGGACATGTCCCAGTCTATGATAATGTTTGGACTGGAATAGGAGACAATGTGGAAAGCGTCTTACCGCCTTCTATCAATGCTTGTCTCTGAACTTTTCTTGACTAAGCACTCAGATGCAAAAGCAAACCCTTTCCTGCCCATGTGATTGTTTTACTAGCGCTACAGTGCAAAAGCAACTTGTTTCCCACCCAAATCTCTCTTGCTTTTCCCACTGTGACTGCACAACCCTATCCTGACTTGCTTTAGTAGGGTTATAGCACAAACAAAAACAACCTCATTTGTGATTGGATGCAGAATTGCCAGTAATACCTTCAGGTCTTCCTCAACAGTACCCACTGACGAGCTGACAAGAAATAATTGAATGCAAGACAAATGCAAGGGATTTGGTGCAATTTGGGCTTGTTTGTGCAGGACTGAAAGGGAATCTTGCCCGCCCTCATGCTGTCACTGCTAATGTGAGCTGTATACGTATACAGCCATCTCCGTGCATTTGAGCTGTTTTGCGCACCTCCACTTCACCCGGGAACCTACCTGCCTTGGCCATGAACAGGGGGGATTGCTTGCCATGGAAAAGGGAGAAAAATCAAGCCACTGTCCTGCCTGCCTTGGCAATCGGAATGGGCACGGATTGCCTGTTGTGGAAAAGGGAGAAAAATCAAGCCAATCTCCTTCACAAATAGCCCATATGCAGGTTTGGCTCCCAAAGCAAGGCATGCCAAGCCATCAAACTGCGATGAGAACAGTTTTTTCCAGGATCAAATTTAGTCCTGGTTTGGGCAATCTGTTCTGGGAAAATCAGACCAAATAAAAAAATGCATGGGGACGGCCCCTCCCGAATACGATTTTGATTTGGGGCAAAATGTGCATGGAGACGCGCCCAAATGCTGCAAGATTAATGTCACCCACGACAATGGGGTTGGAATTAGTCTGCTATCGAATTCCTGGGTAGCTGTTCCTAAGAATTCTATTACAGTTATCTACACCCTTACTAAATCTTAAAAGATTTTTCAGGGAAAGTCACAGCCGTTAAGGCCATGATGGGAAAATGCCATATCTTTACAGAAAGCATTTCCCCAGTGGATATGGTCCTGGAAGTTGCTTCTGATGTGGAGCTGTGATGATAATAATAATAATAATAATAATAATAATAATAATAATAATAATAATAATAATAATAATAATAATAATAATAATAATAATAATAATAATAATAATAATAATAATAATAATAATGATGATGATGATGATGATGATGATGATGATGATGATCAGACACAGCAGAAAGAAAGAAAGAAAGAAAGAAAGAAAGAAAGAAAGAAAGAAAGAAAGAAAGAAAGAAAGAAAGAAAGAAAGAAAGAACCTCTGAGGCAGTTTAGCAAAGACTTTGAGGTAGGATTGTTCACACACCAGATTGCCCCTACCCCACCTAAAGAGAAGAGAAGGATAAGAGAAGGCTTGGGAATGCCAGGGCCATACAGGGTATCTCTTTTTAGGTCTAAACCCAGTCACAGATGAGTGACTGTCTAGCAACATGCTGGAGCAGTAAAGGGCCCAGGAGTTCCCATCCTACCCGTACTTCAGACTATGAAGGCAATGAACTAGCAGTCTCCCGAAGTGGCTTTGCTTTGGAGCTGTCTATCTCACTGCAGTGTGGGCAGCCTGCTGACATTTTTAACGTATCTGGGAATGTTCTAAACATGTGCTTATTTAGACGTTGTTTATTGATTTTTGCTCTCTCTTTGAGCTGCTTCTTTCAGTGATTTCCTTTGCTGATTTTTTCCTCCTTTTGTTGCACGAAGTGTGCTGTTATGCTGGAACTCCAACCGGCTTGCGAGATGACGTCACTAAGGGTGTGTAAAGCTAATTTGGAGAAAGGGCTTTGTTTAATTCTTAATCAGTTGAGAACATTATACGTGCTCAGGATTGATTTCATGTTTATTTTCTGATGTCACCATCTATCCAGAAGGTGATTAGTGGTGCAACAAGGTGCCTGATGTTTGGAAAATAAAAGCCAGTTTTTTAAAAAAAGACACGCACACACCCAAAAAAATCCTGAAGCCAAGGAAAACAAAAGCACGTAATTTCTAATATCTTCCGAAGACAAACTTTATCTAGAAATACAATATTTATAGTGATCATAAAGGTTCACTCAAGGAAAAAAGAGTCACCTGAAGTTCTTCAGCACAGAGGATGCTGCCTAAACGTGTCCTGAGGGTGAAGAGTTGGTCCTGCTGTGATATTTTACCTCTTTCCGTTCACCTTGAGGGGGAAGGGATGTGACCCGATTCCCAATTGTGGCACAGATAGATTGATTCATTGAATTATCACGTTCTAGGCTGCTTCTTGTAAACAGTTCTGAAATACGTTACAAAAACCTGAGATAAAAACAATATTAAACGCAGTTGTACTACAAGGTCAGGTGGGAGAGAATGCAAGCGGGGAGACGCAGCCACTGACCCAGAAGCCACTTGGCCTCATCATGCTCATGCCGCGTGCTCTCAGAGGGAGCGTCTGCATTGGAAGGAACTGTTCCCAACTCAGAAATGGCCCCTTCTGTGTAGGAGCACACTGGATGCAAACTACCTGTGGAAGATGATTTTGTGCTCGACACGTAGACTTACCTCATCCAGCAGCACCCCATCCACGGAGAGCATGTGAAACAGTCTGCAAGTGTGCCAGTACATCACGTGATGTGCTGGCATCACTGCGCATGTGTGGAGCATTACCGTCCTCCCAGTAGTGGTGCCGGGGCACGCACAGTAATGCCAGCATCGGAACTTAAGATGGTGGCACCCAGACCACACATCCACACTCAGCTAAGTATCTGGACGTGTGGCGGTGGGTGGGTTGGTGAGCACAAATGCTGCACACGCCAGGGGAAGTTTGCAGGGACTGCGACTCTCCCCGGGTCTTTGCTAAGGGGCTCAAAGGTGTAACGGAAGGTGAACAAAAGAGTTGCAGAGCACCTGTAGGAGGACAGCCAGCAGTTGCGAAGTGACCACAATGGCCTTCCTGGCTTATAATGAAGAAGGTAATCTGTTAATTATGATCATTATGGGTCAAAGTTACTTATATGCTGTAGATAAAAGGTGTTTTTACACTGCAGCCCTTAAATCTGGATCTAAGAAGATCTGGATCTAAGGAATGGGTACATTCCTTAATCTGGATCTAGTAGATCCGGATTAAGGGAAGCACCCAGTGTTTCCACAGGGGGTGTAGCACCCTTTAGCAATGGGTGCTAACACCCCTGCCGTGGAAACACCTTTGCACCCATCTGGGGAATCCGGATCGACCCCCAAGGGGTCGGTCCCTTACCCCAGGTGTTTTGGGGTGCAGGGGGGTGCAGTCTTCGAATTGACTTTGAAGTGACTTTGAAGTCAATTTGAAGCGACTTCGAAGTTATTTCGAAGTGACTTTGAAGTTATTTTGAAGTCAATTTGAAGACTGGGAAAATCACTTCGAAGCCAAACTTGGGGGAGGGGGGAGCAAATATGCCCCCTCCCCCTAGCCTCCTTTGGACCCCATTGCCTGTTTCCTGTGGAAACAGGCTCCCTTTACTCTGGATTTTCTGGCAGAAGACCCCATTAATGGGGTCTACAGAAAATCCAGATGAAAGGCCAAAATGTACCCATTAGATCCGGATTTCCCCCACGGCAGTGGAAACAATCGGGTCCCAAATGGGTGCCGTGGTGGAAATGGGGTCATCTGGCTCACACCCAAATGGGTCCTTAATGGGTGCAAAAATGGGTACTTTTTGACAGTGGAAAAACACCCAAAATATTAAGTTAGGCAGGAAGGAAGATAATCTCCCACTTATCCCAACTTGAGGTTCAGCTGCCACCTACGGACCCCTTCTGCTGGGCTGGAAGAGACAGAAGAGAAGGCCTAATGAAGGCTTTGGAGGCCTCGGCAGAGGTTGACACCCCCCTCAACACCTGCCATCGAAGCAGTGGAAGGAGGGAAATAGCACACGGCATTCATGCAGGTGCCCTGTGGTGGCTGAATCATCATGGCACCTGCCTCTGTCATAAGAAGAAACAAACCTCAGTGCATGTCCCAGTTTAGATGCTTGAGATGGATGCCCCAGCTTCACTTTTTGATAGTAAAGTTGGCCCTTTGGCGCACATGTTTTCTAGTTTTCTTTCAACTGGGTTTAGGATTAATTCTCCTTTTTCATTATTAACTATTTTGTCTTCTTTCTCTGTTTAACCTCCACCAGACCGTGGCTAGGAAGGACTGCATCATGGTTCTGTCAAGCTTATAAAAGGCTACCGTGATCTTCTCCTTAAAAATGAAGAACAAACACATTTAACAAACACCAGATACAGGCTTATTGCAAAACAGGACCTTAACAATGGAGTAATGACGTTTGGTGCGGTGTGACCACAGATCCCGTCCAGCAACAATGGCTGCATTGTAGCCTCTGTGGTTTAAATATTTGGCTTGTGCATTGCTTCAGACAAAGGATTTTTAAAATGGAGCAGAGCAAAAACTAAAAATGGTTGTATTCGCGTTAACTGCAATATAAATATACATACACATTTCTGCAGATGTTATTCATTGGCAGAGATTACCATGTATAATTATGCTGCATGCTTCATAATATTTTAATGACTCCCCCTCCCCTACTAAATAGCAAGGGAAGTGAAAAAGTCCAGAGATTCTTTAGAAGGGGGAAGTGAGAGCAGGATCTTAGTGTAAGGCATAGGCTTTGGCAAAGGAAAAAAACTCTTCCCAGACCAGGTAAAATGTCAGAGGCAGAAGGAAGCAATTCACTTATATGAAGAAACTGCTTTCTAAGCAACGAAAATGAAGTTTAAACAGGAATGGGAATGAAGGGAAGGGTTGTGTCTTATAAGCTGGGGGAAAAAGCTATTACATGGAATTGTTGTGACAATGCTGCTAATATATTATGCCAATTAAAGTCTTGAAATAAGTAAAAACCACTTAATATGTGCTGTAAATGTCACACTGATTTAAGCATTGTTGTGCATAGATTACATCCCTTTTGAGGATTGGTGCTAGTCAGTGAGCTTTCTTAAAAAATTAAACTTTATGAGGGTGAAGCCCACTGGAAGACTGATAATGGTTTTACAGCCCAACGTTTAACAATCTGCAGGCGCAATACAATGTGGGATACAGTATTTACCTTGTCATAGCCTGGCATCTCTCAATAACTGGAACAAAAATCAAAAGGCAAGTTAGCATGGTCCTGCCTTGGATTCAACTGAGACAACAACTTTCTTTGATTTTTTGGTAAAAGAAAGGTGGAGCCAACAAAGGGAATGGTCTCTGCTTAAAGCTGCTTGGTAGAATGGAAACCGCAGAACCAACCAACCAACCAACCTTCCTTCCTTTCCTTCCTTCCTTCCTTCTTTCTTTCCCTCCTTCCCTCCCTCCTTCCTTCCTTCCCTCCTTCCTTCCTTTCCTTCCTTCCTTCCTTCCTGCTTTGTGCAGAGACCCTCACTTCCCAATCGTGACTTGTTGTAATCACAGCCCCAGTGAGAATCATGAAATTTTAGAACAGTGAATATAAAACTAGAATTTTATCAGTTTTCTACCAAGGGTTTGCCCTCCAAGTATGGGAAAGAGTAACCGTGTTGCAAAAAGGAATATGGTACTAAGACATAGATATACATGCAATTTGTATTTGGGAATTTAGAAATCATGACTATGATTTATATTGAAATATATAACCCTGTAGTGCGGAAGACTGTGACCAGACGTATTCATGCTTTATTCCAGAATAACCAAATATGGCAGGATAAATAAAGGATGCAGCCGTCATTTCCAAAGGGTAACTGCTCACGTGCCACTTCAGAGCAGCTCCTGTTCTTTTTTCATGGCGTTCTTATCTTTGTACTGGAACTGGACCAAACAAGTCTTCAGACAGACGACACAGATATCAAGGGTGCCAGGTTTGCACTCTGCACTCCTTGAGAGTTTCAAAGTACACAGATTTTGAGCGATCTGGGAGACCAAGGAAGAAGTTAGGAAATGGAAAAATCCCTTTGGTAGCTTCCAGGCATGGCAAAGAAGCTGGAAGCTTGCTGACATTGCAGCTGATCCACCAAACAGTCCTGATGCTGTTACTGGGGCTCTGGTGGTCTATTGGCTATTTAATTTAGAGATTAGAGATCCAGCACGATTTTTTACTTACCTGACACAGAGTCTTACTTGGGCACCTTTAAAGACTTCTATGACATTAGTTTCCTGACTCTTTCTGGGAGCTACTCCTGCAGGGCCTCATCAGATGTGCTGGCAAGTGAGGCCTTGTGTGTAACTGGTCGGCCACAGAGGGCACATCCACATTACAAGCTTAATCCCGTTTCCCTAAAACGAAATAATAGAACCGGATGCAAACGCGAATTTGCCTGTTCCCATTACTTTTAGCTTAATCACGTTCGATCCGGATTCTGAGGATCATATGTGGCATACGTGACTCAAGGGGGGACTCAAGTGGCTACTTTTTAAAAGCCGCTTTTGGGGGGCTGCCCTGCCCTCTTCCTCCTGGCATGGACGCGTCACCCATAAGGGACCCCTTCAGGAAGCCTAGCTGGGTGGCTGGGTGGCTGCCGCTTGCCTGCATGGATGAAAAACGGCAGCGGGCAGCCAGCGATTCTTTCCCCTCCTCTCCCCATTTTCCAGGGCACACAGCAGTAGCCGCTAGAACAGTGCTGTCAGCTGCCTTTGCAATGTGAGGAGGAATACAAATGTAACAGCTCCTTCAAAACACTCACACAGCTGCTGGTCCTTCCCACGTTCTCCTCTCCCTCCTCCGTCTTTGCTTTCTGCAGTCCTTGTCCTTCCTTCCTTCCACCCGGCACCCTTCACACGCACACCCAGGAAGAGGCTCGTCTCTGACGCTTCTTCCTCAAGCCCTTCTGTTTGGCAGAAGCCCTGGGCAGCTGAGCCGACCATGTGCAAAGCTGCTGCCTGCTTTGTCTCCCTTCCCCATAGCCGTCTCCATTCTAACGTTAATCAGGGGAGGCTTACAGGGTCTGGATCCCCACCCCATAAAGTCAGGGTAAGGTGCAAAAGAGAGGGGGGAGGGGTCCCCCCTCTAAATCAGCATAAAAAGACATAAATGGGAACACGAAAAAATGGATTAAATGCTGATTAAGTTAATCCAGATGTCAAACTGCAGTAAAATAGTCCATGCAACATCCCAAAGCAGGAGTTAAACAGACACAACAAACAAAAAGCAGAAAACCAGAGCAGACACCACTTGGAGGGAGCAAAAAGCTTTTCCCCAAGTTCTGCTGTTCAGACCACGCTAGAACTGCTACTCCCCACTGAAGTAAAATTTGAGATATCTGACTTTCAGTCTCTCACATCCTGTCTTTTGTAAACTAGGAGTCTCTTTAATTGGGCCTTTTTCTTGTCCTGACTGAGTTATATGTCCCAAATGTAGAGTGAGCTTTCTACGGTCTTTTTGCTTTCTGAATGTTGTGACAGATCTCAGATACATATTTCAAAAGTGTAGCTTAAAACGGAAGGTGGGTGGAAGGGATATTCATGGCTGAACATATGCTAAAACAACGCTGACCAGATGCTCATGGGTGTCCATCCCCAGTTCCCAGGCTTCATTCTAGCAATTCTCAGGGTTCATTAGTATCTCAGCCTTCCTCTTCACCTTCCCTACAAAGGTGTGAGCTTGGAGCTTCTTATGGAACCCTGGAGGAGCCGGGTTCATCTGATTATCATATCAGCTTCTGGAAGATCAAACGGTGTAGATGTGTTTGGCAGCTTACATATTATCACATGATGCAAAAGCAAATCCTTAAGTGCATTGGTCAGGATTCAAAGGAGCCCACGAGTACAGCTGAAAGACCTTTGGATTTTTTCTTCTGAATCAGCTATTCTCCCCCCTCCCTTTCACTTGGGTGGGAGGGGACACAGCTGCACATTGTTGCACCACACGCTGCTATGACATCGCTGTGGAGCCCAAGGCAATATCACACCCTCAGATGCTCCCTAGGCCTGGCCAAACCTGTAAATGAAAGGGGAAACCTATTTAAAATGTTAAAAAGAAACTCTCATTTTCAGCCTGTGTTGCTAAACCGATTTCATCAGTTCATCTTAGAAAATCACAGCATTATGCTGCCAGTAAAACAGTCTGGGGCAGTGGTTCCCAACGTTGTCTGGGCTACGACCCATCTAATATAAGTTTACCAACTCGGGACCCACCTCTAGGAAATTTAACTGTTACCAATATGAATAAAGGACTCTTCAAATAACAAACAAAGTTTTAATACAATTTTTTTATTACTTAATTAAATAATTACATCAAAAAAGTTATTTCAAATACGGTTAAATTTCCTAGAGGTGGGTCCCGACCCACAGTTTGGGAAACCCTGGTCTGGGGCATTTTCATCAAATTATTAGATGTTTAAGAAGTGACCACCAGCTACTGAAGTATCGGTTACAATTTTATGAAGAAATCCAGCTATCCATTCCAAATAGTTGTCCTTTGGTTTCTTCAGTCAAGAAGGGGAAATGCTTTAAAGTTCTGTGACGGCTGGCTATGCTAGTAGATGTCCTGACACGTGTCAATGTCTTGGGGAATGTAGCTTGTCAGGACGTCCCTTGAGAAATCGATACGTATCAGCTTCAAAAACAGCAACACCAGGGCAGTTTCTGTGTTTAAAGGCAGACAGCTAGCAGAAACAAGAGGCTAGCTATGGCTTGAGGCGGGAGAATGGCATGTCCTGATACGTGCGCAGGACTGCCCCGTGATTTCAGCCAGTGTGACATGATTTCAGCAGGAAGGAGGCAGTTCTTGTGGTTCCAGGAGCAGCAGGATGAGCATGACTGACTCAGGAAAAAGGACCGTGAAATCCCTGAGCTCTGGGGGCTTCATTTAATCTTCCAGAATAAGGCTGTAAGGGTGAACCCATCAGATCTGAAGCGGGAACATTTGGATCTGGGAAGCAGCAGGGCTAGATGGTTTCAAGGGGTCCCAACAGCTGAACTTTTCACCTGGCTTGCTGCTTGATGAGTCAGATTTGTCATTACAATAGCTGACTCTTGAGATAAGCATCTGTTTTCCGCTGGGCAGCCAAGCAAACAAAGCTGCCTGACCTCCCATTGACATGCTAGATAGACTATGTATTGATCAGATCTATCCTGTGCATATGGAAATTCATCTGTTTTGCATATTCATCTGGCGGTGACTGAGAAATCCCAGAGCACATCTGTTCTCATGTCTTATAGGAGCTTTTAATCGGGCCTGAGTTGCGATATTTATATTATTATCAAATCTGTACGTCCGGCCCTCATGCCACTTAGAGGAATGCCAGTTTGTACCATATAGCTGCCCATGCCTGACAGAGCTCAGAAAGAGGGTTTATGGGAGCTCATAGGCTTATAGCTATACATATATATTTTAATTATAAGGACCAGTGTGCCAATCCCTTGACAACAGTTGATTCAAGATAGTGTTAGCAATCGTGCTCTGGCCCTTTCTACCTGCACAGAAGTTTGGGATCTTTTAAAGACAATAGGCTCGGTTTAACAGACAAGCAACTGGCGGTTGATCCATAAGGGACAGGGGGTGGGGGAACCATCCGGGTTCTTAAACCATGCTTCCTTTATTAAGAAAGGCATTAGAACAATTCAAAAACAAAATAGGTTTAAAACAGCTTTAAACAACATAGGGAAGCAGCACAAGTTCCAAACAATTATTAAAGCAAAGTGGAATTTAAACAGAATAGGAACGCTGATTTCCTAAATCCTAGGCAAAGTAACAACGTCCCAGAAAGAAAAACTATGGCTGAGTCCCCAAAAGACTTATTTACTTCTCCACTGTCACTCTA
>MTQE01001418.1:356403-366621 GCA_014337955.1 Aspidoscelis marmoratus | reverse complement strand
CCGAATATACACTCCTCGCTGATTACGAACTGCTATAGCCTTTTATGACACTTCTTCCAATGCTTTTTATACAGGTGGGATTACCCAGGCGAGCTGCCTCTTCCAGATATCACCCCCTTCTACCCCCCCCCCATGAAACCTCAGAGGAGCCAAAGCTATGGTGCATCCCCTCTTTAAGCAAGTTGGCCTGAAGTGCATTCACCAACCCTCCCATTTTCAGTTATTTTTAATTGCTCACTTTGTGCATTTTCAGTATAAGCATCATTTTTGAGAAACCAAACCCTTGCATTAAGTCAAGAAACCAAGGTGAACGAAGGCAATAAAAATAATGTCATAAGAGAGGAACAGACAGAGGTTTGGCCTGGTTGTCAGGGTCCCCTCATTTATAGGTAGGACAATGGGAAGACTTGCATATTCTCAGTGACATCATAAGACACCCAATCTGATTGGCTGTGTGGTGCTGGGATGTCAGCTCACTAAATATCATGTAGTGAATAAACTGAAGGCCCTCTAAGCAACTGCAGATGGAGACTAATGATGGGAAAAATGGGAACAAATATTTGGAAGACCCAGAGGTAAAGATTTCTGTAAGCCTTTTTTGTCTCCTGAAATAACAGCCATTAGACTGATACTGAACACCCTGAATGTCATCTTAAGGCCAGAGTCCCACTAGGCAATTTAATCCAGTTTTAAATTGGGGTTTTTAAAATCAGCAGCAAGGGGTGTTTTTTGTTTTGCATTCTCACTGCTAATAATGCAGACTCACCCTCCATTCTTCAATGCCTCTCGGGGAGGACCCCCTTCCCCTCTCTCCTGCCCTCAGCAGAACCCCCTCCCCATGCAGTCAGCAATTGGACATCATCATACCCTGACTTCAGCAGGGCAAGAAATTCAAACCCCACCCTCTATATAAATCTGCTCCCAGAGATCATGGAGTCCTTTGGCAGCAGCTTTTGTTCACCACTTGCATAGCTTCACCATAGCACAGCTTGTTCTTGTTAACAAGGCAGTAGAAGATTAAATATCACTTCCCCTTCTTATATTGGTGTTCTGCACAAGATTGCTAGATCAGAGCAGCGCAAAATGGCAGGAGTGAGGCAAAAGGGGCAGCAGGTAGGCTTTTACACAAGAGCCAGCAGCTTTGCTTCTTCCACAATCAATGATCTCTTTGTAAAATCAGACACTTCAGACCCTGAAACACTGTTACATCTCATTGCAGATTCTTCATTCTTCACCACCCTTTTAGCCAGCACAATCTCCTTAGCATGTAATGGTGGATAGCCTAGGAAGAGAGGGTTAGGATAGGGGAAATCATGGCTTCTCATTGGGTCAGGGGAAATGGAGGAGAATGCCCCTAAAGCATGGTTTGCTCCCCCCCCCAAAAAAATTGCTTGTGTTTCCATTTTGCTAAATAAAGTGGAGTATTTCTAAATCCAGCAGCAAGACCTCTTTTGATCTGAATACAGACCATCAATGTCTCAGGACCTTTAATCCTCAGAAACTGTGGATTCTTTTAAAACTTTGGGAATGACGATCCCTCAAAATCGCCTCAAAGCTCTTTTAAGTCTTGAATGGGAATGCACCTCAAGAGTAGTAGCTCTTGAAAGCAACCTGTGCAAAGTTACAAAAGAAAACAAGACAGGTAGAATCCCTTGCAGTGCTACTGAGATCTTAAGAAAATAGTAGATAATAAGAAGGGACAAAAGAATGCTAAATGGGACTAAGAATTTGTTAAGCTACAAATCATGATGCCACCCTAATTTGTGACCCCTGTGTCAGATGCCCAATCAAAAGCGCTGCCCACTGGGTTTGTCCATTTATTTTCTTTTTAAAAAAATACTTGTTTGAATTACTGTATAAAATGGATTCCTCATAAAGAGATGCTTCAAATTATCAGGCAGCTTTATTGTCCTCTAGTTTCAACAGCAGACTATAGAAGAAACTTGTCAAGTTTTTGGAAGGTTATCTCTGTATGTTAATGGAAACAAATAGTTGCATTTTAAAATGATCAAATGGCAAATAAAATGTTGAAAATCTTATGAATGAAGTATAGATGATAGTGTGTTCTGCAAAGTATCTTTTACCATCCTCCTTGGATTTTTTTATCTGAGATATGCACAAGTGTTTTTTCTGCAAGTGTGGCAATTATGAATGTGAACTCTATGGTGCATAAAGTTACACATAGCCCCCATCTTCATGCAATAAAAAGCTTCTTTTGCCACAGAGTGGCTGCGTTCCCATGCACGGCTTTAATTCGGGTTTCCAGCACCGCTAATGGGGAAAACCCGCTTTAAAAAAATACCTGTTTAAAGCAGTACTTTCTGGAAGACATGGGTTCTCAGCACAACATTTTCCATGGGATCGCTCCGTGGCAAAAGAGGCGGGGATTCTCTCCCAGGTGGGAATTGCCGGCCAGAGAGATCATCTCTCTCTCTCTCTCTCTGTCTCTCTTTTGCCTGTCATCCAACCAGCGATCTATGCAAACAGCGATCTAGGCAGGCATTTTCTCTTTGATGTTTCTCTTACCAATCCCAAAGAGAAACAGCAAAGATACATTGTGATGAATTGCTTCCGCAAAAGTGAAAGTGTAAAAGAGCTGGCTGGGTGGAGATCTTGTAAAGAGTGCCGGCTGCAGTCTTCGCAAGCAGGGGAGACGAACAGAGAAGTTTTAAATTTTTCTTTTGGTCTTTTTGAAGGAAAGGATTGCAGGATCGCTGGCTGGGGGGGAGGCGTTTCGGCAGCTGGAAATTCCTTCCGCCCGATCACCCAATGAAACAGCGAGGGGACGGGAGAAAAAGATGCGGGTAAACAAAACACGCTTCCTTGGGGACAGTCCGTTCATTTTAAATGCGTGTTTTGCTTACCCCCTTGGGAACGCTTAAATCCGGATTGAACCCGCTTTTCTTTAATCCACTTCAGTGGAGGGGCAATAAAGATACAAATTAGTACCATGGGAACGCACCCAGTGTCTGCATGCACGGCTTTTCTCTGGGCTTCCAACACCACAAACGAGGAAAATGCATGGAAGACCCCCCTTTAAACAAGACTACCACGCACTTTTTGGTAGTCGCGGGTTTTTCTACCAACATGGAGCATGTAGACTCTCCGTGGCAAAAGAGATATTGGGGGTCCGGGGATTGCCGGCCAGAGAGATCATCTCCCTCTCTCTCTCTCTCTCTCTCTCTCTCTTTTTTTTGCTTCTCATCCACAGCCAGCATTCAAGATCTATGAATACAGTAGGCAGGCATTCCAATCGCATAAGATACATTGTAATGACCTGCTTCTGCTTGTAAGTGAAAGTGTTGAGAGTGAACAAGTGCTCGATTGCTCAATCGCCGGCTGGGGAGGTGGAGATCTTGTGAATAGCATAATGAATTGCTTCTGCCTGAGCGCTGGCTACAGCCCGGCTGCCTTTGCAGGTGGGGGAGACGGACGGATGGCTATTTTTCTTTTAGAATTGTCGGGGGTTGTCTTCCTGGTTGTGGCCGTGCAGAGCGCAGTCCCTCCCCCTTCCCGCCAGCACCCTATCAACCAGAGAGGGGGCGGGGAGAAAAAGATGCGGGCAAAGTAAACACGCTTCCGTGGGGACGGTAGGTGCATTTTAAACGCGTGTTTTGCTGAGCCTCATGCGGACGCTTCTTCCGGAATTGAACAGCATTTTTAAAGTCTGCTGCAATAGAGGGACAATAGAGAAACAAACAAGTACCATGAAGACGGGGCCATAGTGTAACTTTCTGAGATTATTAAAACCGGTAGTCACCCACTGAAACTGAATCCTGGATAACTACATTTTTGAATTCTATACTGCTATGAGCAATGGTCTGAGACACTGGTTTGAATGGGGAAATTAAGCTCGGCCCAGCTTCTAACCCAAAAATGTAGGATTCTGCACACTTTAGGTTTTAACAATGATAAACCGACAGAGTGCTCTGTAAAGAATAATCAGGTAGTAAATAAATACTTTCCAAGTGGAGATTCTTCAATATAAAATGGGAAATTTATTAAGAGTAACAGCAAAACTTCAAAAAGAGTATTATAGGTTGCAACAGAGAGGGATTCCTCCGTCTGTGCATGCGTGTGTGCGTGCATGTGTGTGTGTGTGCGTGCGTGCGTGCGTGCGTGGAGGAGGGAGGGAGGGAAAGGGTGGAGGGGAGGAGGAAGACAGGAGGGATTCCCCTCTGTCTGTGTGTGCATATGTGTGTGCATGCGTGGTTGCATGCTCAGGCAAGGGGGAAGGGGTGGAGAAAATGGCAGTATCCCGCGGTTTTCATGGAGATGGGCGGGTTCGCCTTGAACCCGTGTTGTCCCCCATTACCATGCAGTCAGCTTAATCCGAATTAAGATTCGGATTAAGCTGTCTCGCTTCCACCCTGCTTTTTTTAACTCCATGGGGATGCCCCTTCAATGGAATAGGTCGGTGATGGCCAACCTATGACATGTGTGTCACAGGCGACACGCCAAGCCCTTTTGGGTGACACACCTGGTCACCCTGGCACCTGGACGTGTAGTGCTTGCTTGTTCTTGAAGTGTATGAAATACCAACTTTCAATGGAAGATTTAGCAAATGTAAAGAATTATTTGTTTTTGCTTTTAATAAAATACATATATCAAAAATATAACTTTGTTACTAGAGCTACAAATATCACAAAATTATGGATATTTCTAAATGTGACACAGCACCCGAGTTAAGCTAGGTTTTCTTGCGAATTGTGAAACACCGAGCTCAAAAGGTTCGCCATCACTGGAATAGGTTGTCACAGGAGGTAGTGAGTTCTCTTTCGCTGGAAGTCTTCAAGCAGAGGCTGGATCTACATCTGTCTGGGATGGTTTAGGGAATCCCGCATTGAGCAGGGGTTGGACTTGATGGCCCTAGAGGTCCCTTCCAACTCTCTGATTCTATGATTCTCATGGAAGTCATTGTGAGGATAAATTTAATGCTACAAAGTAATTTATGGATACAATAGACATGGAGACCAGTAATCACTAAATGGAGGACTTCTCAGAACAAAGAATGGAAGCATCAAGTCTACAAATACATTTTGTAGATTCAAAAACAGAGTAAAATAGACAACCAAGATTTTAAAATGTTTCTGTATTATGGTATGTAATGAAGAATGAGAACTAATTTTGCCTTTCATACTTTCTAGAAGTCTTGTGACAGTAGGCCATATATGTCTGCATTTGACAGATTTAGACCCTTAGTGTTACATGGATTTTTTGGAATTAAGTCTCAAAGTTGCACTAGGATTTATTTCTGAACAGTAATAAGGGAGTTTATGGCCAAGTCTGTAACTGCAGCGTTAATCACACGGTAGTTCTTCTGAGGTGCCTTTTCAAAGATATTTGAGAAGTGTCACTCATGAGTCAGCCTCATGGCTGGGTGGAGGCCCATTATCAGGTAGACGCGATGAGGGACGGTCAGAGGCAGCACAAATAAGAGGACAACCTCAGGTTGATTGATGGGAGAAGATCTTCTGGATGTTCATGAAATCTGCTGCCTGCAGAGAGTCCCTCAGGCAACATCAGGTTTTTTGTTTTAATTGGAAGAGGCCTAGTTGACAAAAATCAAAACTGAAGAAGGGTGATTTGGCTAACATTGGAGCTCAGTCAGCATGTGGCAGGCATTTAGAGTTCAAGCTATGGCGCAGTTCAGACAAGACTTTTAGGCCAAAAGCAAGCAATGTGAGTTTTTCCTTCTCGTTGTTTAATAGTCTTTCCTAAGAAAACACTGTGGAATTCATGCTATCGACTGCAGGTGCAGGTCACCAGTCTCTGACCACTAAAGGCTTTTTTTTCTTTCAATGATTTGTGTATATTGTTTTAAATTTCATATGATCAATTAATTTATGGTTACTCAACCAAAATAATGAGTTTTCAGCTAAACATTATTTGTTGCTTCCCCCATCTTAAGAGCCTTTTTTGTTTGATAACCAATGAACTACTGCTGTAGTCACACAGAGGTTAAAAAAGCGGCTCTAGGGTGGCTTAGAGATTGTCCACCAGTCAGGTCATTCATATGCTCATCTGCCCCCCTCCCTCCCATAAACATTTTGGACTGGAAAAGGTGGATTAGAGATGGGATGAAAACTTCCAGATTCCAGCTGAAGAAAGAAAATGGGGACAGAAGAAAATATCTCATGGCCACAGGAAATGGCTAAGTTTGTGCACCTTCAGATAGGTAGTGCTATACTGGGAATGGCTTATCATTCAGTGGTAAAGCAACTGCCAGGAAAGCAGAGAGTCACAGGTTCAATCCCCATAATCCCCCCCCCCAAAAAAAGAAGAAGAAGACTATTTTTGTATTTGAAGCAAAAACTCCATGAATGTTTCCATGGAGTCACTAGGAGTCAGTCTTAACCTGATGCTACCTAACAAAAACAATACCATGTTAACATCAGTGAGGGACCACAGTTTTAATCTCACTTCAACCAATTGTGGAAAAGTAATGCTTGCAAAACACCATTCGGCACTTGAAATACTTTGCATGTTCATTAAGCAGGAGCAACTAAACATTTTTTTCTTTGCTATTTCTTGATTGTATAGATTGTTCATATCCATGAAAAGAGACAGGAAACAACAAAAGGGAAGTGCCCTGGGAGAAGGTAAGACAGCTGCAAGGCATTCCTGAGTTGCCAGCCATCTCAGGAAGTACCTGGGTGGGGAGACAGAGAATGAATTTCCAAAATAAATATTTGCTTGGGCTCACAGAACCATCGGTAGTTTTATTACATAAATGTAAGATGAAGTCTGGTGGTTTGTTAGCAGTTGTGTCAGTCAGTTTTCAGAGTTTCATCCCATGATCATAAAGCCAACTGTAATAATGGATGCAGCTTCCTAGGTTCCAGTTGAATATGAGGGGAACATCCTGATTGTTAATTACAACAGTAAAACAGTGTAGCTATGGAAATTGTTAGTTTTCCACCTCTGGAGGGGTTTTTGGTGAAGTTTTTCAACATGGACATTGCAAAGGCTTGAAATATTTGATTGTTATGGTACCTCCCACCTCCACAATTCTATGATTCTGTGATACAACTGTTGGAAAAAACTCAAGGTTGCTTCAACTCTTTTGTTTCTTATGGTAAAATTATAAATACTGACAAAACTGCTCTAGTCTTGAAGGTGTTGAATACCCTGATCCTATTCCTCTGGCTCTGCAGAGAACAGTCGTTTCTACGGTATAATCGATAAATTGGTAGAGGTGGATATGACTCTACATCATGTACCAGCAGTGCCCCAGAGTAGTACAGGAATCTAAGCCATGTAAAACACTAAAGCCCCACCTAAATGGGCTGGATGAAATTTGGTACAGGCAACTATAACGGTATTCCTTTACCTAAGCTCAAATCCCTACTGTCAAACTGCACACTGGGTATTATCAAATTGCACAGGTGAGGTGCCATGGAAAAATGCAGGTGGCCATGACACTTGTCCTGGCAGCAGCAAAGGGGTGATTGGGAGCAAGACATTCCCCCACCTTTTTAATACCTCAGCAGTTTCAGAGGGAAGCTACCTAGGCATGCTACAGCAGGATCAGTGGCTGAGGCAGGGAACAGCAACCCCCATTTTCTTGCATGCTGCAGTGACAATAGGGGCATGTTCCCATAGGCAATTAAATCCAGACTGGATTCAAATTCAGCATCCACCGTTCCCGTTACTTAGGCAAATAATCCAAATTCGGCAAGCAGCGTTCCCATTCAACTACTTATCACCGGATTTTCTGAGGACTATCCTGCAAAAATCCAACATCTTGCCTGGTGCCACCCTGCTCCTCCACTAGTACCCCCCCCCCCGCACAGCCACCGCACTCCTCCACTACTTGAGTGGGCTCCTGGTTGCCTGGGTGGGCAAGGAGGAGGTGGAGGAAGGACAAAGGAGCTGCCACCACCAGGCTTACTGTTGCCTGGGCCCCCAATCGCTGCCTGGTGTCACTACGCTCCTCCACTAGCACCCCTGCCGCACAATCACCATGCTCCTCCACATAAGCAATAAAGTTTTAAGAGTAACCCCCCTCCCCGGCAAAAGACACTGATCTGTTTGTGCGCAAATGAGTGAGTGCGTCCAGTTTACCATCAGGTAAATGGGAACCAGCCCAAAATCCACACTCGGTCCTGGATTAAAATAGTCCAGTGGGGGCTAAAATAGTCCAACCCACACTAAAATAGTCTAGTGAGAATGTGCCCTAGGGGCCTTTCTGCACTGGCCCTAAAAACAGAAATAGACACACATATAGGACACATTAAGACAACATTTAGACTTACCTTCCACATTGGAGGCCAGATTAGAGCCCCACATTTCAGCGAGCAAGACCGATTTCTAAATCCTACCCTAATATAAGACCTAAAAAATTCAAGAGCATATGCAGGTGATGTAGCCGTGATATTAACAGGACCAAAGAATTCAATTGAGGAATCAGTAAAAGAAATTCAAAGTTATGAGAGAGTGGCAGGCCTAAAAGTGAATCAGAACAAGACTAAAACCCTGACAAAAAGTATGTCAGAGACTCAACAGGAAATTTTTCAAACCAAATCCAGATTTGCAATTTTAAAAAGTCATATATCTTGTCTAAACAAAATATTGCTCTATACAAGAATAATTACGTGAAAACTTGGGCTGAGATAAAAAACATGACTTTCTGAAATGGTCTAATTTACAGTTGTCATTGATGGGTAGGATTTCATTTATAAAAATGAATATACTCCCAAGGATGATGTTTTTGTTTCAATCCTTACCTATAATAACTAATATCAAGGAATTTAAGAACTAAGAAAAAGATGTTTCTAAGTTTTTATGGCAAGGGAAAAAACCGTGATTAAGATTTAAGTTGATGCAAGACTCTAAAGAAAGAGGAGGTTTTGGGGTACCGAATCTTAAGTTATACCATGCAGCATCCTGTATGGTATGGATTGCTAAGTGGTTCTGGTTTAAAGACGAAAGACTATTACAACTGGAGGGAGAAGGGTTAAGATATAGCTGGCATGGTTATCTGTAAGAAATGCATTGTATAAAACTTGGATGAACTATAAAAACAAGCTCTATAGTAAAATGCCGCTGTGGGTCTCTCCACTTGAAGAGTTATTAAAGGAATTTAGTGACGGAAGAACTTGGTTGAAATATGAAGACATGTTGTATAAAATAGAGGGGGATAATGAATATGATATAAAAACAAGAGGACAATTGAATCAGGAAGGGACAAACATACAATGGTTTTCTTATGTACAATTAAGAGATATATACAGAAAAGATAAAGAGAGTGTAAATTTTGAATGGGAAAAACAGGAACGGGGGACAAAATTATACAAGGCTGAAAAAGGCATGATTGGTTTGATGTATAAAATATTGCTTCACAATTGAAATGGAACATGAACAGGTCAAAGAATGTATGATCCCACGGGCAAGGAATTTTGGATATAATATACAGATGGATCAATGGGAAAAATTATGGACAAAAGATATGAAATTTACTTTCTGTGTGCTCCTGAAAGAAAATATGTACAAGATGATGTATAGATGGCATTTATACTGGGGAAAGTTTACCAAAATACGTCTACCAAATGTTGGAAATGTTAAAAAATCGAGGGGACGTTTTATCATATGTGGTGGATGTGTGAAAAGGCAAAGAAATACTGGGTTATGATATATAATTTGATGTTAAGAATTTTAAAAAGAAACTTTAGGTTTAATCCAGAATTGTTTTTATTGGGGATTGTAGGTAGTACTATGGATAGCTTAAACTCAGTTTTGTACATGGTGATGGCAGCTAGACTATCGTACGCACAGAAGTGGTAGGAAGAAGAGATACCATCGGGAGAAGAAGGGCTAATCAAGATGACAGAGTTGGCAGAAATGGATAAATTAACAAACTTATTAAATGACAGAAGAATTGATAAATTTGTGAAAGACTGGTCCCCATTTATTGAATATCTTGCAGAGCTTGAATTAACGACAGATGGGTTTGAGTGAAGACAAAGAACAAATTGGAAGCAGAGGAGAGATAAAGATGTGGAGCAATAAATAATGGACAAATAACATAGAAGTCGGAAAAGCCGAGGAAGTTTAGGGAAGTTTAATGTAAGGATGGAAAGATTGTGTAAATTGTTTTTCTTCTTTTTAGCTTGTGGAAAATTTTTAACAAATAAAAAAATTATAAAAAAATAAAATAAAATAAAATAAAAATTAGGTCTTAATCCGGCCCTTCACCTCAATCCATTTTGGAAGCAG
>MTQE01001418.1:343276-356245 GCA_014337955.1 Aspidoscelis marmoratus | reverse complement strand
GGTCTTAATCCGGCCCTTCACCTCAATCCATTTTGGAAGCAGGATGCTTCTGCACACAGAGAGGTGAAGGCCAGATGTCCCAGCACCCGCCATCTTGGGATGCGCCAATGGGGCTTCGATGGCAGGCAGGCACGGAGGTTGCCCCTTTGCTGGAGCAACTACATGGCGGGGCGGGGGCTGCCCCCACCTCACCATGTGGCTGCTGTTCTCCAGCGATGGGGCAGCCTAATGGCTGCCCCATCGCTGGAGAGGAGGGGAGGCGGCAGTGGCAACATGACATTGTCACCACCACCACCACCACATCAATCCCCCGGACAGGGAGGGAGTGCGGATGGCAGCTGCCTGAGTCCCCCACCCCCCCGCCTCCGCCAGCTCCAGGGGCAGGGGAAATCTAGCGGCAGTGGCAGCATCTCTGCCACCACCCAGTCCCCTGCCCCTGGAGGCTGGGCATGACAGGCGGTGGCGGCAGAGACATCTCCACCGCTAGTAGGTTCCCCCTGCCCCTGGAGGTGGAGGCGGCGCTGGGGAGGTGGCAGCGGTGGTAGCAGTGCAAGGAGGAAGCTGCCATCCGCGCCCCCTCCTTGCCCTGATCGCCCGCAGCCATCAATGGGACAGGGGGCGTGCCATGCCCCCTGTCTTGTTGACGGCTGGATCACCCAGGTGCTTCCACGTAGCACCCGGGCAATCCAGCCGCCAATCTGCCCTTGACACTGCCACCCTGACACGTGGGGCTTCCAAGGATCTGTCCCTATTTGGAAAAAACAGATTGCCAGAAAACAGATCTAAAGAGATACGTATTCTAGGGGCCAGTGCGGAAAGGTTTTCATATTGATCCTAATACTGGTTTAAAGACTGTGCTGTTTTTATACAGTTGTAAACAACTCTGAGATGGTTTTGTAAGAAGTAGGTAGGTAGGTAGGTAGGTAGGTAGGTAGGTAGGTAGGTATAGACTAGCTTGTATCCAATACATTCACCATTAACTTCTGTACTTTTTGCTTCTATTTTTTATTTTATTTTTTAAAAAATTAAAATATTAAATAAGCAACTTTAGCATGATGTCTCTTGATACAGTTAAAAATGGGCAATGGTGGATTCATGCACTGAAATAAAAAGCACCTCTACAGTGGCTTAGAGACTGCAGGTAGGTTCAGTCACACACACGTTTGCCCCTCACCCTCTCATGTGTATTCTAGGCTAGAAGTGGTGGAACATCCATCCAAAGGTGGAATTCAGGCTGAGAGTCAAAACTGTTCTTAATTTCAGCCCGTTTGCATCACTAGACAAAATCAACCGCCATTACTGTGCCTGTTCCTCTTTCCCATAGATTTGACACAAGGGAACTCTTCTAAAAGCAGGGTCATTCAACATCAGTAATAACAAAAGCCTTAATTGTTTGGGGGGGGTTGGAGCAAAAGATGATCTTATCATGACTAAATTTAAGTAATTTATAATTAAAAATGTTATTTAAAAAAATTGCAAACCCACATTATTAGAAATCTATATGAAGCCGTTGGGAGAGGTCTTCAGGAGATTTGGCGTGAGGTGTCATCAGTATGCAGACGATACCCAGCTCCATCTCTCTGCGCCATCTGAATCAGGAGAGGCGGCTGAAGTGCTTGACAGGCGCCTGGAGGCAGCAATGGGCTAGATGAGGGCCAATAAATTGAAGCCGAATCCAGACAAGACCGAGGTGCTGTGTGTCACAGGGTTTCGGGTCCATGTAGTTGGGAGATGCCCTGTCCTCGATGGGGTGGCTATGCCCTGGAAGGGACAGGTGCGCAACTTGGGGGTACTCCGAGACTCCACTCTAACACTTGAAGCCCAGGTGGAGGCCGTGGCCAGGATCACCTACTCCCAACTACAGGTGGTGCATCAACTGAAGCCCTTTCTGGATAGAGACGACTTGGATACAGCCATCCATGCTCTTGTAACCTGTAGATTGGATTACTGTAATGCACTCTACATGGAGCTGCCCTTGAAGACGGTCTGGAAGTTGCAGCTAGTGCAAAATGCAGCTGCTAGAGTGCTGACCAGAACAGCTAACACATCACACTGGTTTTAAAATGGCTGCATTGGCTGCCAATTTACTACTGAGCTCAATTCAAGGTGCTGACTGACTTATCAGGCCCTAAATGACTTGGGCCCCAAATATCTAAAGGAACGCCTTCTCCCCTACTGACCTGACCGTGCCTTAAGGTCTAGTGGTGAGGCCCTCCTGGTCGTCCCACCAACTTCAGTAGTGAAAACGGTGGGCACCTGGGAGAAAGCCTTTTCAGTGATGGCCCCCAGACTATGGAATAGTCTCCCCCTTGAGGTGCGTCATACTCCTTCCTTACTTATATTTAGGAAGGCAGTGAAAACACAACTCTTTATTCTGGCCTTTGGCTGAGATGATTATATTTCCCCTCCCAATACAGATAACCATCATTTTAAACACATTGTGTCTTGTTTTAGATTTCTTTAATTTTTAAAGGGCTTTTAATGTATATTGTTTTTAATCTGTTGTTTCCCGCCCAGACACCTTTGGGTTTGGGGAGGGATAGACATGTAAATAATAAATAAATAACTAGCAGTGGTGTAGCTACTTTTTTTGGGGGGGGGAGGGCAGTAACCACTACAACTAGCTGACTGTTCTAGGTGTGACCAGTTCACTAGGCTGTTAAGCTGTTTATTGGCTGCACCCTGTGCATTTTGTGGGGCCCATAGTGTCCACTGTCCAAAATTCCATATAGTATGTGATTAGGCAGAGTATCTAAATCTACTTAAAGTGTTGTTATGGAATGGAAGATAGTATTAGTTGCCTTGATGGCTGTCCTAGATTAGTAACTAGACCAGGCAAATGTGCCCTTCTTGGTTCTGCTTGATCTCTCAGCAGTTTTTGACTCAACTGTCCACAGTGTCCTCCTGACACAGCTGCAACAGGTCTGGAAGGCACCATTTTTTGTTGTTTTTCTTTACAATTGGCAACATTAGTTGATAACATGCATATTAAAAGTTTCCTTATGCAAAATAAAATTAAACTGTCCTGCATGACAAGTCTCAGAAAGTAATTCTTAGGAACTCCTATTCAATGCCAAGGTCTCTGGTTTGTGGTATCTCAGCATGCTACTCTAATGATGGCATCCAGAACCCAGTTAAATCCAAGGAAGTAATCTCCTTTCTAAACCATTATTTAAAGCTGGTAAAGAACTATGTGAAGGTAACAAAGGGAAACAATCTAGATGAGACAGAAATGCTCCAAGTCCATTCAAAATCAGGCAGCAGATCAGAGATTCCATCAACGTCGGATAGGGTCACAATCTCCCAGCATCTCCAAAATTTATGGGTGATGGAAATATTGCTGCTGTTGTTGTTATGAGTGGTAGTATTTTATTTATTTTTTTATTCTCTTGAGTGCTAGAGTTTTTGTTTGCTTGATGGAAGGGTAGACTAAAACTAACAGCAGCAACAGTCATAACGCCAAGCTATACACAACATAGAGTAGAAGAGAGATCCAGGCAGACTTGTGCTCTTTCAACCTCAGGTTGCTGAATGGAAAAATACATACATTGTAATTGAATCATAGGGCGCGTTCCTATACAAGATTCCCACAAATGCGAATCCAGTCTGTTTTCGGGATCATCCGATCCAATTTAAATTTTTATTCCAAGTCTTTATGAGGAGTATATTGCTAAAATCCACAGAAAATCAGTCCCCAGAAAAACTGTTCTTTGTCCCATTTTGGTGGCTAGAATGCTTTTTTACTCCCAATGGTAACAGTACTGAACTATTTGGGGAGGAGCTCTGCCTTTTGTGCTGCCCCCCATATCCTTCTGGCCAGTGCCTGTGGCCGCTGTTGGTGTGGCATCAGATGGGTGGGATTTCACATCTGGGAAGGCCTGCCCCCTGTCCTTCCCATCCCTGGAATGCTTGAGTCCTGGAGATCAAAAAAAGTGTTGAATCTTTGAGCATAGATTTTCCCTTTCTGTGAATGCCAGTGGAATTACGAGAGATACATTACATCTGTTACAGCAATCGGCAGAGAAAATCTTCTTTTAGCCCTGCTCCCTCCTGAGCAACTCATTCAAAGCAAAGAAGAAGGAAGGGAATCCCCTCTTCTCTCTTTGATCCTCCGTTTTCCTCCCACACCTCGCTGATTTGAAAGGGAGAGATCGCTTCGCCCTGTCTGTCCTTTCACTCAGCTGATTTTACGTAAAGCTGCTGCCTTCCAGGTACCATAGCGAATGGAGGGAGCATCCTATTTGGAAAGGAGAGTGATCTCTTTGCCCTGTCTGTTCTTTCACTCAGCTGTTTCTGAGCGGGGCAGGCTTATGAGATTTGGACAAGGGGCAGAGATGAAAAGATCCTGTTTCTCCGTGCTGGGGATTTGGGTGGTTTGAATAGGAACTGCGGTAAGCAAATGAGCACAGCCAGAAGGTGCACACAGTTCTGAATTTGGATTAACATAGTCCAATCCAGATATAGTCAAAATAGGACACAACCGTAAGGTTTTTATTTTAAAAGCTACAAGTTACAATTTAATTGCATCAAAATAGATAGGACTTACTTTGGAGTAATATGCTTAGACCGGGGAGATTAATTTAAAATACTCTGAAATTTGTCTTTCAGAAGTCTAACGTATCGGACAAAACATGTTGCCCCAGAAATGCCCTTTGCTCTTTCTGTGCCGCAGGTGAACGTCTTTTTTTGGAGCCGACACTGCAATTACTACAATGGAAATGGACAATAGGGTAGGAATAAACTTGTGCCCCAACTTTGGAATCTGAATATTAGAGAAAGTAGCACTCTGACTACTTGAAACCTACCCTGGAGACAGGTATCATGACTTCATAAAGAGTAACAAGATTCTGTTTATTATAAACATAAAGACCTTTGGTCTTGTGGTCGCCTTATCTGACATCAATCATGTAAATAAAAAGATAATACACAGGAAGCTTCTTTTTAGGTTAATGGATACAGTGACACCTATAGTTCTCCAATAGTGATAGTTCTATACCTTTCACTCTACAGTATTGCTGTTCTGAAATTTCAATTTGCCAATTTATTGCATGGATTTCAAATGGATTTCCTTTCTCTCTCAAATGGATTTAATTTTATTGCTTTAGAAAAGTTTTGCAGCATCATGAAAAAGCTTATTTTTAATTTGAGTGTATTCATCAATATTAGTCAGCCCCTCCAACTACAGAAATATATACCTGAGAACAAAATAGTAAAACAATATCTCATAATTTGCTGCTTACTTTTCCAGCGTATCTCTGATGTCCCCATTTCTTTAGTATTTATTGCCCCCAGGCACTCTCTAGTTCACATTTAAGTGTATCACTTTCTGTCAATAGAGAATTAAACACACAAATATCCAGGAATGTGTGGCATCATTTCCTTTTGAAGAGAAAATTAGAAGATCCACCTTTTACACTTACCTTCTCTGGTCCATCCCAGGAGGGGACAGATCTCTCCCTGGACTGGGAGAAGGTTGTCCACATTGTGACAGCTGTTCTGGCTCAGTTTGTCACGTACCAGATTCAGAGCCAGCCTCCCAAAGTGCCAACGACCAGGAATGAAAGTCTTGACCTCGGAGGCCCTGGGGAATCCTTTTCTGGCTAAAATCAGTTCCCTGTAATATACCACGTCACAGAGGCATGGCAAGTTTCCATGCTTTGCACTCCTGTATACTGGCAGACCAGACCGAGGCCTCGTGAGTCCAGCCTGATCCAGTCTCTCCTCTGTGGACATAGCAGATTAGCGAGTGGAATGGAAGGAAAGTCTCAGTACACTTAGGCCCTGCCCCCATGCAAGTTTGGCATGGTTCCGAGTGAAGGATCGGTGCGGTCCATCCCCATTTGTTTTGGATTTGGTCCATGAAAAGCGTGTCAACCCCTCCCAAACCGTGCCAGAAGGGCGCCAAATTTGATACCTGAAAAAACAAGTCTCGGCACACTTTGGGGACAGTATGCATTGCTCAGCGGGCTGGGAATGCCCATGGGGAGACTAGTGGGCCAACGGGGAGGAGATTTGCGCTCACGTCATTGGGAGGTGGGGGGTGCTTGCTGTCCCCGCCTTATCCATTGGCCATCACAGCCGCTGACCTTTTAAAATGCCAATAACAAAGGCATTAATATGAGAATGGAGAATGGCTTGCTTTTTAAATTTTCTTCCATTTCCACGGGGGTAACTCCAACCCCGTTTCAAAAATGCCAAGGAGGCTGTATAATGGCTTGATTTCTGTTCCATTTGCAACCCCCGTTTCCCCGATCTGCAAGGCGATCATAACTAAAGGCTTGATTTTCAGTTTACGGCTGTTGTCGCGGTCCCTGGTGGAGCAGAGGTGCGCACAACTGCTCAAGTGCCTACTACCGCTAAACCTCATAGTGGCTGTCGGTGCTTTAAAGTTTTAAAAAGTTTTTTATGAATGAAGCTTTATTTTAACTTGTTTCTGTGCCTCCCACCCCAGTCCTGGCTGTCCGTGCCACTAAGGGAGGGGGGGACGCGGCACAGGGGTGGGCTGATGACGATCTGGCTGCCAATGGGGGGGGGCAGAGAGGAAGGGGCGCTGCTCTGCCATACCAGGATTCAGCACGGTTCTCATGCGGACGCCACCATCTGCACCCAACCCGTACCTGTCTCGCATTGCCGGGAATCTCTTGGGGACGCCCAAAATGCCTTCCTGGTTCAGTGCCCGGCCCATGCTTGCCCAAACAGCGCCCAAAGTGTGCCAGATGCCAGCATGGGGACACAGCCTTACTGTCTAGGGACCAGGGGCTGCCGAGGTCATGCATGGCTTTTTTTATGGCTTTTCATATCACAGATAAACTGGGGAGAAAATCCATGTCCCTCCCTGTTTCAGTAGCCAAAAGAATCAACACGAAAAAAGATACATTGTTTTATTCATTTATCTAGCGATTTTACTCAGGATTAAGGTTACTAAGCAAAAAGGAGGAAAATGAGCTATTTTCCTATCCCTTCTGCAACAATCCCATTTATTACAGTTTAGGGAACAACTCGTGGGTGGGATTTTTACCTTTACCTAAGCAAAAGCGTTTGGAAAAGAAGTCGTCATGTTTGTATAGCACATGACCTGGTAACTGCAGAGGGGGGGAGGGAGGGTTTTGCTCCTACAGGGCAGCATTAAGCATCACTAATTCAAAGCAAAGTGGGACAAGACATTGGATGGCAGTTGTTTATGAAGTCTCCCAATGCACTATAACCCCACCTGAGAAACAGCTGAATCCCAAAAAATACTAGGTCAGAGATTTTTTTTTTGAAAAATTAAAAATCATTCAGAAGTCCAATAAAAAAAGCCTTTTTGAATCTAACACGATATATGTGTATTTTGGCACAAGAAAATTATGTAGAAAAAAGAGCCTAAGGTGGTGTATACTGTTCTCCTTTGTTTTCTTTCCACAACACTGTGAGATAAGTTAGGATAATAAGAGGCAGCGACATATCCAAGTGAGGAGCTTTCATGATTCATCTAAACTCAGCAACTCCCGTGCCAGAATGATTCTCCAGCCACTAGACTGCACGGTTTTCAGTTGTTCTCAAATAACTAGAAAGCGAAAAGTACCTAAAAAGCAGCTGCACAAAGAAACAAACTGCACAGTCAGGAATGCCAGAGTAACAACCTCTTGAGTGCTGTTCAGACTGGAGGTTTTGAAGGACGCCTGGATGGTTCCTCACAGCTCGGCTTTGTGCTTATTGTAGCTTCCGACAGTATGAAGCCATGCAGGGTATTTCTTCCGAAGAAAGAAACAAATAGTCCTCACTGTGAAATCCATGTTTCTAACAATGTGATCACATTTTTCAACATCTACCAGAATTTTTAAAATTACAATACTCTGTTAGAACATTTCAACTATACGCTCATCATCTGGGAGACAAATTGTGAACAATGGAACAGGCCAAGGCTTCATCCAAATGTCAATTACTTATTCCACTGTATTTGGATACTCCAGAATAAAACACAGATATTCCAGAATATCTATGCTTTATTCCACAATATCCAAATGAAATGCCCTAAGAAGCACAACTCTTGCCCCAAGTTTAAAGTATTCCTTCAAGTGTCTGACCAGCCTTCACAATATATTTACGTCTTGTTGCCAAATTCTTCCTCAAGTTTAAACCTACGTTCTTTTCAGTAGTAGTAGTAGTAGTAGTAGTAGTAGAAGAAGAAGAAGAATTAGCTTCTCTACTCCACTTTTCTCACCCATTTAAGGGGACTCAAAGCTGCTAACAAAGCTTTCTATTCTTCCCCCCACAACACACACACACACACACAAAGTGCAACCCACATCCCATGGAAGGTGTCAACGTTGCTTAATACAAAAAGGCAACTTTCGTTATCATGGGCAAAACAGGTTCAGTGATTCCTCATGAACAAAACACCTCTTCAGTACATGTTGCACTCTGATTTTGGAACATTTTGCACCATTTAGAAATCTCTAATTGCAGTGACATATTAGAATATTTAAATCCATTGGACCACAATCCAGATCTCATGTATTCCCAAGTCTTTCTATTAATATCAAGTAAACTTAGTGGTGTGCTGTGACCTATAACAAAACTTTGTCAGAGACCATTACCTCCATACAATCAAAGGAAAGAAGGAAAACAGACATTTAGGCTGCTAATCATTTCTACAGCTACTGCCTTGTTACAGCAATGTTACCATTAACCACAGCTTTCAGGAAATCAGCACGAGCTAAACTGGCTTACTACATGAATATACCTCACCAGCTACACAGTTGGTATTTTAAAAAATGGAACGACAACAAATCCTGTGATAAAACTGAAGCTGACATGTCAGAGGAGTTGCACATCCCTTTCCTTTCCCTAAATCCTTTTCTCCTTCAACAAAACGAAGCTCTTTTAATCTTTCCTTCCTTCTTCACTCATTATCATGATCCTCTGTACGTTTTATAACCATCTGCCATCACTTCGGAGTCTTGAGTAGATATCCTCAGAAATTTGGTTATGCTAGACGAAGGGAGAGAGGGAAAGAGGGAGGGAGAAGAGTTGGAGCACGGCAGGGAGGGAGATCATTGGAACACAAGGATATAAGCTCCATCTCTTTTTCCCAAGAGCAGATCAATTATGGCATAGAGGATAATTTCAGGCTTGTCTGCCACAAATAAAGCACTGATAGAAGGCAGCTCCCAGCCCAGGGAGGCTAGAGGCCGGCGTGCTACCCATGTAGAGAATGCCACCAAGGCCTCCCGGTCTGATAGAACTGGCAGGTCCAGCAGCATAAGCAGCTCCATCGCAGATTGCACAGGAGGACAACAAAGGGGGGAGACACCGCCACCAAGAAGGGAGGAAGCCCATGCCCGTGCCTGCAAGCCTGCATACCAGGCAGGAGAGAGCCCCAGGACAGACCCAGCCCCTCGCCCTTCGCAGAGCAGGGCCAGCCCACAGCTCCAGGGTAGCACACTGGTCTCTAGCCTCCCTGGGCTGGGAGCTGCTTTCTACTGGCACTTTATTTGTGGCAGACAAGCCTGAAATTATCCTCTATGCCATAATTGATCTGCTCTTAGGGAAAAGACATGGAGCTTGTAATCTTGTGTTCCAATGATCTCCCTCCCTTCTGTGCCAGGGAAGTGGCTGCCACCGCAAGGTGATTCTACCGGAAGCGGTGGGACATTGACGGCAATGGGAGAGGCGGGATGCGGCGGGTGGGCATGGGCCTGCCTGCCTGCCTGCACAGCGGCGAGCCATGGGCAGTGACAGGAGCGGTGGAATGCAGCGGGTGGGCATGAACCTGCCTGCCTGCACAGCGGCGGGCTGTGGGCAGTGATGGGAGCAGTGGGACGCGGCAACAGGTCATGGGCCTACCCGCCCACACAGCAGCAGGCTGTGGGTGGCAGCGGGAGTGCCAGCAAAGCCAAGGGGCCTGAGAGGAAGCCATAGTGGCTGCCGCAATGGCCCAGGCTGCCCCAAACCTTCTCGCTCTTCAGCCCATCTGCCTGCCTTTGCTTGTACAGGACGCGGAAGGCCTACCTCCAGGCCAGCAGTGATGGAGGCATGGTGGGGGAGGGAAAATGGTGAAGGTGGCGGTAACGGGAAACGCAAGGGTGGCAGGCACTAACTCTGCTATGGCTGCCTTCAAAGGGTCAGCCAGGCTAAGGTCAGCGGTAGAGGACGTCACTTACCTTCCCTCTCCTCCGTTGACTGGGCAGAACAGTAACAGTGGGGTAAAGCCACCTGTTACTTTTGAGGAGCTGTGACTTTTAGTACTTCCCTCATTGGCTTGACTCCCGGTCAGGGGAGGTGCTAAAACATCATGCCTCCACAAATAAAGATAGGGTATAGTTCAAGCCTTTTTCTTATTGGTTGAACTATACTCTATCTTTTTGTGTGTTCCAGGGGGCAGGGGTGATCACCGGTTCTGTGGTCATAACAAGGCACCGCCTCTGATCATACAGATCTTTCGACAAATAGAATCTTCTGAGCTTCTGGTAGAGGAAGATGGCGGGCTAGACATGCTGAGCAGAGCTCAGCAGGCTCTTCAACAAATTTATCACTGGAGGAGGAAAACTTGGAAATCCCCTCCAGTTGATTTATCTTCCTGAGACATGGGAAGATGAAGAGAATCTTCTCAATGGGGGGCTGTTTGAACATTCCGCCCCCGACAGGAGGAATCCACTCTTGCCAGAGGTAGAACTAATCCACCATCTCAACATTGAAGAATGCCAAGCAATGTCTGACCTTTCCTCTTTTTAAGATTATTTAATATTGGAACTAATTAGAAGTTTGGATAATATCTTAAGATAAAAGGATCTGCTTCAGTAATCTTGGCAAGCGGCCAAAAAATTAATGCAACAAACCAGAACCATAAGAAAGAAAAAGGTTAAAAGACATCTGCAACTTACATTTAAAGCCCTTAACGAGCAAGGGAGGCCAAGATAAAGTGATTTTAAACAAATGTTATCAGTGGAAGTTATTCAAGAAGGAAATGATGAAAGACCAGAGAGACTGACATTAAAGAGAGACGCTGAACACTTACTAAAAGAGAGAAGTAAAATTTGGCCACGAGGTGGCAGTAAAAGTCAACAAAAGAAAGTGTTGCCCAAAAGAATTCATATAAGATGGACAGAAAGCAGTATCAGGATGAGAAACTGATTGACATCTTGCTAAGATGAGAAGTGAAAATTCAGGGCCTGGAGACGGAATTGGGTAGAATTCCAAATGTTACAATCAAATCTGATCAAAATAGACAAGAGGAAGCCCGTGTGGATGCATGGGGCCCTTACCTTAATGCGGAACTTCAAGGACTGGATTCAGCAAGGACCACATCTCAAAGATCTGGATCTTCTAAATCTAGATTAACAGAAGTACATGCAAAAACAGCCCATAACCTTTCTTACAGGGTTGCTATGAACCCAAAACAAGAGAATTATGTTCATGTTACCTGAAGTAAAAGTGGGATACAAAAGTAATAATAAAATAACCTGTGTACAAGGCTGATTGTTCAGCACTAAGTAAAGAGTGATAACAACAAATGTAGCTTAATGTCATTGCCAATTTCAATAAGAACAAACAAAACCAGCCATGTCCTGCCTCTTGGTGGTCGATTAAAGATAAAATCACAATTGCAAAATGTACCATCATTATAAGAGCACTGGCTATTAATAGTATTAGAGTTAGGCAACTGAGAGCTAAATTAACAAGGAGATAGTAGACCTGAGAAAATACACTAAAAATCAGGTAGAAGACCTTCCTGAAGCCTCAGCAATCAAAGACTGCTGTGGCTCAACAGCTAAAATGCAGTTATAAATTAAACAGATGCACAAGGCTGAGAATTTTCTTCTTTGCCACTTGCCTTTTATTACTGATTTTTATCTTTCAAATTTTATTTTTACCTTTTAAAAAAGAATTTATACTTTTATCACTTTCCTATACTTTCAGGTTGCAAATGCCTATAATAGAGATATCCAGGAATTTATTTGGTCATATTCTATTCACAGCCTTTATATGGAAGATGGTGGGTGTGAAGAAGGAATGCCAGTCTGAATTCAGAATCAATTTCTGCATTGCTAATCTTCCACAAGTCACATGTTCCACCTGGATCATGACCCCTAATTTCTTTCAATAGAAACATCTTTGAATTCAGCAGTTTGCAATTGGAGCATGACAAATCTTTGGTCACCTTGGGAAAAGGAGAAAAGTTTTTTTAAAAAAAATCCTTAATCTGGACAAGCCAGATATTCCTTTTAGGTATTTTGTGTCTGAATGATCTATGATAATGTTAATGGGCTTTGTCATTTAGTTGGATGCACCATTCTGCCAAGAGCAAGGCCTCTGGTTTTAAACAACCATGCTTGTGTACGAAGAACTTATCCTTTATTTTTCTGCAATTTCTTCTTATTTTGTTTTGCAATTACAAATAATTAACATTCCTTTAATGATATTTTTATTCCATTCTACCTTGAGGGCTGCATTTTTTTTTACTCCAAGCACAAATATAACTTCCAGAAGAAGAGTTATGTAGTTATATATCCAGAGGAAGCAGTGCTAAAAAAAAAAGCTCCTAAAAATGCAAATCTATGCAATACTAATGCCAAAATAGCTGCTTCAGTAAGTGAAACTAATGTGCTATACTTTCCAGTAAAACAATCCCCACCCAAAAAATGGAATGGATCCCAAGCAGCAAAGTTTTCAAATGGAACTTTTCTCCCTAGCAAACAGGATGATACCAAACTAGCTAACTTTATTCTTTCTCAGTTTAAAGCATCTAGGAACTGAAATGAGTGGCCTTGAATAGATATTCTAAACCTTATAAGTCAGTGTTCTACTGTTAGGTTAAAGGCACACAAAGCTTCTAGTCCTCAGAGAAGAGGTTTGAAGAGAGAAGATATGATAGGTATGTGTAAGAGGCCTTAAGAGATGCAATAGGGGCATCAAATTCCACAATGGGCAGGCCTCTGGCTGCTTGAAGAGTGGAGGGGCCTTTCTGCACTTGGCCTTTTTCTGGAA
>MTQE01001418.1:316811-331157 GCA_014337955.1 Aspidoscelis marmoratus | reverse complement strand
TGCAAATCTCTTATCTAATCTTTTATCTGTTATTAACCCTTCATAAAAGCATATAAATTTCATTTCTTATCCTTTGCTACCATCTAGTGGACAAACTTTTTATTACATTAACACTGTTCCAGTAACCACCGAGGAATAGGAGAAAGAGTGTCTCAAAAGTTCAACTTTCATTCTTTATTTTTCTCCTCCTTCCCCCCTTCCCACACAGAAAAGTTAAAATACTTCTTTTCTCATATAAATCTTATTCGTTTGAGAGTCAGTATCAGCTCTTCCTTTTTGTTTTTCTTCAGCTTTCTAAGCAAGCAGCATTTTATCTAGTCGTTAAATTCTTGGCAGCCTGCCAAAAAGTAACAGAGCATGAAAAAGTTCTTCAAAAGAATCCTCCAAATGTCTAGTTTCCAGACTTTGTTTGTTAAGTATAGATTATCCTTGAATCAACCAAAAACGTTACAAATCCAGCTCTCTTTACTTATCTTTTAAAAAAGCTTGGTCCCAGGCTTTGTTTCACAGTCCAGCCGTCAGGAATGATGGATTAATTTCTCCTTGGCTATAAAAATAACCTCAGTGGAGATTTCCTTTAGATCTCCTGTTTATTAGGAAGCAATAAACAACCAGAAAATGTTTGCCAAGTTTACATTTTTTGGTGATAGTCAGCTGGAAGCATGCTGAGCAAAAAACTTGACACGGCAGCCTGATCCCTCTCCAACCAGAAGTCCCACCAAGAGAGATGCCGCCATGTTTGTTTAATGTTTATTTATTTATTTCAAGATGGTGTACAATTTCTAAGAGGCAGCCAGCAACTTCCTACCCAATTTTTCTTTATTTAGGAATATACGGTTTTAATTTCTTATCCTTTGCTACCATTTAGTGGACAAACTTTTTATTACATCAATTTCGCTCAGTTAATCAACGAGAATGGAAGATAGAGTGTCCATACATTCTACTTTTGGTGATTATTTTTTCTCCTTTTCCCCCCTCCCCTTACAACAAAGTAAGGGTACTTTTTCCTAAGGAAACCTTCCTCGTTAAAGAGAAAAAACTGATAAGAACCTTTTAATTGTCTTCTGGCTTCTAAACAGATGGCTTTTATCTGTTCTTTGAATTCTTGGCAGCCTGCCAAAACTGAGCATGAGTTTTTCATAAGAGTTTTGCAAAGGTCTAATTTTCAGAATTTGTTTTGTTTAAATATAAAATATTCCTCAGTCTTCCAAATTATTAAAAATTCAGTTCTGTTACTTAGCTTTTAACAAAGGTTTGTTCCAGGCTTTGCTTCGCTGTCCAGCGTCAGGGATGATGAATTAGTTTCTCCACTCTTCGGTGGGCTATAAAAATAGCCACCGGAGAATTCCTTTAGGCTCTCCTGTCTCTCAGGAAGCAAAAACAGCCAGAAAATGTTTGCCAAGTTTACGTTTTCTGGCAAAAATCAGCTGGAAGCTTGCCGAGTAGATCTCAGCATGTCAGCCTGGATTCCTCTCCAAACCAGAAGTCATAGTCTTATGTTCTTATGTAACATTAATACAATTTGACTAGACCTAAGAAACAGAGATAACCCAGATTCAGAAACTCCCTCCTCCAGTTGTCTACCATTAATGTACAACCATGAGTAGTAGTGATGGTCTACTTTTAATTGCTATAGATACGGTTAGTCAGTGTCCAGCGTCTGCTGAGGAACGCATGTAGAACATCCTGGGATGGAGCAGCCCGTCCCAGGGTGCCTACTTGCGTTCCGGGTGTAGAGCACAAAATTGTGCTCTACACTCGGCGCAGGGCTTTCACAGCTGTCCCTAGCCGTCCTGCAGCTGGTCAGGAGTTAGAGCATTTGCACGCTCCATCCCTGACAGCTCTAGGACCTGCTTCCGGCTGCCCCAATTGGGCAGGCTGATTGCGTATCTACCCCAGGTCCCTGCAGGTTCTAGGTGACTGGACTGGGTCCCCTGGGGCCTGCAGGAACCCCCCTGGGCACTTCCCCTGGAACAGGCCTACATGGGGATGCATGTGCATGCGAGACACTTACCTCGTGCTTGCTGGGTTCCAAAGTGGTCAGTGGGCCGATGGCACTGTGTGTCTGTGCACACCGGCCACTCTGATTGGCTAGCCAATCAGAGCAGCTGGTGCACGCAGACACACAGTGCCACCAGCCCAGCTCACCACTTTGGAACCTGGTGAGCACAAAGTAAGTGCCGCGTGCCCACGTGCCCCTGTATAGACCCACGCCCGGGGATGCCCAGGGGAGTTCCTGTGGGCCCTAGGAGACCCGATCCAGTCCCCTAGAACCTGCAGGAACCCAGGGAAGCTACACGACTGGAATGCCTGCTCCTGGGTCAAATTCAACCCATTGGGAGGCAGATCTGGGAGTTGCGTCCTGCCCCCATGCTAGCCAGGGAGATGGATTCCCCTTTCACACATAGGCAGGTACGAATGTGTGCCCACGCGTTCCTTACCTGCCTAGGTGTGAATGGGGAAAGCATCCCCGAGTGGCCTAGCCTTATTGCACAGAAAGGCAGAAAGTGCAGAAAGGCCTAAGGGTAGCAGATCCTTACAGTGTTGGTAATGAAAATAAAAAGGTACAGAAATTAGTCCCACTCTTTGTGATCCTTGTCTGAAGATAAATATATTTAACAAAAAATGTGTGGGCCACTTGTATATGTGCCCTGCAAGCTTTTGAAGACAAAAAAATACAGCTTTTGACAAAATTATTCTTACTACACTTCATTAAAAAAAACTCTGACAGGTTCACAACAATAAGAGAATAAAGTAGATAAAGTACAGTAGTCTCTCATTATTTGCAAGGGCAATGTTCCTAGAAAACATTGTGCATTTCAAAATGTGCAAATATTAAATTGCTATTCTGTAAGGAATTAGGAGTTGGAGAGTTGAGTCTGCAAACTCTAGGGAAAAATATTGGGAAAAGTTCTGTTGCGGGTTGTGGTCTGGATAGGTCAGGAATATGATGGGATCTTCAAAGGTGAGGAACAAAAGTTCCCAGCCTCCAAGATGCGGGTAAGAGACATGTCCACATTACCGTGGAAACAGTCACATCCTGGCAAAACATTGGAGGGCTCTGAAACCAGGGGCCTTTCTGCACTTAGCCTTATTCTGGATTATATCCCAGAATAGGGACTTGCTGTCCACACGATCCTGCAGTCTATGGCAGGCCCCAAGTGAGGCCTACTAGAGCCTGCATTAGCCTGCAGACAACAGACTCCGATCCCAAGATACATTCCAGAAAAAGGCCAAGTGCAGAAAGAGCCCTGGTCTCCTTTAGCTGCTGCTGTCCGCGTGGTGGTGATACACAGGCCAAGCCTGGGGAGCGGGCATGGAAGACCAGTTTAAAGTGATCTCCTCTTGAAAGTGCTCCAGAGGCGGTTTAGGAATTCAGGAGGAGGTCAGGTGGGGGGGGTGTCTCTCAGGGAGGTCATCTGAACGCAGACCCTGCGGTTACAGAGCAAATACAGTGCGGTCCAACTGGACTGTCGGGACGCTGCCATTCATTCTCACTTAACTTGAGATTAGAGAACAAAGAGGAAATGCTGGAGATATTTCTTATTTTGTGGGGAAATAATGGCAGGGGACAACTGATTTTTTAGATAAGAAGGTGGTATGTTTACACAAATCTCTGGTAATTTTCTTTCAGAATCCCACAAAGTCTGACTGGAAGCAATACAGGGTCAAAAGAGACGTGTCGTATCTGCAACAGCTACATTATCTATCTTTGGCACTGAACACTGAATGCATTGTGCGAGTCCTCACGTATTTATTATAAGGAATAGTTTTAAGCTGCACAGAGCTTGCTTTCGGACTCAAGCCACGCTGCGAAGCAACTATTTCCCACTCACTAGTTCACAGGGAACTATTCAGACGCCACGGACCGTGTCCTGTGCCAGGGCAAGGCGAGCGGAGGGCAGGTGAAGAAGCACCAGGGCAGGAGCGCCGCTGGCGCTTTAGGTCAACGGAGGCGCGCGGCGCAAGCGGCAGCTCCGCCTGGTAGCGAACCGGGCAGGGGGCTTCCCACTCGCCCGTGGCCGGGAGGCGTCGGCCGGCCGTGACTGGCGAGACGAAAGCCTCTCCCGAGCGCCTCTCACCGCCAGGCGAGGCGAGGCGGGCCGGGCCGGGCCGGGCCTCCTCGCGCCCCGTTCTCCCCCGGAGGCACCGCGGCATCTTCCGAGCCCAGGCGCCGGCCGTCGGCGGGACAACCGGGCCCTCCTGTTGCTGCCGGCCGCCGCCGCCGCCGCCGTTGCCATGGTTCCCCTCGCGCGCCCTTCTCGGAGGCTGCTCGAGCGGCAGGCGGGGCTGGAGCGCGGCCGGCGGGGGCTCGCTGCCTCGGGGCGGGCAGGGCTGCTCGGCGGGCGGCCACACTCCACGGCCGCCGCCGACCGGGCAGGATTAAGTTTCGCGGTCGTCGCCGGAGGGAGGCAGGGACGGAGGGCGGGAGGGCGGCGCCATCGCAGCGGCTCCAATTCCTCTCAGCGCCGCCGCTTCAGGAGGGACCGGGAGGGGGAGGGGAGGGGAGGGGAGGGGAGGGGCAGGCCGCCGACCCCCAACTCCGCCAGAGCGTCCGGGGCGGGGCGGGGCGGGGCGGGGCGCCTTCGCCCGTGCGCTTGCCAAGCCCGTCGCCCCCCCTCAGGAAAGAGGCGCCATCGGGGTCCGCGCGGAGGAGCGGCCACCGCAGCCGGGTAAGCCGAGGGGGGGCGACGAGCGAGCGCGGAGGGAGCGAGCGAGGGGGAGGGGGCTCAGAATGCGCCGCAAACGGAGCTCGCGCGGCTCCCCGGGGGCGACGGGGGCTGCGGGGGCCTGGCGGGATGCTGCCCTCGCCCCCCCGCCGGCTGGCTGGCTGGCTGCCAGGACGGGAGCGCGCTCGGGCTCCCGCGCCCCCCCGGTCTTTGCGAGGCCGAGAGATCATCCCCTCCCCCCCCCGTATTCAGCCAGTGTCGTTTGTCTCTGGTGTTTTGTTTAGGGCGGGGGAAAAACAGGCGCGATTTGTAAAGCGGGGGGGGGCGCCTGCGTGCGCGTTGCCGCGGCGGGGGAGGGGGCGCCGAGCGGAGCCGCGCGCCAGGCCTTCCGTGCGGGGGGAGGCGGGGGAGGGGCCTGTTGCGCCTTGCCTGCGGGCGGGGGGGCGGGGGCGCCTGCGGATGGGTCCCCGCGGGGGGAGGGGGAGGGGCCTGTGCCGGCTGCGGGGCGGAGGCGCAGGCGGGTCTTCTGGCTCCGGCTCCGCTCCTCGCTCGGGCCGCCGCCGGGCAGGGCGACCCGCCGTAGAGCCGGTTGGGGGGCAGGAGAGGCGGCGCGGCGGCGGCGGGCGGAGAGCAGCCGAGGTCCGGCCTCCCTGGGGGCCGCGGGCGGGCGGGGTCCCCCTCGGCTCCGGCCCGTTGATTGCCCCCCCCTCTACTAGTGGTCGGTCGGGGGCGCGGAGTTCTGCCCGTTGGCCGGGGCTGAAGGGGGAGGCGCGTCGCGCTGGCCGCCTTTGCTCTCGCGGCGCCCGGTCTGGACGAGCGGAGGCGCAGCATGTTCTGACACAGCCCCGTCGAGGCGGCCCGCGCGCGGCTCGTGGCTTCGTGGGCAACGGATGAGCCGAGGCGGGCCGACCGGCGTGGCTGGGATCTTGGATGTCCTCTGCGGCCTCGGTTCTTGCTCTAGGTTGCTATCCGGGAAGAGTCTCTGCGAGATCATTAATACTGATTAATAGTTTTGTGGATTCACGATTCCATCGGTTGACGGTTTCACAACGTGTACCTAATACGAGAAGGAACTGGAAACGCCTCATGAGAAACAATAATAGTGTATAATGTTTTCAAAATGAACGCAGTTCACGCTCCGTAAGCATAGAAGGTCTGTGCGCCTAAGTCTGGCTTCATCCACCTTTAGAGTGCAAGAATACATCACCGAAGTGACGAGCTGTTGACTTGAAGATCCGCTTTGGAGTTAGATGATGTGGGAAGAAACTGTTCTATCGCTCTGAAGGTGGAGTGAAGCTGGAACAGAACTAAGATATAGGTGTGCCAAAAGTCCGCCGCTGTATTGCAGAGGTTAAATGGACTTCAGTTCATTTAGGCCCAATAAAATGATATATGTAAGGAGGAGGAGGGCTGTCCCGTGGGCTTTCCTGGCTTGAGTGGCGCTACCCTGCGATCAGATAACCCCAGCACTGAGTCAGTTTCAGCCAGAAATAGACCCAGGCAAAAGGCTGCCATAAAATCTCAGCAGCGGTATGGAGGAAGGACCCGATCCTGCCACCCAGAGCCGGCCGCTGGCAACGCCCTTCCATTGCTGCTAACACCCTAAGACTTGCCTGACGCCGTGAACACTGACAGCCTCTGCAGTGTTACACCAAGCCTTCGTAGATCCCCTTTGCCTGGTAACCTTCGGCGCGGTAGTAGAGGGCCTTCTCCCCCTGTTCCCTGCTTGCCTGGCCTGCTGCCCCCCCCCCCAGCCTCTCCAACACCATGCTGAAGCTTACCTTGTACCAGGCAAAGGGGATCTACGAAGGCTTGGTGTGCCATGCCAGAAAGGTGGCCTAGTACAGTGTGGCCAGCCTGTTCCTGGTCAAAACAGCCTGAGTTCCCTGGGAAGGACGACCTGATTAAGGTGTGATGGTGGCCTCGCTGTTCTTTTGTATGATGTTTGATGTGGTGAGCATCACAACTGACAGATTTCACAAAAATCTTTGTAGCATAAATTCAGAATGGTTTATAGGATTGCAATTCATGGACCAAATTCTTTTCCTGTGATGTTATGCAAGTCCTGCTGGTAGTGTGAGAGTATAGCATCCACAGACAACAAGAAAAGTGGCTCACAAGCAGCTTAGAAGTGGTAGCATCCACGTACTGTGCCTTAATTCACATTAAAAGCCAAGAAGTGCACTCCCCAGATGCATTCCCTGGGCCTTAAAAGTTGTGCATAGGTAGCCTGTGTCCCTCAGTGAATATAGTTTTAATATGTCAGGGCATATGAAAAGCTCGGCTTCATGTGACATGAGACAAGCAGTAAATATTTTCATTTCTTCAATTTGTAGGTCCTGATTTTAAGAGTGAAATAACTGCACAGCAGTTTGCAGAATTGTACTTTATTATATATGGTCATCCTGAGTAGCCATATTTCAGTACTTTTACTGAAAAAATGCTCATGTATTATTTGACATTATTGTAACACGTTTTGAATTACAGGAAAAAGATCCCAAGCAGCCTGGTATATTAAAACTAATTTTGTATCTTGCTGTTTGTACTAATTGTGGCTGTACTGATCATGGTGGCCCTTTCAATTATAGTCACTTGTTTATTAGCATTAATTTTAGGATTGGATTCTAAGAATCTAGAAAAAGAACTTAGGGTGTTTTCCCACTGTCACTAGAAATACCCATACTTAATGGGTACTTTTAGTGATAGTGGAAAAACACCCTTAGAGTGTTTTTAAGGGTGTTTTTCCACTGGCACTAAGTACCCACTGAAACACCCACTCTAAGGGTGTTTTTCCACTGCGCTCCTTTAATCTGGATCTAAGGAGATCCAGATCTAGGGAATGGGTACTTCCCTTAATCTGGATCTAGTAGATCCGGATTAAGGGAAGTACCCAATGTGTTTCCATGGGTGGTCTAGCACCCAATAGCAATGGGTGCTAGCCTGCCTGCTGTGGAAACACTGGAGCACCCATGTGGCAAATCTTGATTGACCCACAAGGGGTCTTCCTGTCATCCCAGGTATTTTGGGGGAAAGGGGGTGCAATCTCCGAAGTTGCCTTCAGAGATTAGCAAAGGCTCCGAAATCCCTCCAAAGACAACTTCAGAGATTAGTGCAGGCTCTGAAGAAAAACCCCTTGCCAGAGCAATGCACCTGTCAAAGGCTCCAAAGGGTCTTTGAAGTTAGAATCACCAAAAGCACCCGGGACGGAGCCATGCAAAGAATCTGTGGCTGACAATGCAGTAAAGGGGAAAGCGAAGAAAGGAAAGATTTCTACAAACACGGGAGAGTCTGTCTGTTTTAAAGGGCTCTGGCATCTATTTTTAAACATCTTCCCTGCTATTTACAGCCCCTATACTGACCTGACAGTTGCCCTGCTGGGTGCCCTATACCCACCTGACAGCTGGACTTCCCTGCGATCTGCCCATAACTTCAAGGAGCCTTTGCAGCCTTTGACAGCTGCATTGCTCTCACAAGGGGTTTTTCTTTGGAACCTGCGCTAATCTCCGAAGTTGCCTTTGAAGGGATTTCAGAGCTGGTTTTGGAGGGACTTTGAAGTCTTGACTTTGGGGCACCCCCCCATGGGTGCCTCTCCCCCTGAGCCTCCTGTAGACCCCACTGCCGGATTGTAGTAGAAACAGGCTCCCTACAATCCGGATTCTAAGGCTGAAGACCCCATTGTAGACCCCTTCAATGGGGTCTACATGAAATCCAGATTATAGGTCTGAAGGACCCATATGATCTGATTTTCCTAGCTGTTTGTGGAAACAGATGTGTCCCTAATGGGGTCTCTGGTGGAAATGGGGTCATCCAGCTCTCAGCCAAATGGGTCCTTAATGAGTGCCTCAGTGGGTACTTAGTGCCAGTGGAAAAACACCCTTAGTCTGTTAGCCCAGTACTGTGCTAATTTCTTCAGACTTAAAAGTTATGTATATATTTGCTGGTGAAACTGTACTAATCATGTATATGAATAAGAAAGTTCTTCACACGATGGCTTTATAGACTAGCTCTCCCAAAGGAAAAAAAGAAGAAACGCTACGTTCACAGAGTTTCAGGCCATAGGAATAAGCAGAATTTATCCTAATTCATACTTACACTCTACTGTATGCTCAAGCAAAGACAGTATTTTGTAGTAGAAAACTATTTGAGTGAAGTTTTTGATGATGTGAAAAAACATCAAGAATACTGACATTCGGAAGAATGTAAGTTTTGGAAGGTTAATTTATTAAAATGATTTAATTTATTAAACAGTTTATACAGAATATTGAGTTCACTTTCAGTTTACTTGTGATACTGAAAAATCCACCTGTGAATTGGACTTAGTTGGAAATCTACATGGTTATAATTAATAAGAGTTAGTGTTATTGTGTAGGCTAGGGGTAGGACTCTTCAATCCCACCCTGCACAATAGGCTGATTTAATCAAGTTGTGAAGTGGAATAGCCAGGCACTGCCAGTGTTTTTCCTTACAGTTCAAAAGGCTTGCTGTGCATTCTTTTTATCATTAATAGAGAAATAAGCAAATTTGATCTTTTTCTTCAAACTTTGTGTGGCATTTGCCGTTCACCTACTTTCATTTAAAGAACTTGAATCCTTTTTTACTTATTCTGGGCCGAAATAGAATAATACTGTGGGACCTCTGAAGTCAGTATAAACCTTAGCAAAGAGGGATATACATTTCCTAGATATTTATATAGATAACCTTTCATTTCTCTCTGTATATTTTTGGCATCTCTAGGCGAGAGATCAAATAAAAATTAGTTTGACTGTTGTTTATTCGGTTAGTATCTTCTAACAACAGTCAAAAGCTTTGAGGAATAAAATTCACATATTGATGTATGCTTACCAGAATGTGATGTCTGTGAAATTAGATTATGTAAATTAGATTTAAAATTAAGACATTTCATTACTGCTATTTGCTCATGAAACTTTTATCAGAAGTGTAATTTGAGTTTATTACTCTGCATAAGAAACATAAGTTTGCATCTATTGAAAATATTTTTAAAAATTGTATATGCTGTTTTTACCCCAAGGACCGATTGCATAAATGGCCAGAATATACTTAAGAAGTTTATGTTTCCTCACGCTAGCTCGTGGAAAACAAACCTAATGTGATACATTATTGCTAAGTATCAACAAAATTCTTCAAATATAAGACTTTAGTAAATAGGTTTGTTTTGCCTTTTATTTAGAAGCCAATTATTGACAAATTTTGCTACAGATGATACAGAGATCTGTAGAAATCTGTTTTTAAAGGGATTTTGAGCTGAGAAGAAGAGTTGGGCTACATAGACCTTTGACAGATAATACTCAGTTACCTAAAGTTATTAAATAGGGCTTCATTCTTCACATTTTTAATATTCAGTTTTTATGTAAGCAACATGGTAAAGGCCTGACTTCTCATTTTTTTGATAAGAAAATTTCAGTATTACTCTGCTCATATGACATGGCACTGATTTAATATTTATTAATATTTATTAATATTTATTAATATTTTATTGGTATTTTTTGTATTTTATACTGTTATCTTAGCAGATGTGACCCACCTGGAGATTTTGTAGTGAATGGCAATATACAAGTGTTTAGTAATGAGTGAAGGAATAAATAAATATCCCCAACACTGAAATTCTTGCAGATTTCTTGCAGATTTTTGCAAAAAAAGAAAATGTGAAGCTTAACTGTAAGTCTGGTTGTTTTTTAGCAGTAGATGTATTAAATACAGACGGCTCATTGAGGACAACCAGATCAAAATGTGTGCCTCTTACAGATACTTGGGTGACTTTTCAACCGTCATTTTCTGGAAGGCTTTATTTAAATGCCTTATTATTGACTCCACACTGTACAGCTGATGGCGTTTAAAAGTTCTTTACAAATGTCAGTCAGCTTCCTTTTCCAGCACTGAAAGTTTTTAAAGTGATAATTTTATTTCATATGCTTTATGGGGTTAATATTTTGGGCAAGAGTAATAAAACATCAAATCTCTGGAACCTTTTGAAAAAGGGTTTGGAACTATCTCAAAACACTTTGGCACATTATATGAAATGGAGATGGAGATTTTATGCCTATAAAAGAATGCTTGGAACAAAACATTGAAGGAGATAGGCCCAGAATACTAGGTATCTTCTCTACCTGAACTAAAAAAAAATTGAAACAGTGTTAAATTGCAATACTGCATATTTAATTGCAATACAAAGTGGAATGAAACGGGTTTTCTCAGAAGACAGGCTAGAGAAAGAATGCCAAACTGGCATTCTTTCCCCATCTTCTAGAACACCACCTCATGGTAAGTACCAGTGTTCTTTTTTTTCCACTAGCACTGAGTACCCATTAGGGACCCATTAAGGACTCATTAGGCTTAGAGCAGGAAGACCCCGTTTCCACTGCAGACCCTATTAGAGCCACATTTGTTTCCACCTGTACTAGGGAAATCCGGATTAAATCGGTCCTTTAGGATTTATACGGATTTCCTGTATACCCCATTAAAGGGGTCTACAATCCAGTCTTCAGCCGTGAAATCCAGATTACACGGTGTGTGTTTGCACCACAATAGGGCAGTGGGGTCTGTGGGCGGGTTCAGGGGGGCACCCATGGGGATGGCATCCAAACCCAAAGCTTCGAAGCTGGTGGCTAATCTCCGAAGACGGCTCAGAAGAAAACTCCAGAGAATGGCACAGACAGGGGGACAGGGGTTGCAGTCTCTGAAGTCCCTCCGAAGGCAACTTTGGAGATTAGCAAAGTCTCCAAATACAGGCTCCCTTGAGAGAGCCTGCATATTAATTAGCTCCTTGTGAGCAGGGATGAATCAGCCTCATTAATATGCACCTCTTTCCATGCCTGAAGGTAAGTTTGCTTTGTTTTCCCTTTGTTCTCTGAGGTTTGTCTTTGGTGCCTTTGCTAATCTCCGAAGTTGCCTTCGGAGGGACTTTGGAGCTTTTGCTAATCTCCAAAGGCAACTTTGAAGTAACTTCGAAATGACTTCGAAATGACTTTGAAGCTTAGGCTTTGGGGCTCCCCCCATGGGTGCCCCCTCCCCCTAGCCTCCTCTAGACCCCATTGCCTGTTCCTAGTGGAAACAGGGTCCCTTTAATCTGGATTTTCTGGTAGAAGGCCCCATTGTAGACCCCATTAAAGACCCCAAAAAATCCGCATTAAAGGCCAGAAAGTACCCATTTGATCTGGATTTCCCCAGTGGCACTGGAAACAATTGGGTCCCAAATGGGTGCTATGGTGGAAATGAGGTCATCTGGCTCACACCCAAATGGGTTCTTAATGGGTGCAAAAATGGGTACTTTCTGCCAGTGGAAAAACACCCTTGGTCTCTCTGCCTTATATTGCCCGGCTATGTCTACTTACACTCCTGTTCTTATTGACATGGTGGCAGGCAAAGCTTTAAAACGTATGCATTTTGACTGATATTGAAGAATAACAAGGTTCAAAATTAGCAGTTTTAGAAATGTTGCATTAAATATGCTTTACTGCGATGTCCGAGCTCTTTAGTTACCATGCCGGTCTGGATATTGATGCTAATTCTAGAAAGCAAAGGAAAATGTCATTGCTGCAGTAAGAGCTCTAAGGCAAAGCCTATTACTGCCCTTTCTATCTTTGGAGTGCTGTTTGTTAATCTGGTGCTATAAGCCATATAGTTTCAGAGGCATTTAGCTAAAATAATTTCAGATATATGCCTTGTAATTTTAGAGTGCAAGCCAATTAAATTACAGCAAACCTTATAGTTGGAAATTGCATTGTCCAACATAGATATTAGGCAGGTTGTAGGATGTGCTTTTTCGGTAAAATGCTGGATACTCAGTTAAATAACGGAATAACACATAGCAGGTAACAGGAGTTGTGAAATCCAGGTAGTTTTGTAATCTGAAGACCTTTTGCTCTTTGCTTGGAGTCTCCTGGTATGAAAACACCATGCCTGAATTATTGTTCAGTTTTAGTTATAATATATGTATTGCAAATTTGTCATGTTTCCCCTTCTCACCTTTTGTGTAATTGGTGATCATAGAAAAACAACCATCTCAAACTACCCTCTTTCTCGGCCCATACTTTTCCTTTTTTTTTTCTATAATTCTTAACGATGTTTAATACCACATAAATAAAAAGAAGGAATAGTTAAAGTTTTCTTTGTCGCTGAATGGTTTAGAAAAGGGTACTACTTAAAGCTCAACTCAGCAATACAACTATGCAACTGTTTATTGTTCAGTAATTAATTTTGATAGGTGAATGACACATTTCTTCAACAAAGCGCTTGAATTGTGGTGGAAAAATACACATTTCTGACAGAATAATCAATGTTTTCTGTTACCATTTTGTTTTAATTTTTTCCCTCCTGTTCCTGTGTTTGCCTGCAGAAAAACTCTGTACTGTATTGACAGCTGTTAGATGAAGAGGAAGTTCACAAATTGGAAACCATGTTGGAAACTATAGGTATGTTCCAAAGTATACTTAGACCCTTAAATGAATTTCATGCTCATTTGAAAGAACTATGGTGAATTACCAAAGTTTTTACCTAGAGATATATCTCCCCCCACCCAATTTATCTGTTTTAATAGTTTGAGAAAAAATAAGTTATATTTGAAAAAATAGAATAATCCAATTTATTAATTAAAAATAATTAAAATATATACCACATCTATATATACATAAAATGTTTATCGGTGAATATGCTATGGTGCTGTCTTTAGATAACTTTATATGGAACTATGGTCAATAAATTTATTTCCAAATACGTAAAGTATATTCTGGCGTATAAGACTACTTTTTAACTCCGGAAAATTTTCTCATAAGTCGGGGGTTGTCTTATACGCCGGGTGTTGTCTTCTTATAAGGTGAATATATCCCAAACCCTATATTTTAACTGGAAAATTTGGTCGTCTTATACACCCAGTCATCTTATACACCGGAATGTATGGGTATTACTGAAACATGGCAACCTATCATTAATGTAACCTCTGAAAGCAAGCTTTTGTGCCATTTATTGCAATTAAAATTCCATTACAGTATACATAGAAACCTAGACTAAAATTCTGTTACAGTATACAAAAAAATCTGGCACAAAAGCTTGTTTTACATTTGTACAGATTATGGAGAAGGTATTATTAATTGCAGGTTTTGTAGATTAGGAGAAGGAATTTTATTATTTATTTATTTATTTGAATTTTTATCGTGCCCTACACCCAGAGGTCTCAGGGCAGGTTAAAACATTAAAAAACAGAGGTCATATAAAATGAGCATTAAAACCATGACAATGCCTCAATGTGATGAGGAAAGCCATTTCCTTGTTTAGCAAAGACCAGGGCAAAGAAATTATTATTATTATTATTATTATTATTATTATTATTATTATTATTATTATTATTATTATTATTATTATTATTATTATTATTATTATTATTATGTAAAACAACAGTTACACACAGCAAACGAGATCACTATGCTGGATTTCGTATTATATCACCAGTCGGGCACTTCCCAAGCACCTAGGACTGCGTGATGTATCGGCGAATTATGCAAGCAGACCCCAGTAAAGTGGCTTTTTGTAGCTGGCAGATGGATATCTGGTCAATGCCAATGGTTTTTAGGTACCGGCTGAGATCTTTAGGCACCGCACCCAGTGTGCCCAGCATGACTGGGACCACTTTGACTGGTTTTCGCCAGAGTCGCTGAAGTTCAAT
>MTQE01001418.1:282660-297346 GCA_014337955.1 Aspidoscelis marmoratus | reverse complement strand
AACCCCCCCCCCCCCAGCCGGCTAAATTAAATTGAGCAGCAGCGGCCGCCGCTCACACCAGCCACCATCACCCGCGCTCGCGCCAATGGAGCCCCGAACGCCAGGCAAAACACCGAAGATGCGATTCCAGCCCCCGCGGCGTCCAGCCGCATCCTCCTCTGCTTCGCCTCCGCCTGCGGGGAAGAGCAGCGCGAAATCGAAACCTCAGCCCCAACAAGAGCTTCCTGGACCGCATTTGCGTTCCCCTTGCTCTCCCGCGCGCGAGAAGCGTGCCAAAAAGCGCAAACACAAGAAAAGGCGCGATGCCACCTCCTCTAGCCCAGACGAAAATCTTCAGCTGCTCCTCCTGCTGGCAAAGCAGCTTGCTAAAGCACCAGCTTCTAAAAAGCATAGAAAGAGGCGCCAGCGGTCCCCCTCTGAATCATCCTCCTCTGGATCTTCGTCTGCCTCCACCCCTGCCTCCCCACAACCCAAGCCTAAAGGAAGCAAGCACTCTAGGAAAAGGCAGCAAGGCCCTCTTCCCCTGCTCCAACCTCCTCCTCAACATCAGACTTCTCAATTTTATGTTGGAAATCTAGAGACTGTAGCTAACGATCCTACTGTTATAGGATCTATGTTACCAAATGCACCTAATAATGCTACTGTTATCGGGCCTAATTTGCATGGTGGACCTAATAATGCTACTGTTATGGGGCCTAATTTGCATATTACACCTAATAATGCTACTGTTATGGGGCTTAATTTGCATGATGGACCTAATAATGCTACTGTTATGGGGCCTGTTTTGCCTAATACGCCTAATAATGCTACTGTTATGGGGCCGTTTCTGTCTAGTGCTCCAATTAATGCTAATGTGTCTGATACTGCTGCTGTTATGGAGCTTCCTGCTGTACATAATGTTCCTATTATCTCCAAGCAGTTTTCTCTGGCCATGCCTCCTAGTGCCTCTGCTTCATTGCCTGGCACACAGCAGCTGCCCGCTGAGGCTAACGTTTTGGCCCAAGGCTCTGGCCCTCCACCCTCTTGCTCTGTGGTGATGGCGGCCAATGGTCAAAAGTTGTCTAAACCTCCTCCTAACTCTTGTCATTGTCTCAGCACAGGTTCATGGTACCTCGAACAGCTCTATTACCTCTAATCCAGATCTCATCACCCCAGCACCCCCCCCTGGATGTTCTGACTCCCCCTAGCAAGGGCTCCCCTCCGGAGACCCCTTTGGGCAATCCCATCACACCTGATCCTGTTCCCCCAGAAGCGGAAGGATCTAAGGCGAGGAACACTACCAGTACAAATGCCTCCCTTTTGGGTTAACGGCTAGCCCGTGTCTTCTCCAAGTGCTTAATTGCTCTTCTGGAATCCTTAAGGCTTCTGGGAGTTAAGGTGTATCCTTTTCTCGATGATCTCCTAATAGTAGGAAGAGACCGGGATGAAGCCTCTTCGGGAATCCAGCTCACTATAGATTTCCTTACCAAACACGGTTTCATTATCAACTACGAAAAGAGCAAACTCCTCCCATCCCAGATCATTACTCACCTGGGAGCGGTCATTGATTCTGTTAATTTCAATATTCACCCTTCAGACGAAAGGATTGATAGCCTGGTCTCCTTGGCAAGGGCTGTTTATTACAGCTCACATTCCTGTTTCCTGGTCTTATCTTCCCTGTTGGGTAAGATGATCTCTATTATAGACCTTCACCTTTGGGCTAAATTTCATGCTAGACCCTTGCAGTGGGCCTTGATTCCCTTTTCTAAACACATCTCAGCTGGTTTAGACCCCTCTGTATCGCTCTCACTAGAAGTTAAGGAGTTGCTGAGATGGTGGTCACTGGGCTCCAGATTTCTGAAGGGGATGCCTACTATCAGGCCCAATGCTCTAGTAGTTCTTATAGACGCCAGCCAATTCGGCTGGGGGGGCACATGTGGCACACATTCAGCCCAGGGCATCTGGGATCCTTCTCATCTTTCCCACCACATTAATTGGTTAGAATTAAAAGCAGTGTACTTGGTTTTAACCTCCTTTTCTGACCTCCTTAAAAACAGGCATGTTACTGACATGACCGATAACATGACGACTAAGGCACATATTTCGAGACAGAGGAATACCCAGTCTAAATCACTAATGTCTCTAACTTCTCTCTTATTTAAGTCGGCGGAGCAGAACCTTGCCTCCCTCTCGGCGTTGCACGTCCAAGGGCAGAACAACCAGAGGGCGGATTTTCTCAGCCGCTCCACCTTGGACCATGCGGAATGGAAGCTAAATCCGGCCGTATTTCAGAGGATCGAGGCAAGGTGGGGGCCCTTCGAGATGGACTTTTTCGCATCTCACAAGAATCACCAACTCCCAGTGTACTTCTCCTGGCAAAAGGATTCTTGGGCAGTGGGGACAGATGCACTGACAGCCCCCTGGCCTCGGACCCGACTCTACGCTTTTCCACCCAACCCTCTCATCTCAAAGACCCTCCGGAAAATCCGGACAGAATGAGCCCAGGTAGTACTGATCACTCCATCACTGGTTTCCCCTTCTCCTGAGCATGTCAGTGGCACGCCCCTGGAGGCTCCTGTGCCAGCCAGACCTCCTCTCCCAAGGAGGAATCCATCATCAGGATCCCAAATGGCTCTCCTTGACGGCATGGAGATTAAACAGAGTCTCTTAAAACAGGCGGGACTCCATGACTCTGTTATTCAAACTATACTGTCTGCCCGAAGGGCCTCCACATGGCGTATATATGGGATCACATGGAAGGCCTTCACGGGTTGGTCTCAAGCTCATTATGTTAATCCAGTTTCACCCAAGATTGAGGATGTTTTGTTGTTCCTTCAGGATGGAGTTAATAAAGGACTGAGTTTTAGTACCATCAGACGTCAAGTCTTTGCTTTATCTGCTATTGTGCAAACCCAAGACACTTTGGAATTACCTAAGCACCCCTACATTTCCTCCTTCCTTTCTGGGGTCAAGGCTAATGCCCCTCCGACTGTGCACCATTTGCCCACTTGGGATTTAGATGTAGTTTTACAAGCCTTGGCTCATCCTCCTTTTGAGCCCATTCTGGACTTGGACCTCAGACTATTGTCCTTTAAGACTGAATTTTTAGCAGCTATTACATCGGCCCGCAGAGTTTCAGAGCTAGCTGCCCTCTCTACACACCCCCAATGCTGTGTATTCAACAAGGACTCGGTGACCCTCAAGCTAGACCCCCTCTTCCGCCCCAAGGTCGACTCCAGGTTTCACAGGTCCCAGGACATCTACCTTCCTGCGCTGCTGCAACATGAGGTACGTGACAATGAGCCTTGGCTGCTAAATGTGGATGTTAAGATGGCCCTTAGGACCTATATTGATAAGACTAAGGATCTAAGGAAGACCACCTCTTTATTCGTTTGTTTCAATCCCTCCTTCTTGGGGAGTAAAGCATCTTCTAAAGTTATTTTTCCTTGGGTTAAAAACTGCATATATTTAGCATATCAGTGCAGATCCCTGGAACCACCACCCGGGATTACGGCGCACTCCACCAGATCCTGCTTCACATCTCAGGCTTTCGGCGCTTCAGTCCCGGTAGAAGAGATATGCCGTGCAGCTACCTGGTCATCGCCTTCTACCTTTGCACGTCACTACCACCTGGATGAGCTGAGACAGCAAGATACGGTCTTCGGTCGAAGGGTCCTTCACCATGCAGTCCAAGGTACTCTTTTACTTGATACACATCTGGTGCTCTTCCCAGAGTACCCGCGGTTACGGTGCCTGAGACGGTATCGTTCCCACAGTTAGGAACCCCACCCGGGTTAGTTAAGCTTTGGTACTTCCCACTTGTAGGCTGCTGCATCCATCTGAGAACGGGAGGTTGTTACCTCGTGAAGATCCGTTCTAGACAGATCGCAGCACACTACACCCCACCCTGGGGCACTTCTTCCTAACTGTGTATTTTGTATTTTCTAGACTTACGGGAAACTCCCTGTGAGACTCTATGACAACACTCGCTATGGAAGACTGGCTCTCAGGGGCCCTGCGGCCCTATTTATACAAGAAGAGCCACCTATTGGTCGTGTCAGCAACCTGCACCTGCATATACCCATTCGTACTCTGCTGCGATCCGTCTAGAACGGATCTTCACGAGGTAACAACCTCCTGATCACAATAGGTCATTGGATGAGACAAATTTTGAACAGTAATTTTGAGTTTAAACCAGAAATGTTTTTGTTGGGAATCCGGATGACGGGCCAACTAGAATGTATGATCCCCGAGGACAATTTCTCAACATATCAAAGGACCAGAAGTACCTTATAAAAATCTGCTTGGTTGATATTTTATAATAGCAAAATATTTTAGAAGAGAAGGCTGAAAAAAAATCCACAGCATGCCAGGAGGAGGAGGTTAAAAAGGAGATCAAAAATGATGTTGGGCTTTTCTGTTCTGCTCTCTTCCCTTTTCAACCAATTAATGTAAAATTGGGTGGATGAGGAAATCAGGGTATGGCACTGAATTCTTGACCCCAGAAAAGACAAGAAAAAAAAAAGAGTATGAGATCAGAGCCCATCCTTGCTTGGTTGTGTTCTGGTAGGGAAGCAAGATAATGCTCTCCTAAGTACCTAGATCTCAGAATATTCTTCTGTGCAAAGAAGATGCACTCAGAATTCCTTTCCATTTCTTATTTGTGTCAAATTTTCTCCTCAAAAGAAACATAATTTGGGTGCTTCTGAGAAGGAAGTGTCTGAGTGCTCATTGAAGATACCCAAATTGAACTAGACTAGACATAGCAAAAAAATCATCTTTGAGGCAATGCAGAGGTGGGATCATTCGCACACCTGTCTGTCTGGCCCCCCCTCATGAACATTCTTTGCTGGAAAAAGTTGATTCAAGAAGAGTTGGGAACGTGATGGCTGCACTCTATCTCTCTTTTTGTTACATTTGAACACAGCGTGAGGCTCAACAGCCAGGAGGAAAGGCAACTGAGAAAACTCTTGATTGTCATTTTCAGGTCATCGTAAGTGCACATAGCGTTGGCCCATATGTTGTTTTCATGTGAAATATTTCAAATTTGAAATAGGTTGTTTTGAATGTTTTGAGCTCAAACAAAACGTCCAAGCAAGGAATAGGACTGTCCTCCTTTCCGCGATGCTTCAGTAATTATTATGAATTGTGTTTAGATTTTAAATTGTGTTTAAAATTCTTTCAGATTAGGGAAGTATCCCTAACTGAAGTAGATGGTAGGGAAGGATGCCTTCTTCCTACCACCCATCTCACAAAGCAGGTGGCCAGTAGGATGATATTTTAAAGAAATATATAAGAACCAGTGGGTTTTGGGGAGAACACGAATATTCTTTTAAACTTGTCCAATTATTTTATACTTGGCTGGTACCTAGCTTTCATGTTGCTTGTACCATCAGTTTTGGTTCGGGCCCCCGATAGATGATCCGCTTTTTGAGAATCTTGAAATGCAATGCAAGGTTAGAAAATCTTATAAGCTCAGGGCTCCTCTATGGAAATAGAGTAATCCAAAAGATTTCGGGGGTTAGGGTTGCATTTTAAGAAAGAACGAAAACCATCCAATTCTCATAATATTGATAAAATCAAAAGTGTATCCCTTAACGTATTATCAAAAGCTACCAATACGATTGAAACCTTTAGCTTACTGTTGTATACAGAAAGATTTAGAGAAGTGCAAAAGCAGAGAGGGGCAGAAAGCACCTGGCAGGGTCCAGGCACACCTCATTAGTGGCACTCCAGGGAAGCGTCTCACTCTCCTTGGCTGGGCTAGCATTGAAGCTCTGTGTTGGTGTGCGTGTGCCGGCAGACTTCCTGCATTGCACCAGGTAGGTCCAAAGTGAATTGCAGTGACCAGTGGTGCGAGGGCTGCTGGAGGTGAGCAGGGGTAATGCTTTTCAGGCCCCTATTGCCAGCCCACCATCCAACTTTTTTACTGAAGACTTACAGTGGGATTGTGGCTGGACGAGTGCAGATGCTATACTCACCCAGCACGTTCAGTGTACCATGGTGGAGCAGACATGTGATCCCTGCACCCTCAGTGATGCATTCAGGTCACCATAAAGGTGCCATGCAAACATTGCAATAAAGCTTGGGTTCCAGTTATCTGAAGGAGCATCATCTTCCATATACCCCTGCCGGAGTACTGAGATCACAAAGAGAGGGCCTTTTTGTAGTTCAGAATCTCTCATAGACGCAAGAAGTGGGGATACTCAGTATAAGGCCTTTTCTATGGTGGCCTTCAGACTCTGGAACAGTCTCCATGTGGAGACTGTTTGCCAGGTTCTGGAGGGTTGCCAGGTGCCTGGGTAAAACATACCTCTTCACTCAGACCTTTGATGTTTAGCTTTCTCTGAGGGATGGCCTGGGAGGCAGGGAGGGAGGATAGGTTATATTTTGGGTATGTTTTAGGTATATTCGGTAAATTGTATCATTGGGTGAAGGTTGGGAGATAAATTCTTAAATAAATATACACAACTTTCCTTCAGCTTGTTACAGTATTTAGAGTAGGTGATCTCTTGAAATTATACTCTCTGCTGGTTTTAAATTTTGTTGAATCTTAAGATGTTTTTAAGCATACATCTAGTTTTATTTGTATTTTATTTTAATCTGTATCTGCTCTTAATTTGTATCTTGTTTTAATTCATTTTTACCTGTTGTAACCCGCCCAGAGACCTTCGGGTATGGGCGGGACAGAAATGTAAGTAGGTAGGTAGGTAGGTAGGTAAGTAAGTAAGTAAGTAAGTAAGTAAGTAAGTAAGTAAGTAAGTAAGTAAGTAAAAGTAAGTAAGTAAGTAAGTAGTTTGCATTTGGAGGGGAAGACACATGCACTGTAGATTCCTTGCTTGGGTTTTAAAAAATAAGTAGCCTCTTCTTCTCCCCTTCCTCTGTTCCTTATAAACTACATGGGTTGATAAATATTCAGCACTTATGCTGTGAAGGAAGTAGAACTCTTGGTCTGTTAAGCAGTAGGCTCAAAGTCAAGAATGACGTTCCTAGGCTATAGTTGGAAAGGCTGGAAGCAACCAAGATGTAATATGCTTAGTCTCGGATGGGGGTGCAGGGAAGAGGAGCTAGCTGTGGGGTGAAGCCAGGAGAGAGCGGCAGTAGGATTAGCTTCAAAGGGAGCAGATCACCAGGGTGCCACGATAGTTGCTCACAGCACAACTGAAGGGAGAGATTTTTAAAAAATGAGAAGAAATAGAAAAATGGGATTAAAATTAACTGCTTCTGAAAAACTGTCAAAAACTCTTGTAGTATTTGGTACCACTGTAAAAACTCAATTTCTCTGCTTTTTGCATGCTTATGATAGAGACGGAAGGCTACAGGAAGCAGATCAAATTCTCGCAATTAACGGGCAAGCCCTTGATCAGACAATTACTCATCAACAGGCTATCAGCATCTTGCAGAAAGCAAAAGATAGCGTCCAGCTGGTTGTGGCCAGGGGCTCTTTGCCTCAGCTTGTCAGCCCTGTAATTTCTCGTTCTCCATCAGCTGCTAGCACAGTCTCAGCCCATTCCAATCCGGTGAGTACATTTATGTGACCAGGGAGAGCAAACAAGGATTTTTGCTTGTGGATGACTTCTGTTGAAAATCTATTCTATGCGTGTAATACATGAGTCATTAGAGCACACTGTTTCTTCCTTGGACATGGAGTGTGCAGTTCCCATCCCCTCAGTTTATCTTTCGGTGAAAATGCAAGGAGGTGGGAGCCAGTTGCTCAGTAACTTTGAAATGAACTTTGTTATTTTTCTGGAGCAAATTTACACTTTCCATCTTTCCTGGCGGATGGGAAAGGTGAACTTGCCCATGTTAGTACTAGCATTTATTTGGCTCACCTGAAGTGCAGACCTGTGATGATGTGCTGCACGCACACACTTGCGTTCTGGGCCACACGATGATCTGGTGCCCTTGTGCGGCGTGTCATCTGACCTGCTGCATCAGCCAGGTGCACACGGGCTTGCCAGGGACAGGAGAGTAGGTGCATGTGTGGAGCTCCGCATGTAGTTGCCTTCAGGCATGCTCGTGCATGGAAGGAGCCATTTCTGAGTCAGATGCTCCACCTGGGAGTGCACTGGAAGGCAGCTGCAGGGCCAGTGCGGGAAGGTCTAAGGCATAAAGGCTCTTATTCGACCGCCATATGAGGCTGTGACATCTCCCTGACAAACGAGTCCCTTAAGGTGACTTTTCTTGTGACAGTTACCTCCTCTTGCGTGCTTTCAAATCTGGCTACTCTCTTCTTATTGAAGTCATGCTGTATCTTTATGCTTGGAACTGTTATTCTGCATATGGATCCCATTTAGAGATGCAAAGCCAGCTCAGTATCCCATTGGGATCTATACATCTACCGCATGCCACTTTTTCCCAATTCTTGACATGGACATGAGAAGGCCCTCAGAATGCGTATGGTGCAGACAGACCAAGCATCAAAAAGGGCTGCTTGGGAAACCGAATGAAAACTTTCAGCTGGAAACGGAAAGCAAATGTCTCAAAAGGGGGGGGGGGCATCCTTTAACTTGTGTTAATTTATCTCCTCTCCTAGTGGGGTATTTCTGTGCACTGTGCAGCGTGCCTGAACTTGTGTAAGTTGTATACAGAGTTGCGTACAAACAACTTTGGAGCACTTGCTCAAAAAGCCATTCAGATCTTCATTGGTTCTGTGAAATGTAGGCTTTTTTTCTTGCCCCATTTTATTATGGTCTCTTTCCCATTTTGTGCCTGCTCTGGAATGCTGTCCTTTAACACTACCTTCTTGGGTTAGCTGGTGATCCAGCTGCAAGGAGAGGGGGAGAATAGTGACTGGAGTGCCAGTCAGTCTAACATAGTGAAAATTCAGCCCGTAGCCTAATACTGAACTAGCCTTAAATCCTACTAAGGGAAAAGGTAGATTCCCTGTTGGTTTTGGAAGCTGAGCAGTGCCGCTGCTGGTTTGGTGGAAGGCAAAGTGGAGAAAACATTCCATTGATGATATGTGGCGCTGAGAAGGTCCTATCCTCACACAGCGCCTTGAATTTCATTCACAGACTGTACACCTGAGGGCAGGGACCTGTCTAAGATGAACATAGTGTTGTAACCTGCCCCGAGACCTTCGGGTTTAGGGCGGGATAGAAATACAAATAGATAGGAGAGAAGGGCTTCTTTGGGAGATCCTATTTGAACTCCATTGCTTTGGGCCTTTGGGAAAAAAAGAAAAACACACACAAATACTTGTTTTCTTTTTGTATTGTTTAGAGTTTAAAATTTTTTTTTTTGTCTTTTTAGGTTCACTGGCAACATATGGAGACCATTGAGTTGGTGAATGATGGTTCAGGTCTGGGATTTGGGATAGTGGGTGGAAAATCAACCGGAGTAATAGTAAAAACCATTCTTCCAGGAGGCATAGCAGATCAGGTATGCCCAACGTGTTTGTGTTTACCATATCAAACGATAAAGAATTATAAGGCGTTACCTAGTAAGCAATTGCAGTTCATATTCTTTTTTCATTCAGAACAATTACAGATTAAGTAATATGAATACTGGAGGCCGAGCCAACTTCTAACTCAAATTATCAGCTTTGTCATTTCTGGTAGAAGATGCTGTTGCCAGTCCCAAGTAATTCTGGACTGTTCTTGTCTTTTTTTCAGTAGATTGGAGTGCCATGAAATCAGGAACACTGGATTCTGCTTCTGTTGTCCATAACGCTATGGGCGATTCCAGTTTAACAAGGGGGCACATTTTGGTGGTGCACCAAACTGTACTGCTGAAAAGCATGCCAAGTGCTTTCCTAGTGCTCAGTGAATGATCGCCAGAGCCAGCACAGGGCATTGTAACCAAACATCCTTCTGAATGCGGGCCTATCCTGGGAACTGTTCCTGCTGCTGGAATAGCTCCAGGCTGGACTGGTTCTGCTGGACTGTTTTCACAAGCTGGTGTGGAAATAGCCCAGGAGTTTGCATTACAGTAGAACCAAGGCATTGGTTCATTGAATTCAGTGCCGTTTCCACTAACTAGCTGTGGCTAAAATTTCAGGCAAGGGTGTTGGCATGATAAAGACACGGATGCAGGATGGTTGCAAAGTAGATAGGAAAGCTTTTACTGAAACATCTCCAGGCCTTTTTATGCCTGTTACACACAATACATGTGCTCAGTGGAAAAATACTCAGGATGTCCATATATGGCAGTGATGGCGAACCTTTTGAGCTCGGTGTGTCAAAATCTGCAAGAAAACCTACCTTAACTCGGGTGCTGTGTCACATCTAGAAATATCCATAATTTTGTCATATTTGTAGCTTTAGTAAAAAAGTTATATTTTTGATACATGTATTTTATTAAAAGCAAAACCAAATAATTATTTACATTTGCTCAATCTTCAATTGAAAGTTGGTATTTCGTACACTTCAAGAACAAGCAAGCACTACATGCCCAGGTGCCAGGGTGACCAGGTGTGTCACCCAAAAGGGCTTGGCGTGTCACCTGTGACACGCGTGTCATAGGTTGGCCATCACTGATATATGGTGTGCAGGGCGGGGGGGACTGGGCAGAACCAGATAGAACAGACTTACCGCAAGGAAGCGCCATATATGGTGGAAGCTTAGGAGCCAATAGAAGCCTGTTGCTGGAGCATGCTAGGCTTGTGAACAGCTGCATAGATCATCCCTGGCTACTGTATGTTTATGAATTCTTCCAAGAGATTTGGACAAGAGTCATTTTGCCCTAGAATGCAGCCTTTGTTCTAGTTGCTTCTTACTTTAGCTGAAATGGGCAAAAATGTATTTACCACACAAGGGTTTCTCTAAGCCCTGTTGGGGATTGAATTTGAATAATGAAAAACCAGATGTTTAGTATGGAGCTGTAGCTGTAGAATTGTTGGACGCTCCAGTGGTAGGAGGTGAAGAAAGAGACAGTGCTAGCTAATCTGATAGCAGCCAGACAGAGTGTGAATTTGTCAATACCACTGGCTTGTGGAACTGACATATGGGGTGGCATGATCACTGCTGTAATAATTAGTAGGATGTGTTCATCTTTTGAAATCCTAATTTTAAACATCCTTCGTAATGCTTAGACTTGTGTCAAACTAAATTTTGCTGTTAGCAAACTACTCCAAGATGACTTGAACTGTTAGATACTTCATCTTGCAGGTATGGCCCTCTTGAATAACAAAGGCACAGTTAGGAAGGGCAAGGTGATCCTGCTTTGCCAGATATTTCCCCGGTTTCTTCCACACAGCCCAGGTGTGCGTTAACATTGCGTGCAATTTTGATGCAGCCCTGCTCGCTTCAAGCTGTACAGCCAATTGGGAAGCAGGAAGCAGCTGCACTTGCCATTCTGTTTACCTCAAACTCACCTGCCCCTTATCCAGAAATCCCAACCTGCTTTAGCTGATTTGCCAAAAGGAAATTTTAGTACTGCAGAAGGTCTACTATTAGCTGTTTTGGTTCTCATACAGTAGAATTGGAGCACAGCTTAACCGTTAAACACTCAAAATCCTCCTGCATAATAATGAGAGTTTCTTTCTAGAAGGAAGACATCTGGAATGCTTTAAAACAAAACATAAACACTGGCTTTTTCATCATCTAGAATGGTCGGCTGTGCAGCGGAGATCACATCTTGAAAATTGGTGATACAGACCTGGCTGGCATGAGCAGTGAGCAGGTGGCCCAAGTCCTCAGGCAGTGTGGAAACAGAGTGAAATTGCTTATCGCCAGAGGTCCGATAGAGGAGCCAGCACCGCCAGCGGTTCCTCCAGGCACACCAATACAGACCCTTATGACAGATAGTCAGGTAATGACAGATTTATTTGGGAGACAAATACTGTGGGCGGCTTTTTGTGTAGCTTTGATTGGGAGCTTTTCCCTTAGCCCAGACTCATGATAACTTCAATATTTTTTGAAAAATTCTTTATGCTAGTTAGTGTGCTGGGGACCTTAGGGAGCCAGGCATCCAGGTGCGCAGATTCTTTCTCCTTGACTGGTACTTCGGTGAACAGCAGAAGAATCAGTGTTGCAGCAGCCCTTTCTGTCCAGCTGGATCATTAAGAGACTTTCTTCAGTATGTGTCTCTTCTCCTGCTCTCCACATTCGCCTCATCTTCCCTCGCATCCATCAGCTGGATCTTTTCACTGCCATCCACGTGCGCAAGACTCTTCATTTCTGTTCTGCTGTCCTGGCAGCCTTCCTTTGTTCTAGGAAAAGTAATCGCTAATGATTTCTTTCCCTAGCGCTTCCCTCCCTACAAAGGCAAAGGAAAAACGTAGCTGATAATGTGGAATGTGAGGAAGGTTAGCATATAAAAACAACAGCAAAAATCATTGAGAAGAGCTTTTGTCTTTCTGGGTTTGCTCTGCTTCAAGTGTAGTGAAACTCTCTTACCATCATGTTAATAGAAGGTGATGGCTATTTAAATAAGATGCTTCAGCTAACTTGATTTTATTTGGTTGAATGAAGTGCCATTCCATGAAACTGCAGTTACTTTAAGATCTGCGGAAACGAAGAAGATAAGGAAAAATCAGTTTTAAACCTACTGCCAGAGGCATCATTTATCCCTGTGTCCTTAATAGTTCTTATTTAGTTCCCCTTTGCCTTTCTGTTTCTAGAAGCAGTTCTCCCCGAATAGGCTGCACTTGTTTTTTCCTCTCAACTTTGGTACTGCTTTTGCTAAAGATTGTATTGTGTACATTAGCAGAACCAACAGGATGACAAGGTAAAGGACATGGCTTTTGTCACAAACTTTCTGTTAATTTCTTCAAATCTTATTTTGATCAGCTGTAAGTCAAAGTATGGTTTGGAGAGATTAAAGATAAGCTGCTAATCATAGTTTCATCCCTCCTCTATCACTCTGCTTGTTTGGCTGCGTTGACTGTACGTTGATAAGAGAATGTGCAATATTGTCTGTATAATGTACTGCGAAGTGGTGACTCACCAGTTAGTAATCGTTATGTTAAAGGAGAGAAATAGACTCCCTCCAGACTTGCGGAATAAATCTGCAGTGAAAGGAAAAAGTGCAACTTACCTGCTGTGCAGCTGCCCAGACTAAAAACCAACTCCGTAGCTTCCTCCTCGGAAACTGCAAGAGCTCAGTCAGCGCAGGGGTCATGTGGGATGAGACAGCCAATCAGAATGGAGCTGTCCTTTCTGCTCTCGTTCTTCTCGCCATTTTGCCTGCACTGGTGGGAAGATTCAAATATTCTTTATACTGTGCAGTGAGTGTTGCTAAATCCGCATTAGGGTAAGTGAGCAGTAGCGATTTGGTAATGCACCGCCATGACGATCCATTGATTGTTGTGTGTGACACCCTGATAGCATCTGCGCATTTCACTACGCAGTATAAACAAGTCTGGACACAGCCATAGAAACTGGTATTTGGTTTTGTATCTTCTTATCTATGATCTCAGTGGCAGGATAATCCATTGCCAAATACATTTTTATTTTATTTTTTTGCCAAATACATTTAAAGAGAGATTTTGTTTAGTCTTTTGCAACTTCAAAAAAGCTTTCAGAATTGTTTCTATAGAAGTATACGTGTGGCACTATTTTATTGTAGGAAATCATCATCTTATTCAGACATCTCACTTTCTTTTCAAAAGAAGTAAATCTATTATATAAATTCATATACAATAGTTAATAGACGGTGTTGATCCAGATGACAGATTCAAGCTATTGCCATTTTTACTTATTGCTTCTATTTAAAATCATACCATTTGATTGTTTAAATATTTAGATGCATTGCATTTTTCCAGTGAAATAATTTGAACAGCATGTACTGTCACATGAGTAAAAATAACTTCTTTTGGGTTATTGGCCTCTCCTCGTGTCTTCTCGAAAACCTTGGTCTGTGTGGTAGAAATTTTACGGTTAAAGGGTGTGGCCATCTTCCCTTTACCTTGATGATCTCCTCCTTGGTCACTCCAGCCTTGTCACTTTTCATGTTACAGTTTGGAATGTGTGTGTGTGGGGGGGGCGGTTTCCTTACTAATTTTTCCGTCTGCCACCACTGGGACTTCATGACTGCCTTGCATGGCTGCCTTCTCCTCCTCCTCCCTGAAGGACGATCTGTCGCCCCAGAGTTTGTCGCCCTAGTCCAGTGTCTTTGTTCTGGCCAAAAAACAAACAAACAAGCCCACATAGGAGCAAGAGCCACAACTTCCCTAGAGGCCGGGGTTCCAGCAGAAACTTATTAACATCTTCTCATTAACAGGGAAATATTAATCTCCAGTCAGAGAATCTTCCACCTAGCGACTTTTCTAGTTATATCCCTAAACCTGGTTTTCCGAGCTCCAGATTAGATAGTTGCTTTCAAGTACTTCATGACAAAGGTTAAGTCTTCCAGCTAGTTCTTCTCCTAGCATCTTCATCAGGGAAGATTATATCAGTTATTGACATCTACCTCTGGGGCAGAATTCATTCCAGGTCTCTCCAAAGGTTCCTCCTCAGGTTCTGGAAATTCATTTTCTGTTCCCAGAGCCCATTTACCTCTCTGCCTCTGAAGGGTAGGAATTCTTTGGATCGGTGTCTGGGCCTCTGCGACTTGGAGAGAAGTGTCCCATTGGGGATTTGGCCAGATAACTTATTAATTGTATATTTATCTCACCCTATACCCGAAGGTCTCAGGGTGGGTTACATTTAAAACCAAATATAAACATATTAAAACAATAAAGGTATCTGAAAAGTGAGGAGAAAAAGCTATATATCCCTATGTATGTATGTATGTATGTATGTATGTATGTATGTATGTATGT
>MTQE01001418.1:241136-251448 GCA_014337955.1 Aspidoscelis marmoratus | reverse complement strand
CCCCCCCCCCCCCCGCCACATGTCAGGGCAAAATCATGGGGCAACTGCAGACACTTAACTGTTTGGGCCCTTGGTCCTGTGTGGGTGAGGCCATTGCTTCTGGATGCTTTGGTGGTGCACAAAGTATGTGAGCTCTGTCCCCACGCATGTGCAGCAGTCGCTTTCACATTCCATGCTGAAAGCAAGTATCCAGATGAGGTAAGTTGCGCCGTTATTCCAGGAAAGTGTGTGGTGATTCTGGTGATTTCTTCAGAATAATGATACCATGCTATGTCATTCCAGTATCCTAGGGCTATGTTGGGGTTGCCACAGATACATGTGCAGGCCCATCGTAGCCTTAGGACAGTCTCATGTTTTAAGCCCTTTCCGGAGGTAGCCTCACGTTCTTGTGTTACGTGTATGCCAGTGGATGTATGTTCAGAGTAATGCATGTAAAGTTTGCAGTTAACATCCCCTCTGTGCAGAGACTTTTTTTATCCAGAACATCCCTCATCTAACCAGGTTTGAGAGCATGAGAGCAGTTGTCCCCTGGTAATGCAATGTTCTGTTCCAGCTGATGCTAAATTATGCAAATTAGGAGAAGCCCTTGTCACAATTTCACAACTAATATGGATGTGCACAAATTTTTCTACTGTTTGCATCAAAACTAATGGAACAGGACTCTGTATTGATGCAGATGGGCCATTTCTAGTGTGTTAGGCTTTGGCTTTGCTTCAGAGCCTCTGAATCTGCTTTCGCTTCACATGCAAAGGTCAGTCTTTGAATCTAGCCAATATTCAATCCAAATGCAAAGTTTGGAGCCTTCACAGTGTGTGCATTTTTCACCCATTCCTACTAGCCAAGATTTGCCCTTTTGTGAATGTATGAGCGCTTCCCCAAACCACTCACTCACTGCCCTTGCCTGCAGGTGCAACTTGCTTTACAACAGCCTGGCATGCTTGAACAGTTGCATACCTGATCACCTGCTCATGACACGCAGCTGGTAACAGTTCCATCACTTAGAAACTCTCGGTTTGTTTTTTTCCACTTCCTTTTGGGAAGTATAGAGACAAAGGAGAAGCAACCCCACAGCTCACCAAACCAAGAAATCAGCAGCAGCAGCAACAAGCTCATTCAAGTTCCGAAAACTTGAGGTGGAGAATTCCCACCTGCTATAGAATGGGACCAAAGCAATGAAGGATGAAAGCTGCAACTGCCAGCATTCTCTTTCACCTTCGTCTCCTCCCACCAATGAGGAGGGCTCCAACTTGGGCGGAGGCAGGTCCCTTTCCCTCCCTCACACATTGCCTGTCCTCCCTCTTCTTTAACGCTTTCATGTTGCAGCGCCTTTTCCACTCAGCAGAGGAAAAAAGAAAGGGAGGAGAAGAGAAAAATTAGAGGAGGCCTTTGCAAGTTAGGGAAAAAGAGAAGTTGGGGGGAGGGAGAGTTTTTGGTGGAAAATGAAGTTCTGATTGATTCTTATTCATTGGAGATCGCGCCCCGAGTGGACGTGTTTATGGTCTGTAAGAAAGACAGGAGGAAAAGGGAGGTTTGGGAGCTGTGAAACTTGGGAGAGAGACAAGGAGAAGGTTGAGGTTACGAGGACAGGCTGGGCCAAGTTGCGCCAACTGGACCTAACGTGGCCCTGTGCTCTCAGGGTCTCCCATACTGTGGCTTGGTCTGGCAGCTGGAATATTCTGGTGGCCCTAACTCAGCTCAGCCAACTGGACTTCTAGCCATCTGGCAGGGCCTGCATCTGCACAAAACGATAGAACAGCTATGCCAGGGTGCCCTTATATCTGGTTAGGACTGATCTTTTCTTGAGTAAGAGAAAGGGGGAAGTAGGAAGGCTTAGAGCAGCAGTTCTCAGCCTGTGGGTCGCGACCCCTGTGGAGGTCAAACTACCCTTTCAGAGGGGTCGCGACGAGTCTCCTGCTGTCCTCCCTCCCCCATCCCAGCTGCCCCACCCCCATGGTTGAGGGTCTCCACAGCATGAGGAACTGCATTAAGGGGTCGCGGCAGTTTAGAGATTATGGATCTTGGTAGAGATAAGGAGAAAATAGACAAAGATCTCATCACACACAATGCCTTGTCGCACAGTGCCTTTTGTTTATGCTAAGGCGTTGCACTCAGCATAAATAAAATAGTCTCAGAAGTTTTATTTGTCTCCTCCATAGTTTTCTATGTGATGTGACCTGTGGAAAAAAGTCACATTTATAGTTCCCTCTGTGTGCATTTTGCTAATCCTGATGCTATTACAGATGCATAGACTTCTGAAGACAAAGTGGTTTTTGCTAGGAACTAAATATTATTCTATATGTATTAGTTTCTTCCGCCATTACGTCAGCAAGTCTAATCAAGCTTGTGTTAAATTGTAGGAAAGGTCATTACCTATTACTGGCTTTTCTACTGATCGCTGTCTAACTTTGTCAGCTTAAATTTTCTTAACAGTGTTGCATGTGTCAATAGATTACAAGAAAAGTGTTTTGGTATAAACTGTAGTTAGAAACTTACTATTGCACCAAACAACTGAAGTCATATCATGGCTATTTAGAAAGACTGCAGATGCATAGGTAATAAATGCAAGAGGAATTTCGCCATTCCTGTTAAGGTATACCACAGCCATTTTTATCCCAACATATGAGCTATGGGTGACTCATTTTGTTCTCTAAAAATTTTGTTCTCTTAAAACGGACAGTCTGGGTGGCCCAGTGTTCACGTTTCCTTTTCTTTGTCAAGGACCCAGTGGACCCTGCCAATACAGTGATTGTAATTCGCTCCCTCGTTCCTGGCGGAGTTGCTGAACAGGATGGGCAGCTTCTCCCAGGAGACAGACTTATGTTTGTGAATGATGTCAACTTGGAGAATGGAAGTCTGGAAGAAGCTGTACAGGCACTGAAAGGAGCGCCAATGGGAACAGTTAGAATAGGAGTTGCTAAGCCGTTGCCAGTAAGGATATTACTTTATATGTTTGGATTCTATATAATGCAAGGAAACCGTACAAGGCTGTTCAGAAACACCTGCATTTGTTTTTCTGTCTCGTGTGTCTCACAGCAGCTTGTGTAAGCTAACAGTGTCCTGTTTTCAGTGATCAAATGAATATTTCTTCCTTGTGATGCGTCCGTATACACCTTCACTTGATACTGCTGCTATCATGTAATGCATATGGATCTGAAATTGGACTGATGTGGTGTATCTGACCCCCGTGCAATTCGTGTATGATATTCATGAGGGTAACTCAGTAATTCCATAATGGCCCTTTGAGTGAAGAATTTTATTTCTTTATAAGCTATACTGGACATCGTAATGGAAGAAATAGGTGTCTTGGTTTGTTTGTTTAATTGTTTGTTTTTGCTTTTTAAATAAAAAATAGAGACAGGAAAGTTGTTCTTTAAAAAGATAGGGGCAGAAATCTAAATTTTAATATCAGTCATTAGGTATATTAATTGTCCAATTACAGTACTTATGTGAAATAAGATTCTTCTGTCTGCAGGAATATATTGGCTGTGCTTTTTCCCCTCTTCGGAATGGCTGGAAGCCGTGCACTACAAAAGAGGGCCTGTTTTATCCTGAGTGAACTAGTCTGATCTGGCAGGCAGCTAATGTCCAACGCAATGTGAACCTCACATTCTAGGGAGTAAGCACTAATAAGTACAGTGGGGCTTAGAGTCAAGTCAACAATTCACCGAAGGGGAACAGCAGGTTTTCTGAATTTTTGTTTGATAACTGTGGCTTCAGTTCAGCACAGCAGAACTATACCCATGGCTGTGCCCATTGGTGACAGTGGGACTTGTTTCCAAACCAATTCACATAGATTTAGGTTTTGTCTGACCACAAAGTTTTTACACTCTGGGAGAGATAGGAGTAAGGCAGTGGAACCTGTTCTTAACAAGACCTGAGCAAATTTCTTTTAGGTGGCTGGTGGGATTCCCTCCCCTTTGACACTTGCCTGGGGTCTCAAAAAGATATGGGGAGGTTTGCTTTCAGTTCAGCTTCCGTTCTTCAAATGAGTAGTGATCAGCAGTTGGGTCATCTTTCTTTTCTTTCTTTCTTAAACCTGAGAGGCTTAGGAAGGGGTAGGATAAAGCTCACTTTTGTTAGTTTTTGTTAGTTTTACAAATGTTGACCTTTTTCCCTCACCATGTTTAATGTAAGAGACAATGTGATCCTTCAAATTCAGTTTGATATTACAGTTTCTTTTCTTAAGTAACATTTTTATTAAGTCTATGAGGAGTGTGCTATCTTCATGACTTGCAACTAGATGGTGAGCCAATTTAACTGAATTCCTTATAACAAAAATAATGTCCATTTCACCCAAACAGAAATAAATATGGTTAAGTCAACCAGAAGTTTCTTCCAAATATCTGTGTTTGTGGCCCAAAGCATAGGTGGGGCTGATGTAAACAAGTTTAAGCCCAGTGGGTGTCAGAATCGCCACCCAAACCCAGACTCAGGAATAAGGCAGAGAATAACTTCAGCATGTTATCAGTCTGTTATGATAACAGATTACAGAAATGCTAGGTAAGCATGGGTAGAAGAAGCATTCTAGTTTCATTACCTGCCTATACCCCCAATGAGCTCAACATAGCCCAATATTAAGTTCCCCAGACAACCTTCACTTTTCCAGACCTCTTACCTGCTCGTCAGAGTTAACCACCAGAAAAGAAGAAAATCTGGATCTGTGAAAAAAGCCAGCAAGAAATGATTCAGACTGTGAAACAAAGATGGAAGTGTGGTGGAAACAGCCATGGTGCTGGCAGAGGGCTAAGCTTAAGTGCTCTGGACCTCAATCTGTTATGCATAAAGAGAAAATATGTAGGGCAAATATAATCATGCTCAGGACTGTAAAAACATTCAAATGCGGAAGCCTTAACAACTGGAGTAGTGCTGTAAGCTCGTCCTCAAGAAAGAAATTAAATGAACACGACTTCTTTTTCCACATGTTTGCTAGCGGTCTGAATCTTCACACATATAATAACATCATTTCCACTTATCTCTCTTCTGAGCTTCCCTTTCTTTTTTCTATTTAAAAACTCTTGACGTTACTCACATAGCGTGTCATGAACCCTGGCCGTCACCCAACTCAAGAGCTTCATTCTTTCTGCAGCTTTCTCCAGAAGAGGGCTATGTTTCTGCTAAGGAAGATCCTTTTTTCTGCATTGCTCAGTCCTTTGAGGAGGAAGGGCCAGCTGATTCAGCCCTCTTCCATGCTGAGCTGGCTCTGGTTAGTGGCCACTTCCTTGTCATTTATTGATTTATTTGTATTTTTATCCCACCCTATGCTTGAAGGTCTCAGGGCAGATGTGAAAACCCTTTTTAATCTTTGTGTTCATATTGAACAGTTTGTGTAAGGCTGATGTACAGATAGTCTTGATGTTGTAATGTAAAAATGTATGCAAGTAAAAATAATAAAAGGTCAGATTTTAGAGATGGTATAATTTTCCATAAATATCCACAATAAAAGCATCAACAAAGTAAATTTTATTCATAAGATAGAAGGAAGTACTTTGGATTAATTTTCCTCAGAATTTAGTTATGTGCATGTACATGATTCCAGTTCAAGCGGCTAAACTGTAAACAAGCAAAGAAAATTCATTTTAGTTTGTTCTTATCAGTCACAGGGCAACCCTCAGCGTCTCTACCCAGATTTAAGTCCTGTTGTGAACAGTTCTTTCTAGTCCCAGGAAATTGCACTGTAATTCTCTTAGAATTCACTTAAATTTGCTTCTGACCTGCTGGTCACTTGTACAAAACTTAGATTATGTTATGTTTTTTATATCATATGCTACATTCTGTTTCAAGCATAAAGTGCTGCACAGTACTTTCAAATATTACTAATCTAATTTTCAGTAGCTGAGTTGCTCCCCAAAGTATATACATCTTGAGATGTCAGTTAAGTTCATGTTTTGTAATGGTACAAAACATCTACAAAGCATCTGTTTTTATTTCTAAGTAATAAATCAGCTAGACATGTTTGGTTTTTATTTATTTCTAAGGAGTGCTTAAGGCAAATAAATAAAAAGTTTTGGTAGCTTTGCATGCTGAAGGTGAATATAAGGTTTTAAAACAGAGATCTTTAAAGAAGTTATTTCAGTAGTTGGTGGGATGTAAAAAACTTCAATGTTTTAAAAATTGTCATATAAAAATTCTGCAGTATTAAACTTGGGCATTTGGTAATCATGGTTGAAAATGGAAATAGAAGACACTGATTATCTGCAATGAAGGTAGCAGGTAGACAGCATGATTAAATTGCCTTTGCTGCTAGGTGGACGCAAGTGAGGGAGATCTACTGGAAGAGTCCACTTTTGAATCACAGTATTCCCAAGACAGTGATGGTATGTTCCAGCCTCCAGTGTCAGCTCTGCACGGCAGCACCTTTGCCGATGATCTGAAGGATAATATCTCACAACCCTTCTCACCTCCCAAGGTAAAAAGAACCAAAAAAATGTTGATAAAACAACACTGAGTATGAAAACGTTTGGCTCTGATTGTTGTACTGGATGTAGAGATTACTAATTTTGCCACAGTTAGTTCCATCTGTTCTTAAGTTTGTTATTAGATTATAGAGCAATTTCATTTAACTAGTAGCATTGATGGAACACCTATCAAACCTTTGGAGAGAAAATGTTCCACAGAATCATTTTCACTACCTGGACTGTATTAGTTAAAGGTGCTGTGTTATTTTCAAAACAGTTCAGATGAACCAGATTTATTTATGAGTAAGGGAGTCTTGCTTCCAGAAAAATGTTTCAACCACGGGAGAAAAATTATGTTTATTTTTTTAACACGGCATAGTGAATGGGTTCTTAGAACAATGTTAAATTAAATCAGCACCAAAATAACATTGAAACCTTGAAATTTCATTAGCTTAACAAATAAGACAGTCACACCTTTATATATATGTATGTTGATACCGTACCCTTTAGTTCTTTGGCTTGATAGTGCCTTTTATTTTTCCATTGTTAGTTTTTCTCTCTCTCAGTTTCTTGCAATCTGATCATTACTTTAAGCTTGATTATTCTATATTTCTTTTGAAACTCGTGGTGGGTCTGACATAAACATTGCTGGTAATGCTGATTTTTTCTTGGGTCAGTATTTTGTTGGGCGCGTTCTTGAAATGAGGAGCTGTTCTTCTTTCACACTTCAGATTCAAGTAGCTCACTGTATCTCTTCTGGAATATATTTCAACTTTGCTGTCCATGGGGTTGTCAGCCGAAGTTTTATCTCCTAATGCAATTTCCTAATCCACAGCAGAATGTACCTTTGCTGTGCCAATGAGACAGATTGTATTGTTTAACATAGTAATTGTTACTTAAAGGGATTAGGCAGGGTGCATGCTGGGAAGTGTACATTCTGTGACACATCTGGTCTTACAGAAGATATCCTCTCATTTAAACGACAAGAATGACTTTGCAATCCTATACATGCCCACTCCTAAGTAATAGACACGAGGCTTGTATCCAGGTGAGTAGGTACAGGCTTACAGCCTGACGTTTCAATCTGAGCCCTCAAGCTTTGTACTTTGCTTCCTGTTATTGAAAGAAAAAGAATACACAGAATGAGTCAACATAGCACAGTAACAAAAGTTAATGATTTCTACGTTCCTTTTTTGGGAAACCGTAAAAGTAGGGAATATCCATTTAGAGCACATTTGCTTGTTGAAAGAACAGAGGAAGTTGTCAAGTGTAGAGTTTCAGATCTTGGATCCGAGTTTGAAAAACAAGTCCAAGTCATAATTTAGTGCAGTTCCTTGCTTATAGTTTTGAGAACTTTTATTAATATGTGCAGAATGGCAAGAAAAAATATTTCTGTTAGAAAACCAGGTATTCATCTCATTCCTGGTAGTTTGAGAAGATAATCTTTCAGTACCTAAATAGTGATAGCTTCAAAAGTTTGATGAGATTCTAATTATTTTTATTATTTCTAGATATGCATTTAATTACATCTTTTGTAGGAGCAAGTATAAATATTAATCGTGGATGCTGTTCAGGTATGCAGAAATTTTCTGAGAAGTCTTCTGTTGTCTGTGAGATTGTTAACACAGGTTTTTTTATGTATTAACTTAAAAATAACTCCTGAAAAGAGAGATACTAAGGCTGTACATTTTCAATTGCCCTTTACCCTATCAGTGAGGAATGAGATATAAATATTGTGATATGAGTTACTGAATGAGCAGATTTGTATAACTCGGTAAGTAATTGAGGCAGTTTGGTCTAGTGGTTAGGGACTCTTATCTGGGAATACCGGGTTCGATTCCGCCCTCCCCCATGAAGCCAGCTGGGTGACCTTGGGCTAGTCACAGCTCTCTTCTGAGCTCTCACAGCCCCGCCTACCTCACAGGGTGTTCTGTTGTGGGGAGAAGAATAGAAAAGCTTTGTCAGCCACTTTGAGTCCCCTTAAATGGGTGAGAAAAGCCGGGTAGAAAAGCCATCTCTTCTTCTAATTGCTGAAAGAAAATCTTAGTAAATCCATTTGAATTTTAATAGTCGTGAAGAGGATTTTATTGCTAATTATATAATTCTTATTGGAACTAATTAATCCAGATATTAGATTTAATATCAGGAAAATAATACTTTATCGTTTTAACCTTCCTTTCCATACCATTACACCTTTTCCAAATGCCATTTGTCTTACCTGGTGACTCTTTTTAGGAAGGCCCATGTGCTGTAGAGTTTTCTAAGAAGTGGCAAGGTTCAAGATAGACCAGGTTGTACAGGCCTGTAATGTCTTCTAACAGTTAGAAAACATTTTTCGTATTGTTTTAATTAATACAAGATTTAATAGATTCCACAGTTTGAGCCAGGAATACATGGAAGCAGTTTATCTTCAGGAGAAGGCCTTGACATTGCTGAAATCATTTTTGCCAGTGTAATCTATACTTCCTTTTCTCATACTCTGCCTGTCCATATATCCCTTCTGAAAGAACCAGGCATGAATCTTGTTGCAAAGAAAATACAGTTACTATTGCAGGTGCTGTGAAATAATTTCAAACTTGGCACAGAGCTTATGGAATGAAGGATATTCTGCACAAAGATAAGTTTTTAGGGTGAAAGTGTAATGAAAATAGCTTGCATTTCTTCTGTGTTGTCAAATATAACAAATTCTTCTTTAAACATTTAAGCATAAATAATTTATGCGTAAATTAAAAAGTATAGGTTGTAATACTAACCCTTGGGAGGCCTCACTTCTCACCACTCTCAGAACTGGTTGTTTATCACTATTTTCTGTTTCCTGTCCTTTAGCCAGTTACCAGTCCAGGATAGGAACTGACTGATGAATTTATTGAGGATCTTTTGATGAAGGACTTTGTCAAAAGCCTTCTGAAAACCTTGATAGACTGTTAACTGTATCATCTTCCTGTGTGTTGATTAACACAAAGAATTCTAACCAGTTAGTAAGACATAATTTATCTTTGCAGAAACCATGCTGACTATCTTTCAACAGTGATTGCTCCTCAATATGTGTGTCACTTTACCCAGAACCTGATGTTAAGCTGACTTGTCTAATTTCCTGGATTGCTCCTGGGTCCTTTTCTGAAGATTGGTGTTACATTTGCTACAGAAAGATGATATATTTTGGCTAGAATCTCACTGATTTCACGTTTGAATATTATCTGGTTCCAATGCCTTGTTTAGAATTTAGTTTATTAAGACATGAAAGGACCTCTTCCCTGGTTACCTCTATTCAGTTCTTCTGACTCCTTGCCTGAAAAGATTGGCTTAGCTACAGGCATAGAGCCTCCGATTTTTATCAGTGAAAACAGGCATTTATTTAGCCTTTGTGCAATCTCTATGTTGAAAGAATTTGTTGGAATTCTTTGAGAGTGTCAATAAACACGTGGATAAAGGTGAACCAGTAGACATTGTCTATCTGGACTTTCAGAAGGCTTTTGACAAAGTCCCACATCAAAGGCTACTGAGTAAACTCATCAGCCGTGGAATAAAAGGATAGGTTCTGTCCTGGATTAGTGACTGGCTTAAGGGCAGAAAGCAGAGAGTAGTAATAAATGGCAAATTCTCAGGGTGGAAAGAAGTAAAAAGTCGAGTCCCTCAACTCTCAGTACTGGGACCAATGCTTTTCAATTTATTCATCAATGAAGAAGGGGTACATAGTAAAATAGCAAAGTTTGCTGATGATACTAAATTATTTAGGGTAGTAAAATCCGAAAGAGATTGCCAAGAGCTCCAGAGGGATCTCTTAGCATTGGGTGAGTGGGCAACCAAGTGGCAAATGTGCTTTAATCTTAGCAAGTGCAAAGTAATGCACATCAGAGCCAAGAATCTAAATTATGTCTATAAACTGATGGGGTCTGAGCTTTCTGTAACACGCCAGG
>MTQE01001418.1:187916-198249 GCA_014337955.1 Aspidoscelis marmoratus | reverse complement strand
AACCCAATTCTTGGTTTCGGGGCCGCTACCATGAGCACCTCCGTCTTCTCCGTTTTCTCTGAAGATGGAATGGGGAAGAAAAGCGATAGATGGTGCCCTTAGCTAAGCTCATGAAAGGAGTCCTTTAGCACCAAAAACCCTAATCCTTCTGTCACTTTTCTGTAGGAGAGCTCAGAAGAATACCTCATGACATTCCTGTGCATGGACCTATGGCCTCTGGGTCTTGCTCCATCCTTGGTTGGTCTCTGTTGAGGGGACTGGATCCTGATACTCCAAGGAGCTAATGGAGGAAAAAATTCAAGCAGTCCAGTGTCTGTCTGCCTGCCTGCATGGTGAATGCCTCCATGTAGCCTGGCATATCCCATCTCGATAGTTGGGTTCCCCATTCCACATTCAACTGATCCATTGGAAACTCCAATTCCCACCTGGGCAGGCTATCTACAGGGGATTGAGACTGACCCTCAGAAGTTTATACCTCCTCCCTCATAGCCATGATTCCAACCACAGAGAAGCATAGGTTAGATCAGCACTATGATGCTGGACTATGCCATGGTCTTGAAGGCTGGGCTGTGACCTTTCTGAGGGTTAGTAACAAAAGTTCCCAACCTCAAAGTGCAAACCATAAGTGTTCTGCCAAAGTATGTCCCCCAGGAGTCCTGAAAACAAGAGATGTGCCTTCCGCGCACCTACTGTGTTCTAGATCAGGCCCTCTGGTAGACACATTTAATGATGTCTTCCAGCAATATTGGACCTCCTAATTTGGATCATACTTGGTCTAATATAAATAGAGCATTCCAACTGGAAGTATGACCTCACAGATCTGTATTAAAATACAAGCCTAGGAGGCCCCTAATATGTATATAAGAGAAGTGCAGAAAGGGTCGTAAATTTACAGATACAGCTTGAAGACATTTACAAAAGAATATGAGGTAAATTTGTGCAGTTTTGCTGAGGCGGCTTTTGGGAGGTGGATGCCAGTCACTCGGCTGGGATTTTATTCTTATTTGGCTGATCTGTACTGTACCTGTCTGGGATGGGTAGTACAGGAATACCTAGTCCTGGGTGGGGGTGGAGGGACTTTACTGAATAAACTCAATCCAGTGACTTAAATTTGTAATAACATATTACAAAAACTTATTAAAGAATATTAAAAGTGCTGTGGTTCATAAGTGGATCTTGTTTACCTCCGAAGGTTACAGGATTTCTCCACACTTTTTGTATTGATCAGTTGTAGTTAGAACTGGGAAACTCCGGAATTGTCTGGTGCACAATCTATCGGGTATGCCTCTGTCTGTCCTATCTGAGTGGGAAATGGGTACCCTCTGTTGTCTAAATACGTGCTTGACTTCCCGCTTCCTTCCAGAGGTTAGTTCTTAGCAACTACCCAGCGTTCTGGTCTGTTTATTTTCCATTTAGAGACACTTCTGTATAGGCAGAGTTTTCTTCAGTTCATTTACACATTGATGATTAGACACTGATGCATTTCTCCACAAAGAAGAAGTTTTTTAAAAAAAAAATTAGAATCTCGCATTTCTTATAAGAATTGAAGAGCAATACTTACAGATAATTTGTTTGGGTTCTTAAAACGACCAGCAATGTTTTCTGCAGATTTGTACTTGGTTGCAAAAATGATTTCTCCATCAGTGTACTGTACGGTTTCCTTCTAGGGAGACTTTGTTTCTGTGGCCTCTAGTTAGTATAACAGATATTGCTTGTGACTGGTGGTGAACGACCAGATTTGTTATTATCTTATCCTGTTAGCGGGGGGTTTATCAAATTATTTTATCAATGATGTTAAATAAAGTGTATTTTCTGTGTAAGAGTTTTCTGTTACTGCACAGTAATTTACTAGCCTGTCACTATTTTCTATTGCCATAGGATATTCAGAACCCAATTAGATTTACCTCCAGTTGTTTCCCATGTAACCCTTTTGCTCCTACACCATTTAAGGTTTGTCTGAATTTGTAGTTAATGTGTGTTTCTATCACCTTATTTATGTGTGCCTGTTCCTCCCCATAATTTGACTTTATAATGATTTCAGAGTGGCCGCCTATTGGTACTTCAAATGTGGTGCTTCTCGCTTTCTGTGCGTGTGTGTGTGTGTGTGTGTTGTGTGTGCGTGCATGTGTGGCAGCAACTACTGTTACAGGGCCCAGCTCCGTTTTGGTTTTAATCCATATTCACTCCACCTTCAAACGGCAAGCCATTTTCTTTCCACATTATCTAGCTCGAAGAGGAAATTTCTTTGACAGGTGATATGGAAGGAAGACTGCTTGTCACATCAGTGTTGCATTATCTCATTCTGAAGGTGGATTAAAAGTTAGCTGTAGCTGGGCCCAGCTAGCACCAAAAATACCTAGCAAAGTTCAAAGGATCAGCTGTTTTATAGATGACACCCTCAGATTGAAGTTACTTTTGTGTTGCACAGATGTCCTCTTCTGTGACTTTGTGCTTTTAACACTATTTCCAACCGTGCATCATTTATAGCATGTAATGCAAACTCTTCGTGGGCCTTTACTGCTGCCAAAGTGGTCTTGGTGTAGCATTCCGTGGTCTGAAAACGTGCCAGTATGTAATGCTACTAAATTTGAGTTAAATAAGAAGATTCTGTGTTCTGTGAATAAATAAGGAGAGAATGAGTGAAGTAGATTAGGTTATTTTTTATAAATGCTACCTGTTCAAAATGTATTCCTGTGAAGTATTCTGTCATTCAGCCTGATATTCAGAAAACTAAAAATCATATTCCTGTATTGTACGGTATCTGTTTTCCTTCACAGCTGTTGCAGCAGAATCTTTATTATCTAGTCAGGTAGAAATATAGGGATAAGGCAATTAAAGGCAGGTGTGAGGCCCCAGCAGGACACTTTCCATAGCTTTTTCAAATCTAGTTATCCACCTCTAACTCTTTAATACGTAGGCCTTATAACGTGTTGTCTGGATCATGCTGTGCACCACTGAGCTGCTGCCTTGCTGTTGATTCTTATTTTTACTTTGCTGTTGTTTCCATGTGTGTTTGCCTTTCTTTGTTATATTTGCCTAGTAATTGATTTAGAAACTCCACCCTGCGTCTTCCACCATGCACTTCTCTCCCGAGTTCCACTCTCTGTGTTTTTAGGTGCCGTATTTTTTTTCACAGACAGCCAGTCAATCAGATTCAGAGCCAGAAAAGGTTCCAGCTTGTAACCTGCCTCCCTGCCCCCCTTCAGTATCTCCAGAAATGAGCAGTGAAGTTGTAAAGCAGTCCTGTAAGAAACATCCGGAAGATCTGGAGAAGGAAGATCAGTTTGGATACAGTTGGAGTAAGCTTGCCTTTTTCTTTTTTTATGGCAAGAGACCAAGCATAGTATTTTGAACCTTTATTGGTAATAGTTAGCAATATTTATATTAATTTTCAGGGTTGCTTAAATTTTTGTAGATCTATGTCTTGTAGACATAGACATTTTTGTTCTCCATTTTTTAGTTACTTAATTGAATTTGTAGGACTTTGAGATGAGGTCCTCTCTGGGATCCAGATCTTGAAGACCTTGAGAACCTCATACATTCACATGGGTGCTAAGGAGGGCGCTGTGCGTACACCGCAAGATACCTCCTGAGGGCCAGATGAGGCCCCAGAAGGAAATCCTGCTGCAGTTCCGCGACTGCATTGGGGGGGGTGGCAGATCACAGCTGTCCCCTTCAGCTGGTGGGCATGATCGTCACCCCTGTGCTCCTGCCTCTGACTCCCCAGTGCCGAAGCAGCCTCCGGGGGGGGGGGGGACTGGTGGCAGAGTTGGCAACAGTGATGGGTGCATTGACAGATGTGGCTGCAATCACCTCCTCTGCCATGCCTCTGATGCCACCACAGGGTGACAAAGGTGGCAGAGGCATCAGGAGCATGACGGATGTGGCGGAGGAAGTGATTGCAACTGCATATGTCAATGAAGTCACCACCTCTGCTGCCCCCAGCCCCTCCCCCCCCCAGAGTGGTGGCAGGAGCCAGCACCACCTGCGTGTGCAGCTCCACTCCTGCTAGACCTGCCCCTGGACACCATCGATAGGTAAACTGTCCGGACAAATGCCCACTAATCCAGTTTTCACTGCTGAAGATCCAATTGTGGACAACTTTAAAGGGGTCCACACAAAATTCAGATTTAAGATCCCAAAGGACCCATTAAATCTGGACTTCTGCCCTTGTGGTGACAGGGCCCTCAAGATGGGTTCCTAAAGGATCTACAGTGGCAGTTCCTAAAGGGCTCCTAATGGGATCTTCAGGGCCAGGGCCAAATCGGTTTAGATGCTCTTGTTGCTCTGAAGGTCACAGTGTGGTTAGGAACAAAATTTTGATCATAGCAAAGTGCTATCTTGCCAAAGCCAGCATGGAACCTGTGTGGCATGGTAGCCACCATCTTAGATTCTAACCAGCTGGGGTTCACTGTAGCCTTGCCATTTCCTGCCTTAACTATGTTTAAACCCCATCCTTTTATCTCTTTGCCAGTTAATATCACAGAGCTCTCTTCCAGAACTTTCTACAGACTGTTAGTGTGGTCTGATGGAAAAAGAGCAGCTCAGTGTTTATCCTTCCCTGCCAGTAAGAGGGTTTCATAGCAGGAGATTTGCTGCACAACCATCAGCAAACCAAATTAAAACTCCTGTAGTGGGTAGCTTAACTCTTTATTGCAGTACCAGGAATGGACATCATCATGCAAAACAGAGAAGAATATCTGGCTCTTCTCCATCTCTCTTTCCAACAAGTGAAAATTAAAGGACTTGCATACTGTACCAGCCCACGAGTGTCAAAAATTATGCTGTATTCTATATTCCTGACTGTACTTTTATACTCAGGCCCTACAGTTGGCGGAAGGAGTCAAGCTTCCACCAAAGTCAGGACTTAATTTTGCCTTAAGACTTCCAAACAAGTTATTGGGGGCTCAGTTGAGGCTTACATTACCATTACCTCTAGTTCACTTAACACCTTCCATCTAGAACATGGTCTCTTCAGTAGCATTTGCCCCACCTGACTGTGTATGAAATAATGTGTCTCCTCTCATTTAATGCTATACCTGAAGCACTATCATGATTCAGCCTTTACAATGCCATTTATTTAGACTGGTAGACTGGCTCCCTCTTTTGCAGCGCCGTTGTTTTAAATTCCTACAGACAGCAACTAGTTCCATAACATGGTTTTGTGGAAACCAAATCACAACATTATTCAACAGGTGATTAAAGAGGAAGAATTGTTTTCTCTGTTACTGGGCCTTGGGTGGAACAGCAACCCAAGGCCCTGCGGCACTTCATGGAAAGTGCCATTTTTCTTGTTTAAAATAATGATTGTTAAATTTGAAATTTTGAAAGATAAATTCCTTGTCACCATCTGGACTTTCCCTTTCCTTGACTAGAGAACATTAGCCAGCGGTATGGGGATTTGTTAGGAGATCTGCATATGATACAGTTGGAGAAGGGCGAGGCTGGCTTAGGACTCAGCCTGGCTGGCAACAAAGACCGATCCAAGATGAGTGTTTTTGTAGTGGGAATTGATCCAAATGGAGCAGCTGGAAAAGACGGCAGGCTGCAGGTTGCGGATGAGCTACTGGAAGTAAGTAGCTGGTAATTACTCTTAAAACAGGCTGATTCTAAGGACATGTGGTGGGGGCGGGCATCACTGGTCTAAAGCAATGGCCCAAACTTTATTAACCGTGGGAGAACTCTTTTTGTTTAATTGGCATTCGCTTTATCATTCACGCTTACCTTTTAACTGTATAAGCACCACCAACAAACAGAAGAGTAGAAAGTATTTTTGAAAGTATTTTGAGATTAGGAGTGCAAATGATTTAACCAAAAAGGCTTCAGCCCTTAATGTGAAATTTTATAAAAAGTATAATATCAGATAAGAATAACGTAAGAATCCACCGTGTGTGACCTAAAATTCCTTGGATAAGCAGTCATTGGACTGCAGTAGAGCAGTCCATCATGTCACTGTTGTGGCGTTGTTAATATTGTTGTATCACATGTTTTGCACACATCACACAAACTTCATCAAAGGTGTTATGAACAGTTAATTGAATTATTTCATCTTTTTATCTGCCCTGGGACTATGGGAAGCTAAAAAATACCCCAAAAAAGTAATAATAAAACGTAAAACTCAGGAAATTACAGTAACCAAATAGCCAGATAAAACTACAACCTGTGTTTAGTGTGCGTGACTCCTCATAGTATAACCATGTCTCCTTTTATTTTATAGGTTAAGCAAATAGGCCTTCTGTTTTCATTTCTGTGCCCAGTGACATGTAGGCATGATAGCTTTATTTTGTGTCCTCAGTCTGCTCTGTTCTTCACCTTTAAAAAAAAATTAGACAAATTGAAAGTCACGCGGTGATCAATCTCTAGTGGAAACAGCTAACGATGCTCATTGGCCAGGCCCTGCAGTCTAACAGAGGACATTTATATACCAGGCAGCACAAATACAAATAACAGCTGTTTATAATTTTATGAAACAGGAAAAATAACGAAAGCAAATAGAAAGGTTGGTGCACTGCAACCTAATGACTGAAGAAGCATTTGAAATATAATAGTGAAAAATAAAAATAAGTGTTTATTTTGGAAAAGAGCTGTTTCAGGGCAAGAGCAGAAGGGAACGAGATTTCTATTCATGCCATTCTAATTTATCTAGATAAATGGACACATTCTCTATGGAAAAACTCACCAGAATGCATCTTCAATAATCAAATGTGCACCTTCTAAAGTAAAAATCATATATATCAGGTAAGCAGTCCTTTAATATTTGCATCTAATTCCATGGCAGCATGATTAATCTTGTATGATTTCTGGATGGCATTGCAGCTCTCCTAGACATTCCTTTTTAAAAGGAGATTGGGAAAGAACTAAAAGATCTGTACTATGAGGAACTTGACTCTGCATCTTAAAGTATGTTGTCTTCATATTTTATAGAAGCAAAGATGCTGTCCATCAGATGGCTGTTTGTCCTGGGAAATCAGTTGAGGCTTCACCTTCATCTTCAGGGGTACTTCCACATGAAGAGGTATGTAAAAAATGGGATTTCATGGGATTCTTCTTACACAGGTGATAATGTTTTATAGCCACAAAAAGGAACTTTGATTTTTTTTCTGGTTATTGTATTTTAAAGTGACTTTAAACAAGAATCAAGACAAACCTTTAAAATGGTTTGAGCTGATGATAGTGAAAATGTGAAACGCCTTTAAGGAAAAAGTTTCTCATAATGTTTTAATGTTGAATTATCCTGTAGCAAAGTTGCTCTATTGCATTTTTCTTTCCACTCTTATTTTCCATTTTTGTCCTCAGCAATTACTACACATTCTCTTGTCACTGAGGATGCTGAGTCCTCATTGTGTTTTTCAAGCCACCACTGCCAAAAAAAGAGTTCATTTCCATCAAGTTTTTTAAAATTATTTTTACAGTTTTATAAAATGTGCTTGCAGATCCACTGATACTGTTCTGTTATGGAGATAGAAACAATTTATATACAAGAGGGCCAACCAGCAGAGAACTAAAACCTCTATAAATATAACTGGATACACTAAATTTGTAAGCCTTCAGTTTTTTTCTGTATGTCTTTGTGTTGATTTTCCCTCCTCCCCTATCAGAGTGAAGTAACCATTCCAAGCTCTGTTTTACCTAAAGATTTGAGCTTATACAAGAATGTTCAAAATGTGGAATTACCTAAGGTAAGGTGTTATGCTGTTCATGTTCTGGGCTTGCTCCAGTGTTATTCGGTCAAATTATTTAGCATCTATTCATATATGTGTGTTTTTAAAAATAGTATATAGAAAGTTTAAAAATATCTCAACTGTTAATTAGATGGACAGTTGTTCTTGGATTCAGACTGTAGTGGTGATAGCCTAAATAAATCAGCACAGTAGTTTTGGTATAGGTTTAAACTTGTTGATCTAGGATGCATTCCCAAACAGAATATAATAAGCTTTCAGGCCGTTTTGCATGCTGCAGTTTGCAGACTAAAGATCTGGAAACACGGAGTATCTGTATTTGGAATATATGAGGTCTTGCTGCTGAATTTTGGAAAATTCCGTTTGATTTAGCAACATGGGAATGCAAGCTGTTTTGAGAGGGAGGAAACCATGCTTTAGTGACTTTCTCCTCAGTTCCCCTGATCCAGTGAGAAGCCGTGATTTTCTATGCCGTAGTCCCCTCTTCCCAGGGCTTTTCATTATGTGCTAAGGAAATTTAGCGCAAAATCACCAATCTAAAAGGGAGATTGGGCTGGCTGGAAGGCGAGAGGAAGGAGCTGAAGAATGAACAGAGCCCACAGTAGCTCAGGGACACACAATATAACAAGATCAGAAAATGTAGAAGGGAGTGAGTGAAAGTGTCTGATTTTAATATGTAGCCAGTGAAAGACTTCAGCGGCTTCCATTGTGGGGTTGCCAAGTGTGTGTATAAAAGCCTGCCTGCTCCCTCCCTCTTTCCTTGCATGGTCACCTCTGCCATCCACCCGTTTTGCCTCACTCCTTGCCATTTTGCCCTGCTTTGCTACAGCAATCCAGCGCAAACCACTGTTATAAGAAAAAAGGGCAAGTGATCTGTTAACATGAGAAAGTTCTACTGTGGATACAAGTGGTTGGAACAAGTGGTGAACAGAAGCTGCTGCCACAGGACTCCATGATGTGATCTGGGGGCAGGTTTATATAGAGGGTAGGGTTTGAATTGCCTGACCCAATTAAGTCAGGGTGTGATGGTGATTACATGGGGCAGGGGTTCTGTTGAAGGGAGGAGAGGAGGAAGGGGGTTTTCCCCTGCCAGGCACTGAAGAATGGAGAGTCCGCATTATAAGGTAACAGTGGGAATGCTAAAAATCAGTCCTCACTGCTGATTAAAAAAAACCTCAGTTTAAAACTGGCGAGTGGGAACTTGGCCCTAGAAATATAGTTTTATGTCAGAATTGAAGTTTTTTTAAATTCAAATTTGCATTTTTTATTTAAAATTATATCCCTTGAAAAGGTTCACAGCTGAAATGCATTGAACAGTTAAAATGTTTTTCTCTCCATTGCACCTTGGGTCTTTTTCTTTCTTCTTTTACCCCTTGAAGGTCTCAGATACATGTGGTGCATGTAAGCAGCGTGGCCAGTACAATGTTCTGAAAATGTTTTCAGAGAAGTGTAAAAGCAAACGTTTCCATTTCCATTTTTATTTGTATACCGCCTTTCCAAAAGAAAATTTTGCCCAAGGCGGTTTACAACAAACAGAACATATACAATGCAAATACAGTCATCACATCAAAATAAATACAGCAAATAAATACAGCAAGTAAGAAGATAAATTTCAGTAACTAAAACATCAAATGTATATCATAAATATACAAAATTCTAATAATAAACTATGTAATCTAAAAATCTAGAATACACAGTATCAAATAAAAAATAAACCGTAAGACCAATTCATGCAAGACAACGGAAATGTCAAAGGAGAAACTGAACCAAAAGATGTTTTTCCACTGTCACTAAAAGTACCCATTAAGCAGTGGCGGCTGGTGGACTTCAGGGCTGGGTGTTCACAGGCAAGGTGAGGAAGGGTCATGGAGCGGGGGTGAGGTCACATGGGTGGGGCCACTGAGGTCATGTGGGCAGGGCTGCTGAGGTCATGTGGGAGGGGCCAAGGTGACGTGGGAGGGGCCAAGGGCCAGAAAGATACAGAAAAGAAACCAGATATAATAATTTATGCATACTCACGGAACTCACGGAATCAATAACAATATAAACCTGCTTTTTCTGCATGCATGTCCACACTCTTAAGTGCCATAGGATTTGCAGCAGAAAAATTGGTAGTGAAAGAATCACAAAACAGCAAGAAGAACATAAGAGGAACCCTGCTGGATAAGACCATAGCCCATCTAGTCCAGCATCATGTCTCACATGATGAAAAAACTCGTCCAAATGATGCATTTGGAGGTACATGTTCTCATTGCTACAGCTCCAAAAATAATAATAATACATTCCTCATTCTAATAGCTTCTTTACAAACTTCAACAAAAATGAAACAAAAATGGCTTTCATGGGGGTGAGCGGAATGAAACTCAGTACTCCCAGATAAGAGTCCGGCTCTTTAACCACTAGACCAACCTGGCGCAGGCAGGCAGGCAGAAGAGTTGGCTTTTCTACAGGCCATAGCCCACCTGGTCCATAGGAACCTAAGGGGAGCCCTGCTGAATCAGGCCACAGCCTATTCTGGTCCATAGGAACCTAAGGGGAGCCCTGCTGGATCAGGCCACAGCCCATTTAGGGGATAGATAATGTGGAAAGAAAATTACTGGTCGCACTTGGCTGAGTGTCAAAGTGGTCTGAAGCTGGATTAAACCTCAGGCGTG
>MTQE01001418.1:175319-185999 GCA_014337955.1 Aspidoscelis marmoratus | reverse complement strand
CAGAAATGGCGGCACCCACAAAGTGCCTGTATTTGTTGTAGAGGGGAGGAGGGGCATGACTGTTTAAAGAATTTTACACCTTATTGGCTGGATCACCGAACCCTCTGCGGTTTAAAATTTCACGCCTCCTCCAATGAGATAGAGAAGTTTTCTAGCCAATTTTTCTGATTGGCTCGAGGAATTATGCATCTATGTCCTGTATAGATTCATTTTTTAAAAAAAAATTCTTCCCTAGAGTTAAGTGTTCGGCGGACCCAGCACTCGTTATAGCGGTCGCCCCTGCCATTAAGTACCCATTAATGGGTACTTAATGGGTACTTCTAGTGACAGTGGAAAAACACCCAAAATCGCAGCAAGTAACAACCACCAACCCAGGTATCCATCCATTCTTCCATCTTCAGCTGGAAGCACACCTAGAAGCACAAACTGTTGTTTCTCCCCTTACCCCAGTCAGAGTCAGCCACAGTTTGTATATCTACCCTGGGAGAGGGCGTGGTGCAGGTTCCAGTCCCACAGGTGCAGCACAAACCTTCATTGTTTCTCCTCTCACCCCAAACAAGTAATTATTGTAGATTTGAATCTACACATTTATCTGAGGGGGTCAGGTTGTTTTGGAAATAAATGTATAAAGTGGAATTCATCAAGCATCTGTAAGATAGGTTTGATTTAATTTTTTTCTGTTTAACTGATTGTCTCTTATTGCTGCTAGGACCCAGGAGGCATAGGAATTGCCATTGGTGAAGAAGACACTGTCAATGGGGTGGTTATTCAGAGTTTAACAGAGCATGGTGCAGCAGGAAAGGTAAGATTCATAAGATTCAGGTCCATTCAAATGTTCAAGGAAGGGCATTTCCCCCATTTCCTTCTTAACGTATCCATGTTATTTCAGGATGGTCGGATTAAGGTTGGAGATCAGATTCTGGCAGTGGATGATGAAATAGTTGTGGGATACCCTATAGAAAAGGTACTTCAGCAAATTCTATATCTGTATTCTAAAATGATGAACTATGGCTAAGTTTTCCTTAATGGCTTCCATTCCATAGAAATGTTTGGATTTACAGAGGTTTTGGATTTAGTCAGTAATTTTATCTTCTAAAGACAATTTATGTGGAGCAATGAGAGGTGTGTGTCAGTAGATACACATAATTTTTTACTGAAACTGTACTGATCAGCCGTTTGGCAGAAACATGGGGCCAGAAGATTATAAGTGAGATTTTCTTCTCCAAGCAACTGATAAGAGTCAGTGTTAAACAGGAACTAAAATATTAACTTGGAGAAATCAGATCTGCTTTTGGAACTCTGTTGTAATAGTCCTGGAAGAGCATACTATGCAGGAAAATTTTATCTCCTTTTTTTTTTTGCTAAATGACCCATTTCTTTTTACTATTCTAAAAGTTTATCAGTTTGCTGAAGACGTCAAAGCCAACAGTGAAACTAACAATCAAATCAGTTGAACAGGAGAATTCAACAGCTGCTGTCCAACAAACAGCAATTTACAACGTAGCATTGGGTGAGAGGACTAATATCCAGCAAGCAGCATCTTCTGATTCTCCAGAACCTGAATCACTTAAAAGTAAGAATCCTATAGTTTTACAAGAGAAACTGTGTGTTCTAAATAAGTCACAGATCTTCTTGTAGAAAGGAATGGATTATTTGAAATGAACTTTTGAGTTAGTTTATATATTAGCGGGGAACAGAGATTTGTCATACTTATGTGAATTACCATTCTGGATGACTCCAAGCAGAATACCATTGGGTTATCCTTCTGTGCAGCACCAGGACTATAAATAGCCCGTCAGCTGCGCCCCTCCCAACTCATACAATCAAAGAAACAAAATATTTTTCTTTAGGACTGAACTTTACTTCTTAAACCAGAAAACCACATAAGAAACTGTACAGTCGGACCCTCATATCCACAGGGGATACGTTCCGGCTCTTCCCGCGGATATGTGAAACCATGGATAATTGTGAATGTTGCCGCCGGCTTCCCAAAAACACCACTGCTGCCACCCAAGCCGCCTGCCTGCCTGCCTTGTTTTAGCCACCCGCCTGCCGGGCAGAACAGTGGCGGCGAGCTAGCAACCTCACAGGCTGAAGCTGCCACCGCCAGCCAAAACCACCTCATTTACCTGCCTTGTTTTGGCCATCCACCTGCCAGGTAGAACAGCGAGCTAGCAACCTCCCCTGGCCAGTTTGTTACTGTAATCAAGGAATTAAGCAGGTTTCACTTACCTGAGGCTTGAGTGTCCAAGGATGAGGGAAACGGAAAGGAAGTTTGGTTGGTCTTCTGATGTTGAGTCTGAAGAGTAAGCCTCTGGTAAGCAGTAAACTGGTGAAGATGAAGGCTGTGGCTCTTCAGGTGTGCACTCTTGTTCTTTCTCCTTCCTTTGGAAAAACATTGTGATTGGTAGCTTTTATTTTGTCTTTTTAATTCTTCAAACATGACCTTAGTGGTATCACAGCCTCAGAGATTGCACGGTTCACTTTGATGCTGCATTCCATGGAAGGATCGTATTCTGCTATCTTATCCTTGGCATTCTGAATGATTTTAAACAACTTGCCCATTTTCTCAGGTGTCCATCTGGGTGGTTCCCTTTCGCTGTCCAAATCATCTTCATCCTCTGAGGTAGATGACCTTAGTAGGTCTTCCAACTCCTCATTTGTCAGCTCTGCATCCTCTTCAAGGTGGTCAACAATTTCCATGTAGCCCATGTAGCCACCTGACAAATGCCCTGCGATGACACTGACATGTCATATGCTGCTGAAGTTGCAGCCAATCTCATGCTGTGGGCCATAATATCCATGGGAGGCATTTTCCCAGCAGCCTCATACGCGAGAGAAATGCTAGCACGAAACCATGCAGCTGATGCCCTTGGCAATGATTTCAACCCCAGATACATTGGGTTTATGTAGTAATCTCTAAGCTGCACAACCTTCCTCCCTCTGCTCCTCCTCTTAGGACCTCAGGGGAGCCTGTTTGTTCCCAATGCTGATGGGATGAGGTCCATGGCAGATAGCAGCAGCACTGGGCAGCAATACCCGGCGGCGGTAGCGGTGGACGCCTTTGCTCTTGGAGGCTTGGTGAGCTTTCGAGCTCCCTTGCTCGTCTCCAGCTGCCATGTGTCAGAGGGGCTGTGGTTGGGGCTGCCTGAGTGGCACCAAGGGTGCACAATGGTGGAGTGCTCTTGGATTGCCTCAAATTTGCCCAGTGATGTCCCCGTGGGATTCCTGTTAGAGCTGCTCTGATACCCTGCTTCGGACCCTGCACTTCTCCCTCCTGGATTGCCGCTCCCAAGAAGCCGTCTGATGCTGTGCCCCAATGCCGCCCAACTCCTCTCTGCACCTTCCTCTTTCATCCCCACTGGAGCATGGCTTCGGATCGGCCAATCTGGGGGCTTCTGCGGGGAGAGCCTGCCGTCCAAGAAGACTGTGAGGAGACATGATAGCTGTCTACAAATACCTCAAGGGTTGTCACAGGGCAGAGGGATCAGCCCTGTTCTCACTCTCTCAAGGAAGGACTAGAAACAATGGGGTGAAACTGCAGGGGAAAAGATTTAGTTTAGATGTTAGGAAAAAATTTCTAACAGTAAGAGTGATCAACCAGTGGAACAGGCTGCCACGGGAGGTGGTTGGGTCCCCTTCGATGGAGGTCTTCAAGCAGAGACTGGACGGCCATCTGTCTGAGATGGTTTAGGAGATCCTGCCTTGAGCAGGGGGTTGGACTCGATGACCCAGGAGGTCCCCTCCAACTCTACCATTCTATGATTCCTGCACCTCTGCTGACTTGGACCTGCTCCGCGGATCAGTTGGGATGCCTTTTGTGGCGCTGCTGATTCTTGGAGTTCTGGCTGTGTGGCTGCAAGTTACTTATGGGGGAAGCTGCCTGCAGCCTCAGTGGAGTCCTCGCCCATGTGGGATCAAAGGAAGAGCTGTCCTTCTTTTCCGGTTTGCGTCCACAGACCGCAGGATGTGACATCACCGGGATCCCTAGCCAGAAGAACCCCAGCTTTGCTCCAGTCATCTCTCCTGATTTTGCCTCTATGTCATTTCCTCCACGCTCTTTTTGATTGCTGTATTTAAAGCCCGGGAAGATTAAACTCACTCTCTTTTTCCAGCTTACTCAGATGCCTCCAGCCTCTTTATTCCCCTTCCCCACGCTTCTAGCCTAGTCAGGTCAGCCATTAACACCACTGGCTGATCTCCAGGACTGAGCTAGTCAGGGCCTGGGTAAAGTCTGTCGGAACGCTGGCATATCAGAGCAGCTCCCCAGCTGCTACCGCACCGCTTCCCAAAACCCTCAATCGGTTGTGAAGCCGGATCGTGACCGGTGTAAGCTTACAGTAGTGCACTGCATTTCAGTAATTCTTGTGTTCTTTCAAGATAACATTGTAAGGCACCTCTTACATTAAGATTTCCCCATTCCTTCTCCTGCTCCTCAACTGTACTTGGAAAATATGTTTGCAAACAAGGTGGGCCATTACAGCTAAATTCCAGTATTAGATAACTGTACGCCTTTGCGCAACACCTTTCCTCCAAATGAAAATTCCGTGTTATGAAAGATATCTAAGCAGTAGCGCTTGATAAATGTAGGTGGTGTAAACCGTGTTGCTGCCTGGCAAATGTTATTTAAAGATACTGACTTGCCATGTGCTGCTGAGGTCACAGCTGACCTCGTGCTGTGGGCAGTAATATTCGCAGGAGATGTCAGACCCTCAGATTCATATCCCAACGCAGTGCAGCGCCCTCGCCAAGACTCTCAGACCCAAGCATGTTGGGTGAAACCTTACCAAGAATGTTTCGCACTTTCAAATATCTCTCATCCTTACCATTTATAAGCACAGACACCTCTTAGGTCAAGATTTTCCCAGTCCTTCTGCTGACTTACATTTTCTTCCTGATAATATGTCAGTAACCATATCTCCCGGCTTCTACAAAACCATACAATATGTTGGATCTAGTCTCAAACCTACAGGGTTCTCTTTAAACTCACACAAATTTGCTGCCACAGATAAGGTGGCTGTGTCTGATATTCTTGCTGATGTAAAGGTCACTGAAAACAATACCTTACAAGGTAACAGTCTCAAAAGATGCCTCTTTCATCACTTCAAACGCCACTTTTGCGAACCTCACAGTACAATATTTAGGTCCCAAGATCAATGAACCATGGCTGGACAGCGACCCTGAAAGCCTAATAAAAAGGCTCTGATAGCTTCATAATGAGCTGCTGTCCTCTGACCAGGTATATTAATCACGATAAAGTGAAAAGCTGCTTTTTATGGTATCATACTTGAGACCTTTATCCACACCTTTCTGGAGAAAAATCCCAATACATCATTCATAGATGGTGAACTGGGTCAATACATCTTGGACGGCACCATCTGCAAAAGGCCCTCCAGGATGCACCGTAAACTCTCCTGGTTGACTATCATTTACCTGCTGATAGGGCATAATTTTTTCTGTTTTTCCTGAATCACACATTAGCCAAACACAGTTAGGCATTGTGAAAACCAACCAAAAGAATGGCATTACAAGAGATCAAAATTTATCAAAATATATATATGAAAATAATAATTAATATACTCAATCTACTATTATTGTTATTGTATATTTAAATATTTGTATAATATCATTATTGCTATGTATAGAGAGAATTCATCATATATATTATGTATTAAATTTATTAATACCATATTAAATAAGTCTAAATACTTATTTGTAAGTATGTCATTGGGCAGAATGCAAATAATGTGCAGCCTGTTGCCCTTAGGCAGTAGAACTCGTCTGCAGGCCGATCTGAGTGCCGTCACCACTTGCTCTATTGGCCAATAATCCAGCGGTTGTAGCTGGTAACAAGACATAGCTGATTTGGGTTGGTGCAAGTCTGTGGTCTCTGCCAATCAAGTTAAAACAATAGACTTGTTAGCGCCGCGAAGAAGAATAACGAAGCTTTCCTGAGCCAGTTTGGTCTAGTGGTTAGGGATCCAGTCTCTTATCTAGGAATACTGGGTTTGATTCTGCTCTCCTCCATGAAGCCAGCTAGGTGACCTTGGGCTAGTCACAGCTCTCTTCTCAATTCTTGCAGCGCCACCTACCTCACAGGGTGTCTGTTGTGGGAAGAAGAGTAGAAAGCTTTCTCAACCGCTTTGAGTCCCCTCAAATGGGAGAGAAAAGCGGAGTAGAAAAGCCAATTCTTCTTCTTCTTCTTCTTCTTCTTCTTCTTCTTCTTCTGCTGCTGCTGCTGCTCCCCCCAAACAGTAGCTGCGTTATAATGACAGGCATAGGCACTAGAATCAATTAGTGGTAGTTGCAGGCTGCAGTTTGAGCCTTGAACTGCTGGGGATGGGTCAGAACAAGCCCTCTCTCTGCATCAGGCTGGCATTATGCCGAGATTGGCTCACTGTGCCAGACAGTGTTACCTGGGCATCACGCCTCACCTGCACAGAACACAGACTGAGCGCAAGGCGGCTGTATTGGAAGCGTTTGTCACCCTCTAAGCGCATCCACTTCGGAGGCATCCGTTTATCTTCATGCCTGTGCCTTTAAGAAGAAGAAGAAGAGTCGGCTTTTCTACGCCGCTTTTCTCAAGTGAAAGCAGTAAGAATGTCCCTAGAAGGGCATTGGTCCAGTGAACGGTTCCATTAACTGTCAGATTCCAACAGTCGGTTGCCCCCATTAGAACCAGTACAGCCTTTATGGGAAACTAGGTCGCTGAGGCTCATCATGGGAAGGATCTTGGTCAGGCAATGCATGGAATATCAGCCAGTTCTAGTGGATCAGGCCCTTCTTTCTTTCTTTCTTTCTTTCTTTCTTTCTTTCTTTCTTTCTTTCTTTCTTTCTTTCTTTCTTTCTTTCTTTTTCTTTTAACTCACACAAGTTCCATGAATAATACCCAAGGGATGCAGTTCCTCCACTGCTATTGGGGAGACCCTCAGCATGGACAAGAACATGCACAATGCCGCCTCAAGCTCCGTTGCTCTTTGAAACACCTCTTGCAAGGCAACAACCTGCACAGTGGAAAGTAGAATGCTTGGCTCTAACGGCACAGAAACGGCTATGGAAATCCAGTTCTGAATCGTTTCAAAAAATGGAACAACAGCAAAAGAAGTGACCGTATTTGTCTTCAAATGAAGTAATGTTGGACATGGATAAAAAACACCATGAGTAGTAAATATTCCTGTACCCTAGGATACTTTCTGGATACTAAGGGTAAAACCAAAAACAGAGCACCTAGTGGTGCCCTGAGTGATATCTTGAAACAATTTTATACATAAATTTATTAAGCTCTTGAGTACCAATACCTGCCATCGCCTGTATACAGAAAGCCTGTATAGAGCATTACCTTGCTATGTTTGCATTAAAGTCCAACAATTAGAACAATATCAACTAGGAACAGATTCTAACGTTAAATGATAACGGAGAGCCAGAATTCTAACATCCAGTTATCAGAACATTTTCTGCCAAGCCACCAAAAAGGTCTAGCCTGCAATCAGTAGTTCCTTGCTGCTGTTTAATTGTTATTGCTGAAAAGGCTGGCACTGTGAATAGTCACTTAAGACTAGTGTGAGCCAAGAGCCTTAGCTCTATATCAGTGATGGCCAACCTATGGCACGCGTGTCACAGGTGATACGCCAAGCCCTTTTGGGTGACACATGTGGTCACCCTGGCACCTGGGTGTGTAGCACCTGTGGGACCGGAACCTGCACCACGCCCTTGCTTGTTCTTGAAATGTATGAAATACCAACTTTCAATTGAAGATTTAGCGAACAAAATTCATTTTTGCTTTTAATGAAATACATACATCAAAAATATAACTTTTTTACTAGAGCTACAAATATCACAAAATTATGGATATTTCTAGATGTGATACAGCACTCAAGTTAAGCTAGGTTTTCTTGCGAATTTTGACGCACTGAGCTCAAAAGGTTCACCATCACTGCTCTATATGATGATGTTGAAAAATGAATGACTGTGGACATCGTCTTCCTTTTATTACCTTTTATCAAGATATTTTTTAAAACATCCTCATGGAATATATATTTCCACTAATAACTTGCATTTGAAATGAAGTCCATAAACCAATATTTAAGTCACAGGGCTGGGTCCTGCCATGGCTCTGGCTGCTAGCTGAGCTAGTGAACAGATCAACAATTTGCATTTGATCTTGCACAGGAAAACTCATATGAAAAGAGGAAGATCCAGACTCCTCATCAGTATGAACCTCCACTTCTTGATCACTACTCACTGTATGAGCAGACAACTTTCTCTCAGCTACCCATATATTCCAGAGTATAAGACGACTGGGCGTATAAGACGGCCCCCAACTTTTCCAGTTAAAATATTGAGTTTGGGATATACTCGCTGTATAAGAAGACGATACCTGACTTTTGAGAAGATTTTCCTGGGTTAAAAAGTAGTCTTATACGCCAGAATATTGCGTATTTCTCCTGTTTGCTGCAATTCTCCTGCTGCCAATCCATTACCTAAAAGAAATGTGTAGGTGAGGAAGCCAAAAAATGGAAAAAGAAAAAAAAAACTCCCTGAACAGCTGCGTTATTGCACCAATAAAAGGTTATTATAAACATTATTATGGTGATGTGTCTGTTATGAATAAAACTATCAGTTATAATGCTTTAGCGTATCATAGTTTCCTCCTGATTCTAATCACCTAACGATTCCTCAGTCGTTTTCCCATTCCCTTGATAAGATATCTTGACCTAGAGGGAAAAGGGGATCAAGCCTCAAATTGATCCCTCCCAACATGAGTTCTAGAATCATGCTCATGTGATTCTGATCTATGATATCTAGGCTTTTGTTTCCCATAATGGAATCGAGGGTGTCTCCTTCCTCTATTTCTTATTTATTTATTTACTTTCTTTCTGGCTTCTCTTCCCCTCATAATTTGCCTTAATGCAAACTATTACAATATTCATATGTAAGAACTAACTTGTGAGCCCTAAATAGGGGCCACAGTTCTTAAATTGAGCAATATCTAATACATACTGGCTATGTTCAGTTTCTAAATTATAGTGACTAAGTAATATGGATGTGCACGAATATTCATAACATTCAAATTCATCCTAATTCAAATTCAAATAAAATGCTTTGACGCATTCATATGAAGCTTCCTATGGTGTTTGTATTTGGGTTTCGTATGCAATTCATATGCATTCGTATGGATGGCTGTGGACATTTGTATGCATTTGTATGGGATTGAGCATTCGTATCAAATACAAATCCTTCCACATTCGAAGGGGATCTGTGGCCTTAGTTGCTCTAATGGATGACCTGCTCCGGGAGGAAGACAGAGGGAGTGCTACTCTTTTGATAGCGTTGATCGCCGTATCTTGCTGGACCGGCTCTCTGATGTGGGTAGAAGGCACTGTGTTACAGTGGTTCCGCTCCTACTTGGAAGGTCAGTTTCAGAGAGTGATCTTGAGGGATTAGACATAATCGAATGCTGACTCGATGGCATTAATCAGGTCATTTGATATGCTTCGTTCATATACTGAGAATTGTGCCCAGAGGATGGAAACTAACATGCTAATCACAGAGTAAGAAGGTTATGAGTCATGAGATAATGTAGTAGACATGTGTAGCAGAGTTATATAACCAATTGTGCTGTCTGTAAACTATGACTATGTGTATAAATGTTCTTGTCAAAAGTTTATGAAAGTATATCAGCCTTGAAAAATAACTCCTGGTACTCCTTATTAATAACAATAAAAGACTCCTACCTCAGTGTGTGTTGTTGGCTTAGCATGCTCAGCGCGAGCCCAGAAACTGAGCTGAGGCGAAACACCTGGTCAGACAACAGCGCTTGAAGTTTGCTTATATGTATGTGTGAAAAAGAGAATGCATGCTTTAATACTGGTCCTTCACAGGAAATACAGACTTACAAGTTTGATGTTTTGCAGGAAAGGAAGCTGGAATAAAATTACTTGTCTGTTTTTTGGAGCTAGATAACATAGCATTACCATTTCCATTATATCTATCTTGGGAAAGTGTGTACTATTTGTTTAGGAAATAGCAGATCTCAATAATTTCTACAATATTTTTAGTTAATTCTAATACAGATTTCCTGTGTTCAGACACAAGCAGATCCTCAACTCCAGCCACATTGGTCTCTGATCCAGCTACATGCCCAATAATTCCAGGATGTGAAACCACAATTGAGATCTCCAAGGGACGTACTGGGCTTGGCTTGAGCATAGTGGGAGGAGCAGACACTTTGCTGGTTTGTAAACATTGACCTTTGTAAATAGACAACCCCAGACTAAAATGTGTAACATGATTTAAAAATAAAAGACATAGAAAATGCGTCTCACAAAGTAATTGCATGGCACTTTATCAGTTGCTCCTTTTTTATATTTCTAGTGCTCTTGAAATAATACAGTATTGAATTGTTTTGTGTAGCTTCCACTTGCCATCTTGCTTACACGTGAATCTTTTTGTTTTTAATGGTGCAAATATTCATTCCTTTGGTTTCCCTTAGCCACACTTTCCACCAGCAGAACAAACGTTAACTTATGTGCATGAATCCTTTTGTATTCTTCATTCTAAGTAGCTGGTTGCTAAGAATACAAAGCCCAGTTCCCCTTTTCTGTTAAGATGTGTTCACATGTAGCAGACGCTCTAAAGCAGGGTTTCCCAAACTGTGGGTCGGGACCCACCTCTAGGAAA
>MTQE01001418.1:155588-175195 GCA_014337955.1 Aspidoscelis marmoratus | reverse complement strand
TTAAGTAATAAAAAAATGTATTAAAACTTTGTTATTTGAAAAGTCCTTTAGTTATATTGGTAACAGTTCAATTTCCTAGAGGTGGGTCCCGAGTTGATAAACTTATATTAGATGGGTCGTAGCCCAGACAACTTTGGGAACCACTGCTCTAAAGCACCTTAGAGACTGTGGTGTTCTCATCCCACTGTTAATCCATTTTCTTTAGCCTAAAGTGTTCATGAGAGGGAGAGGGGCAGGCTGGCATGGGAATGAACCTCGCCTGCAAACCATCTCTAGGGCACCCCAGAGGTGCCTTTTTAAAAAACTATATGTGGACAAAGCCCTAGAACCCTTCTGCACTTACTGATGTTCCACACCAGCAAGAGTACCAACGGGCCCTCCCTTCTTCATGTTAGTGCAGAATACAGGAGGCCAACCCCCCTGTAGTACTCTCCATCTGCACTAGAGAGGATAATCAGGGTCTGGAGGTCCTAGATCTGCATCGCTGTTAGGCCTTGATATCAAGGTTTACTGGCATCCCAGCAGGGGGGAGGTCCAGACAGCACACACCTCTGTTTTCTGGATTAGCAAGGGGTCCATTTCAGCAGCACAGAAGTTGTCCTAGGGCTCTGCAGCCACCAACGTTTGTTTCTGGCTGTCAGAGCTGCACACACTGGATCTGAAGCTTGCATGAGCTTCAGGGCTGCCACAGGGTCTGCCCAGAACATGCCGTTTGCTGTGCAGGCGAAGAGCAATCTGTCCTGCCCCTGCCGTATCTGGATCACTACAAGGAAGTACAGAAAGGCCCTTAGGCTTGGGGAGCTGCAGTAGCTGAGCCAAACGTTCTAAGTCCATCGGAGGAGCGAATACATGTTCTTTTCTTCTGAATCCACAGGGAGCAATTATTATTCATGAAGTGTATGAAGAAGGAGCAGCATCCAAAGATGGGAGACTCTGGGCTGGTGATCAGATCTTGGAGGTATAACCTTTTGCATTATTCAGGGCAGCCTTACATTCAGAAAGCAGGAGTTGAGGGAGGTAGAAGTAGGAGAGAGGTGAAACTGCTTTATACACTTTCTTCTGATAAAGCCAAGCAGATATACCATTGCTTATGTGTGCTGTATAATTATATTCCAGGTGAATGGAATTGACTTACGGAATGCAACACATGATGAAGCTATAAATGTTCTGAGGCAGACTCCCCAAAAGGTCCGCCTCAGTGTTTATAGGGACGAAGCCCAGTATAAGGAGGAAGACATGTATGATGTTCTCTGCATAGACCTACAGAAGAAGCCAGGCAAAGGTCTTGGATTAAGCATTGTTGGCAAGAGGTAGGTGGAGCAGTATGCTCAGTGTGTTGTTCATGCCTCTTGGATACACATTAATACAGGTATCAGGCTGAGTTCAAAGAACAGACGGATTAATTGTAATCTGAAAAAAATAGTTTCAAGCCACGCCTTATTATTTACTCAGCCATGTAGCAAATTTGTTTCACTTCCCCATTTGAAGGATGAAATATTTATGGGCATGTTACACTGTTGATAGATTTGTTGAAATTTTTTTTCAGCAACTTAAAAATAGGGCAACAACTTTCTACACAAATTTTGATGTTTCTCCCAGGGTTATAGCTGCATAATAAATGAATTTTATTTGACTAGTAGTGGTGGTTTTTACCTCCGAGTTTTTACCTCTTGAGTTTGCTAAGATGCTTATACAAAGTTACTAAAGTCTGTAGATGACAAACTACCCCTTTTGTATCTACATAATATAGAAAACAAAATAATGCCGAACTCCCTTGCCGTGGAAATAGACTTGCTGGTTAGCACTGTGATGTTGAATCCTTGTGTGAATATGATTTCAGGAACGATACAGGAGTATTTGTGTCAGACATTGTCAAAGGTGGAATAGCAGATCTGGATGGCAGATTGATGCAAGGAGATCAGATTTTAACAGTAAATGGGGAAGATGTTCGAAGTGCCAACCAGGAAGCAGTAGCCGCTTTGTTAAAGGTAATGACTGAGAAGATTGCATTGCCTTAATTCAGAGGTGGATCCACAATCTCCTTGGACTCAGCCTTCCTTTATTTGGTTAGAGTTGACTGAGTTATCTTTATGAGATCATTTTAAGAACATGCAAGATCTCTGTTAAGAGAGTCAGGGATCAACACAGAGCCTAAATGGTCTATGAATATGCCATAAGGGGGTAAGGACCCTTTCTGCACTGGGCCTTATTCCACATTATATCTCAGAATAGGGACCTGCCATCCACATGTTAATGCAGACTGTGGCAGACCCTGGGCAGAGTCTGCCATAGTCTGCACCATCATGAGGATGGCAGGTCCCTAATCGGAGATATAAACCAGAATAAGGCCCAGTGCAGAAAGGGCCCTGGTCGCCATAACTTGGCTCTTGTGACCTTGTGGTTAGGGAGCCAGACTCTTACCTGGGAATACCAGGTTCAACTCCACCCTCTCCCATGAAGCCAGCTGGATGACCTTGGGCTAGTCACAGTTCTCTTCTGAGCTCACAGGGTGCCTGTTGTGGGGAGAAGAACAGAAGCTTTGTCGGCTGCTTTGAGTCCCCATGAATGGGTGAGAAAAGTGGGATAGAAAAGCCAACTCTTCTCCTCCTCCTCCTCCTACTTCTTCTTCTTGGTACATTCAGTGAATTGGACAAGCGCAGCATCTGCATAGACGACACATTTAGCTGAACAGCACATTGGGGAAAGAGCGCTGAGAAATCCTTCTCCTGTTTGTCACCAGCAGCCCCACCATTGTTGGTCGAAGAGATTTACCTTTCTCCTTAGCAGACTCTTCAGGTCTTCAAGCACAGAAATGCCCTTTTGATTGCTTCCTCCCCCGCTGTCAGGATGGCCGCTGGGGTGAAAGTTTCCCTGCTGCTTTAAGAACAGCACTAGTCTTAAAGTGTAGAGCAAGAATGCAATGTATGTAGTGCCCTCTTCTCCTTGCCTCCCAAATCTTTGAAAACTATAGTAGAATTATTTATAAATCATGAGATGACTGTGATGGGCAGTTGCATTTAAGATGATTGTTTTTCACTTTCATAAGTGCATACATCTTATTCAGATCTGTAGCCCAAGGAGTGGCACTTGATCTAGTTCAGCACTAATTGCACAACCAGCAGCAAAGAGTTATTGTTGCAATGTAGCTTCCTTTTAATTTCTCCTAGTTGAAATTAGATCTCTATCTGTGGTTTGAATTGTTCCCAAGCTTCAAATTGCTGTGGCCTTTTCTAAACTAGGAACGTGGGCAGACTAAGTACTAATTATAGTGGTAAAGAACTCATTTGAGCCACACTTATTTGGATTGATAAAAACACCAATTAGGAAAGCAGCAATTAATGCAGTCTTATAAAAAGCTTAAGAATGTGCATTGCCTGCAAAAGCCAGTTCTTCTGAGATTAAGATGGGTGTTTGTTAATTTTTCTGAACTTGGCTCCTTATTTGGAGGTTATATCTGCAGTTAGGTAAGAGATCCTGCCATTTGGTATACTTCAGTGAGCAAGAAGTATAATTTTGTTACGGGGACTGCCAAACAAGAGGATGCTAATAGATCACATTCACCTGTATTGTGAACCTGCTTCTCCAGAAAGTGATGTTTCTATACTCCTTTTTGGCTTTAGATCGGACTCACCCCCAATTTGTAGACTTGGACAGAATTTTTAGCTAATTGTTATCTGAAGTGACCCTCAGTCTTCCTTTAAATGACATCTGCATTTTTGAGTCATTATGCTCTGGGGTAAGGAATGTAAGGCCCCATCTTCACGGCAACCTTATCTCGAATTCAAAACGTTTTGAGTTCTCCTTGGCCAGACGGCAGTTCGGCTTAACACGCTTTTTCCATGTTAAAGCATGCTAAACCGTTTTGAATCTCAAACCTGATTTCAACAGGTTTCCGAATCGTGCGGTCGATACGTGTTTCATTTTTTACTGTGTGGACAGTACCGTGTTAAGGGATGAGATTCCGTGTTCAGGGTGTCCCTCCCCCAATCGCTCTGTATCCAATGGCTGTCCATATTCTGGGGACGTCATGTTTAGGGTTTCCCTCCCCCAATAGCTTGCTTCCAAAGATAGTGATTTCATTGAAAAAATCCACCCTCAAACAGCCACTATAAAACTCCAGTCATTAAAGCTACACTGTAGCTCTAGGCACTTCACACCTTAATAACAATGTTGCAGTTTTGCGCAATTCTAGCTCTTTGAAAGTGCTGACATTTAAAAAAAGGAAAGGAAAGCCCTGGAGGCTGTGGCTGTTTGAGTTGCTGCTGCTGCTGCTGTGTCCTGGAAAATGCGTGAGGTGAAGGAAAAGCCCCTCGGTCCCCTCCAACTCAGCCTCTTGGCGCGAGGGAAGCAGGGGTGAGAAAGGGGCATCCAGAGGCACAGGGAAGGGAGAGTGGGAGCAGGCAGGCTTTCATGACAGCTATAAAATCAGACACTTTTGCTACATCCCCCCCCCCCACATCTCTTGTTAAATTTCCCTTCCGATACATCTGGTTCATTTTTCACCTCGTTCCCCGCCCCTTTCAACCATCCCCAGCAGCCGGGGGAGAGGTCTGATCTCTGAGGGAACACCAATCAGAGAGGGGGTGGGCACCATCATGACTGGCAGTGGGCAGGGAGGACTTGCCGTGGGGCCTCCGAGGACTGAATCTGAGATAAGGTTGCCAGCGGGATGCCATTGGGATCCCACAGACACGGATCAAGTTGAAAGCCGTGGAGACAGTTTCGTTCCTGATCAATTATTTCGGTTTCGTTAAACCGAATTAAGGCATGCCATGGGGATGCCGCTTAAGTCTTACGAGTAATGTCTGTTCTCTAGTGCTCATTAGGAACAGTGAGACTGGAAGTTGGGAGAATGAAAGCCGGCCCATTGCACTCAGAGAGGAGGCCGTCACAGAGCAGCCAGGTGTGTAACTGCTTGCATTGTCTTCATCTGGAACCATCTGGGGGGAAAAGCATGTGTGTATTTTATTATTTATATCTCTATCCTGCTCTATACCCAAAGGTCTCAGGGCGGGTAACAACCTTTAAAACAACAAAATTACAAACTAGTACATATTAAAGCAATACGATACATTAAAAAGCATTTTTAAAAATTCAGTGTATTTAAAACAATATCCTACATATTAAAATAATCGTGTCTGCGGTGGGGGTGGGGTGTTCTGTTGCCTTTTGGCAAACACTTAACACTGACTGGCAGAGCTGATGTTTCTATCATATGTTTTTATTTCTGTGTTCTTTTATTTATTTATTTTGCTGTTACACAAATGCTAGAATTTTTGAGGAGGGAAGCATATAAATGTTTTCAATAAATTCAGTGTAGGGTCCTGGCTTAATTCCTTCCGTATGCAAGGGCAGAGCAGAGCAACCAAGTGTGGATGCAGAAGATGTCCTCATTCTCTGGCTTCTTAAGCCTGATTTTGATTATTGAAGTCCTGCTAGTGTAACACAGAAACAACCTAGGGCTTAAGGACCCGGAGTAATTCTCTCTGTTGGAATTTTAAAGGTCAGTGATGGGAGCGGCAGCCTGTCTTCATTTAGTTTTCCAGGCTCTGGATCTAACCCACTTGAAAGCTGTGAAAATACTATGAAGAAGAATGGTAGGTTTTGTAATATTGTAGCTAATATATTGCCATAGTGTTTATGTAGTGCTCCCTAAGAACAGAAAGGCTTTTGTGCTTGTGAGTGTCAATAAGAACATTAGAGAAGCCCTGCTGGATCAGGCCACAGCCCATGTAGTCCAGCACCTTCTCTCATACAGTGGCCCACCAGTTGCTTCTGGGCATCTCAAGCAGAAAGCAAAGGCAAAACCTTCGCCTGCCTTCAGATCTCTGCAAATAGCCTTTGGAGGCATCCTGGCTATCTCTCCAGCAAACATCTATTCTCCATTTATTTGTCTAACCCTTTCCGAAAACTATCCAGGCTTGTTGGGCGTATTTTTTAGATATTTGGGATTTTTTAAAAAAATGAGTTCGTTCTTGAACATTAAGACCAAATGCTATGCTGTGGTGTCATTTCATCTTTAATGCTATTTGAATATGTAAAATCAACAGTAGAAGATGAGGAAGTGTCCCCTATGTATTATGATGATCAGATTCCAACGGATTCCATGCATTACAAAGCTGTTTTATGAAAGTATTTAATGCCTGTATGAAGATACAGTTTGGAACAAGGCTGAAGCCCTTTCTTCAGGTGGGGAGGACAAAGAGAAAAGACGGCAGCTTAAACTCAAAAGGGGGGCGAGTTTCTCTGTCTCTACCTTCGTACCTGCTCTTCTTTGCCTACCTTCTGTGCTTTCTGGAGCGTGGAAGAAAGTAGAAGGATCTGACCTGGCACTGAAAATGCCAAGTTAGAAGTAGTTAGAAGAAAGGGTGGGCATGCATGAACAAAAGCAAAAGGGAAAACCTAGAGCTTTTAAGCTGAACAGGACAGAGGCTGCTGCCAGTCATGGGCAGAATCCTGGCAGCTTGCTAGCATCACATCTAGTTCACCCAAGCAGCTCCAACATTGTGTTTGTTTGTTTGTTTGTTTAGTAAATTTATATCACGCCCTTCACCAAAATGTCCCAGGACAGGTTACAATAAGAATAAAACATATCAAATAATAAAACATCACCCCCTCTCTCCCTAACAGGACAGCACACTGAGGAAGCTGTTTAAATGGCCAAAGCCTGGTTGAAAAGATACGTTTTCACCAGGCGCCGAAAACTATATAGCATAGGTGCCTGGCGAACCTCAAGAGGGAGGCTGTTCCAAAGTCTAGGGGCCACCACAGAAAAGGCCCTCTTGTATGTCCCTATGCCTCTTACCTCTGCAAGAGAAGGAACTCCAAGAAGGCCCTCTCCTTGAGATCACAGTGTATGGGCAGGTCTTTACGGGAGAAGGTGCTGCTTCAGGTACTCAGGACCCAAGCCATTTAGGGCTTTAAATGTTAGTGTCAACACCTTGAATTGGGCTTGGTAGCAAATAGGTAATCAGTGCAGATCATTTAAGACGAGTGTGATAAGAGTCCGGCCAGAGACTCCCATCAGCAGTCAAGCTGCTGTATTCTGCATAAGTTCCAACTTTCAAACTGTTTTCAAGGGTAGCCCTACGTAGAGCGCATTACAGTAGTCTAATCTGGAGCATGGGTCACTGGCCAAATTATCCTGATCCCAGTAAGGCTTCAGCTGGCGGATTGAATGAAGATCATGGTGGGCACTCCTGGCAGTCACTGCCACATGGGACTCAAATGACAGCGATGAATCCAGGAGCTCTCCCAAGTCACACACCGGATTTTTCTGGAGCAAAACAACCCCACTGAGAATTGTTGGGACTGTCACAATCCTGCATTGAACAGGAGGTTGGACTTGATGACCCAAGAGGTCCCTTCCAACTCTATGATTCTGTGATTCTATGAGGTGCTTAATTGAGAAATAAAAAATATCCAATGCTATTTTTAATTTCCAGCAGATCAGGATATCTGATGAGGTCCATTGAGGTAAATAAACACACTTAAAAACCCTTGGGGACCTCATAGGACAACTATCAGGGCCACCGCAGTTTGGGGTTCTCTGTCTGCAAATTGCACTTTGGTCTGCTATGAATCAAACATGGTTTGCAAAGATCAGATACCCGTTCCCTCCTTCCCTGCTTGGCTCTATGGGGCAAATCACTGCTGCTAAAATAAGGTAACCTTTAATGTGTTTGAAACTACATTGGTATGCAACAATCAATAATCATTCTGTTTTTCTTTTAACAGTAAAATCTGAAATACAAGGTTTAAGAACAATTGAAATAAAAAAGGCAAGTAGAAATAAGAATTTGGTTTTAAACTATTGGAAGCTACAACAAAAGCAGAATTTCATCCTAATTCAGTATATTCTTTTTTTAATAGAGATTTCAAACCAGATTGGATAATATTGTACTAGTGATTTAAAAACACCTCCCTTGTGCATCTTTTCAACTTGTATAGAAATGTGCAAACATTTCCTGTGTGTTTGTGCCCCTCAAAACAAAACAAAAAACCTTTCTGAGTCTTTTTCTGCTTTCAGGAATTTTGGGAAAATGAAATTATTCAGTCAAGGCTGAGAATCCCTTCCAAGCTAGTCCAGGTCCTGTAGCACCACCTAGCACCAGCAGTGATCAGTTGCAGGGACTTTGTTCTCCACTTGAATGTCACTTGTTTCACTTTTCCTGCACTTTCTGAAAGAGGAAAAAAAGCATAAATGTTGCATTTGTTCTCAAAGTAGCGCAAACTATTTCATACCCTTGATACCTATCTAAGAACTAAATCTATACGTTCATTTTTTAAATTGTGAAAACAGAATGTAAAAAAGTCATACAGTTCTGAAAATCAAACATACATTATATCCTTAATATCACTAACTATAAACACTCAAAATGGTAACAGTAGGCAGACCAATTATACCTTCAATCCAGATTTGTTTATGAACTGCTCAATAAATAGGATTGAAATTTGTTTGAGCATCAGTTTGGTAACACAGCTTACCTCATATAATTTTAAGATTTAATGCGGTCAGCTAGTGGGTGGCAGAAGGGGAATTTTGTTTCAGGTCTCTGCTTAATTCTAGGCTGCGGTAGTTTCCATTTGGCTAAGTATTATTCCTTACAAGGTGATCCCAGTATCCTTCTCACCCGCAGAGTTATATCCTCAGTTGGAACGGTTCCCCAGGCTTGTATAGGAGGTAATTAAATCATGATTTATATTTGATAGAGGAGTTCAGTCCTTCATAAATACATAATAGACTGAGGGTAGAAGAGGAGGCAATAGGCCCATTCATTATATCTCAGATTTCTTGACGTGTCTTTGTCCAGAAGGCGGGTAGAGAGTCGCAGGACCACTATCAATGAAAATAAGTCTCCCTCTGAGTTGACCAGTGCCAACAGTTAGATGAAGACTCCTTAATGAGTCAGCATAACATACCCACAGTGTACCAGCTTCTTCTGCAGCAGCCCCACAAAAATGAAACAAAACTAACTCATTACCGTTCCCCATGCATTCAGACCTCCTCATGATGGGTTATATCTCTTCCTTCCTGCTTGGCCGAACGATAAGATCTTCACCACTAGGTGGCACCTCCTCTATAAAACCCTGCTGAAAGCTCTCATCCCCAGCCAGTCTCGTTCGCATGGCTTCACGAACTACAGACTAAAGGATTTGAGCTCTTCTGTGGAGAGCTTTCTAATATATTTTTGGACCCTCTTTTCTGCATTTTGGTCCGGCACCCCCATTGGAAGAAGGGGTCCCCTGGATCACGGATAACTCCTTTAACTAGCATTTATTGGGGCGTGGGGGCCATGGGAGACTGCCCAGGGCTGTTACAGGCTTGCACCAGACCAGAGACAGCCTTCAGCGCTGATGGGCTGAGCCAGGCCACGAAGATCCTGGTGAGGCCGTCAAACGCCTGTAGGTGGACGCTTTAGGCTGTGGGGGGCGTGCCAGCTTCGCCATTGCTGTTAAAGGCCCATGCCAAGCCTCAGAGACCGTGGCAAAGTGCATAGGGCCCTAGTAAAGTCCATGCCAGGCCACAGAGACCGCGGCAGCACATACAAGTCCCTAGAAGAGGCCGAACCAGGCCATGCTGACTGCAAGAGGGCCTCCCGGCTCTGTTTTGGGCCTAAAGGGTTGTAGCCGCTGTTGGGGCTGTCTCCCCCCCCCCCCCCCCCCCGCTTAGGGAATGTGTGAAGGGGAAGCTGCTGTTATATTGTGTGGGCCCTGATTTTCCTTTCCTTTCTCCCTCTTCCCCCTACTTCTTCCCTGTAGGCAGAGAGCTTACTGCCTCTGATTCCTTATGGAGACCAGCATGGGGCCTAGATTAGTAGATCTGCCTGTGGAAATAACCAAGCCTGTCAAAGTGAAGGCTAGACCATCCAAGCCAAAGAAGACCAATTCAATGGCACAGCCCTCTATTGGGAACTAAGTGTTGACTCATAAGGCTGCTCTTGCTGCAACCTCAGGGGCATCTGATACAGCATCTGCATCCTTGCCTAAAATTGTACAGGCCTCAGCCAAACTTAGTCCATTGCCGTTCTCTGTGATTGAACATCCGATTGGGGATCTGGGGGCCCAAGGGAGTTTTGCCCCAGCCCCCCTTCAGGTCATGCCAGATATGGCAGGGCTGGCCGCTTCCCTTAAAGAATCCATAATGGCCAACTTGCTATCTTCCAATTCTGCCAGGATTTTACCACAAGCTGCCAAAAAAGTCTAAGAAGCGGCAGAGGCACTCTTCTTACTCTTCTTTTGCCTCTTCATCTGTTGGCTCTCATAAGAAGAGAAGGAAGAGTAAAAAGGGAGCAGCTAAGTCTTCTAAGGGTGGAAGACATGATTTGGTGGCAGATAAGGAATGGAACGTTGTCTACTTACGTGAGCATTCATTTTCTTGGATTTCAGGCGACTCACTTCCACTATGGATTATTCACTTCATCACTTGCTTGACCGAACGAGTTTTCGCCACCAGGTGGTGCCTGCTCTAGTAGGTCCTGCTGTGACGTAGCTTCCGCAGTCAAATGAGGAGCGACAACATCAACTTCTGCTGAGGGAACCTAAAAGAGAACAAAGAAAAAACAGGAAAACATAACAACTTGGGTGGGTCCAGACGGTAATGCTTGGTGAAGGTCATCGGAGTTGACCAACAGCCACTTTCCAAATCTCAGTCAGAGGAGCATTGAGGGCTAAGGCCACCGAGGTAGCCGCCGATCAAGTTGAGTGGGCCTTAACACCTTTGGGCACTGGTTTACCCTTTGTCTGATACACTAAGGTTATACAGGCCCTGACCCAACCTGCAATATCCCTAGCATTTGTCTTTTGACCTATTGTCGCAGGGTGAAACCTCAGAAAAAGGGAGGGGGACTTCCTGAATTCTTTAGTCTTATCCAAATAGAACAGCAAGGCACGCCTCACGTCCAAGGTGTGCCACTTCCTTTCCAGATCACACTTAGGATCAGGACTAAAAGTGGGAAGGTGGACTTCCAGTTCTCTGTGAAAAACCGTGTCCACCTTAGACCTGAAGTCTAGGTCTAATCTGAGAACAACAGAGTCAGGTGTGAATTGACAGTATGGCCCATCTGCTCGCAAGACCAAAATGTCCGACATCCTACAGGCGGAGGTAATCGCCACTAAAAACAAAACATTAAAGGACAAAGTCCTAAGTGAAACAGCGGTCAGGGATTTAAACGGCTTGTCAGTTAATGCTGACAGCACCAACCTGAGGTCCCAATTGGGCAATCTGTGAACAACCGGGGGGCACTTAGATTTAAGCCCAGTAAGGAAGATCCTAATGTGTTCATCATGCACTAGCTTATGACCTAAGGCTAAGTCCAGGACCGCCGCCAGGGCGTGCACCTGTTTCCTGATTGTATTCAAATGTAAGCCCTCGTGCACTCCTTCCTACAGGAAGAAAAGGACCTGTTGAACCAAAACAAACAGGTTTGATCTTCCGAGGTCTGCACCAATATAGGAACGCCTTCCAGGTAGCGTCATAAATACACTTCATGGAAGGGTGCCGCGCTTCCAGCATTGTGTCGATCATATTGTCCTCAAAGCCAGAAGACCTTAAACAGAACCATTGAGTAAGAACACTGTCAAGGACAGCCATGCTGGATCTTGGTGGAAGACCTTCCCCTGAGACAATAGTGTGTGAGTGTGCGGCAATTGGATCGGTGGCTGAGCACGCATGCTCTGAAGAAGGGGATACCAACTTCTGGGCTATTCTGGGGCTATGAGGAGCACATGGGGCCTTTCCTGAAAAACCCTCAGCAGGAACTTCAGCAGCAGAGGAAAGGGAGGAAATGTATATAATAGGCCATCTGGCCACAGGGACAAGATCGCGTCCACTGCCCAGGCCTTGGGCTCCTTGAATCTGAAAATGTACATGAGCAGTTGGGCATTTTCCGCTGATGCAAAAAGATCTATAACCAGACGGCCCCATTGCTGTACCAACTACGAATATTTCTGGATTGAGCTGCCACTCTGTCTGAGGAAGATCTCTTCGGCTCACAGAATCTGGCCAGGTGTTCAGGGATCCCTGTATGTGGACAACAGAGATGGACAGCAGATTTACCTCAGCCCAACTAAAGATTTGAGTGGAGAGGTCTATTAGGGAGCTAGACCTGGAATCCCCTTGCTTCACATTATGGGCCTTAGCAGCAACATTATCGGTCAACACCAGGACATGTCTCCCTGCTTAGCAATAGGAGGAAATTCTTAAGAGCTAGAAAAATAGCCTTAAGTTCCAACCAATTTATTTGGTGCCTTTTATCCTCTACAGACCATACACCCCAGCCTCTGTTACTTGCATCAGTAGTAACCCTAATCCTGTCCACTAACCCCATGGGAGAACCCCTGGATAAGTTGGACCTTACCATCCACCAAGATAAAGAGAACTTAGTCGTGAAAGCTAGAGGCACACTGTCTGTGTGTGCAGCAATAAGTGATGTGTACAGCCTTAGTGACCATTGGAGTGGATGTAAGTAAAAATTTGCCCATGGGACTAAATCACAGATACCATCTTACCCAAAGGTGAGGCTAGAGTGCTCAGTCTGACTCTTGTACACCTTTTGACTCCTCCTGACATAGACACAAGAGCCTGTACCCTTTCCTGACTTGGGAAAATGGAGAAGAACTCCGTGTCGAAGAGGGCTCCAGGATGGGAAATGGACTGAGTGGGAGTGAGAGAGCTCTTCTCCCAATTGATAAGAAACCCGTGCTCCTGCAGGGTATGGACTGTCTCTCGAACTGAGCAAAGTGCAAGTTTGTACGACTGGGCCTTACAAAGGACATCATCCAAATAGGCAAAGACCTCGATTCCCCAAAGCCTTACGTCTGCCACGAGTACTGAGAGCACTTTAGTGAAGACCCTCGGAGCCGGAGAGAGCCCGAAGGGTAATGCCCTGTATTGGTAGTGGGTACCCCCAAGACAGATTCTCAGATATGGCCTTGCAGATGGAGCCATTAAAATATGGGAATATGCATGTCTTAAGATCCAGGGAGGCAAGGTAGTCCCTCTGACACACACACACACCAAATAGAAGCCAAAGTTTTGATCTTGAAACAGTTGGACAGCAAGAATTTATTGAGAAATTTGAAATCTGGTAGAGACCATGGGAAGGCCAACCACATCCCGGAGGAGGCCAGCCACCAGCTAAATTGGCTGGAGCTTAGCCATATTTTTGGCTCTAATTCATTTTCTTCCATTAGTTCGGGATTGTCACGTCCTAGTTCTTACCAATAATATGATATCCAAAGAACATGTCATTAGGCAAGGGGGTTCTAGATCCCGAGCCCTGATGACTCTGTCAGCTCAGCTCTTCTCGTGGGTGGAGATTCACGTCAATTTCTGCTGGGCGGACTCTTTGTGTCGAAAACATCTTCCTCAAGCTGAATGGTGCCTCGGTCCAGAGGTGTTCAACTTCCTTGTTGCGGGATGGGGTCACCTGATCATAGACCTTTTTGCTTCAGTGGACAGTTACCAGCTTCCCAAGTACATTGCAAGATACAGAGATTCTGGGGGCTGGGCGATAGACACCTTATCGATCCTGTGGCCGCGGGGGCTCCTATATGCATTCCCTCCCTTTCCCATTATCCCAGTTTCTGCAGAAGGTGTTGAGGTAGAGGGCTCAGGTGATCCTAGTGGCTCCTTTCTGGCCCAGGAGGAGCTGGTTCCCACTACTGTACAGCATGTGGACTTAGTCCCTTTTCCCACTTCCACAATCCCCGAGTCTCCTGTCAGAATCTGGGCTAGTTGTCTTTGACAGCGTTCAAACTCAGTGGAACTGCTTGAGGTCTCTTGGGTTTGAGGAAGATGTCAGACACCATGCTGGAAGCACGGAGGTCTTCTACCAAGCGCATTTTTGAAGCAACATGAAAAGCCTTTACCAGATGGTGTAGGCCACACCACATTTCACCTACCACTCCTTCTATCCTTCAGGTACTTTTGTTCCTTCAGGAAGGAGCTTGTAATACAACACATTAAGGAAGCAGATCTATGCCTTGGTGGCAGTCCTTGATCTCTCAACGAGTATGAGGCTTGCTCAGGATAATTTTGTAAAGTCCTTCCTCGCAGGCATGAAAGCTAAATGCCCACCAGTAGTCCACAGGTTCTCATCCTGGGACCCCAGATTAGTGTTGTCTGCCCTGATGGGCAAGCCGTTTGAACCTTTGGCAACTGTTCCATTGAGATTGCTTTCCTTTAAAGTTGCATTCCTAGTAGCCATCGCTTCACCTAGGCGGATATCGGACATTTCGGCTCTCTTAATAGATGAGCCTTATTGTCAGATCACTCCAGACTCTGTTGTTCTGCGTTTGTACCCCAAGTTCCATCCCAAGGTAGACACCCTATTTCATAAGTCTTTGGAGACCCATCTTCCCACCTTCTGTCCAGATCTATAGCATGATCTGAAGAGGAGTTGGCACACCCTGGATGTCTGAAGGGCAATTTTGTTCTACCTGGATAGATCTAAGTCTTTTCAGAAGTCTTCAGCATTGTTTGTGTGGTCTCACCCTTCTAACTTAGGGGTTAAAACCAATGCTTAGGGCTATTGCGAGCTGGCTGAGGGTGTGCATAGCCTTAGCATACCAGGTAAGGAACAAACCAGTGCCTCAAGGGATCAAGGCCTGTTCAACAAGGCGGCATCAACGTTGGCGGCCTTGGCTCTGAATGCCCCATTGGTGGAGATGTGCAGGGCAACGGCCTGATCTACGCAACGTACCTTCACCAAGCATTACTGGTCGAGTCAGTACAGATTGGCTGAAGCGGCTTTCGTTCAGAGAGTTCTTCAGTATGTCATCTATAATAAGGTAGGGCCTTTCCTTCTTCTCGTCCTCAGTTTTTTCATGGGGGGGGGTTGCCTCTTGTTCTTCTTGGCTTTCTTTCCCTCCCCTAAATTGTATGGGGTCTGGTACATCCCATCATGAGGTCTGAACCCATGGGGAATGGAACGTCGTCTGCTTACATGAGCATTCATTCCATTGGGTTCAGACAACTCACAACCCACCCCCTGATTACTCTGTCGACTTTTATTTCATTGTAGGTTCCTTTGTCTATTCCAGATATGCAAGCTCCTTGACTGACTGGGTATGAGAGCTCTCAGCAGGGTTTTGTAGAGGAGACGCCACCTAGTGGTGAAAATCTTACCATTCGACCAAGCAGTAAGGAAGAGATATAACCCATCATGTGTCATCTGAATCCATAGGAATGAACACTCACATAAGTAGACAACGTTCCATTCTTGTATCAGTATCTACAGGGTTTGCCATGGAGTGAACCAGCATGCAGATGGCAGGTCCCTATTCTGGGATATAATCCAGAATAAGGAAGGAGCAGTACAGAAAGGTCCTTAGTAATGACCTGACAAGATCCGTTTACCGTAGTCTCAATTGCAATACATAAAACATGAGATAAAGTACTTAAATTTTGAGGAGCTTCTGGTGGAAGCAAAAAAATCTCAATAACCATGGATTCAGGGGTGTTTCCTGGTGAATACACACAATAGTGATGGGAAAGCTATGGCCCTCAGATGTTGCTACTGTATACTAGACTGAGGTTAATGTGAACCAACAGGCCACTAGTTATCAAACTGCAGAGCTGAAAGGGGGGCACTTAGGTCATACCTCTTCCTTCATGCATGGATTCAATTCAAAACATCTCTTACAGGTCATCACCTGTCCAGGTAATCCAGTATTGAAGTGACCCAGTTGCAAAATAAACAGCCAGATTTTTACTTATTATTTTAAAATATTTTTATATTACCTTTAGACCGCCTTTACCTTTAGATGTTGGCAGTCTAAGCCATTTGTCCATTATATGTCAGAATTAGCATCTTAAATTGTCCTCAGGTATGAAGGAAAACCCAGCATCAATCTTTAAGAACTGAAGTAACGTGCATTCAGTTTGAAACTCATCAGCATTTCTGCTGCAGTTTTTTGCACCAGCTGTAGCTTCTGAACCATTTTCTGGAACCAGCATTACAGTAATCCAGTCTGGAGATCACAAGCACATGGAACAATACTGCTACATGATCTCTTTTCAAGGAAGATTGGCTTCCAGGAGTGAGTGGGTGGGTGACTGGATGGATTGATGGATGTAGAAATGTAATTTTTGTAGAGGTAATACAAGATTTTGCACATTCCTTTATTGAGTCTTATGTCCTTTACTAATTATGTCTGAATTAGAACTTGTTGCTGTTTTTATTTCTTTCACAGGGCCCTTCAGATTCTCTAGGCGTTAGCATTGCTGGAGGAGTAGGAAGCCCTCTTGGAGATGTGCCTATTTTTATCGCAATGATGCATCCAAATGGGGTTGCAGCCCAGACTCAGAAGCTAAGGGTGAGAAGAAAACTTAACTTTAAAATATCCAAGCTTCAAATTACTTGTAGATGCGCACACATATGCATAAATCTCCTGTTATGATTTGTATATTAATTATATATACAAAAATGTTTTTATCTAGTAGGTGACTTACCACTTACCATATTTGTTTTGTCTTTAATTATGACAAGAGTTCTCTCATCTCTTCCCCTCAAATCCTACATTTGGAATTTGAGGAGATTCCATCAGATCTAGAAGGGACAGGGTAGACTCCCTGGTTAAGGCGAAATCCATGGCCAGGACAAACACGATCCTTCTATGTTCCTTCTAGGGAAGATGGTGACCTCTGTCCCTCCATAAGATTCCACTCTAGGCCCCTTCAGTGGTTTCTATTCTTATTTACCTGTCACATTTCTTGCTTCATTTGATCGCAGGTTTTGGTTCCACTCCTCATCAGGTCCTCATCCCAACCTGGAACAGGGAATCATCATAGGCAGTCCTCCCAGAATCCTAGTGATGTCTGATGCCTCTTTGAGCAAGCTGGCCATTGCTCTGGTAGAATTGTCCAAGGGGTTTGGGGCCCTATATATAATAGATATCAGATTAACTGACTTGAGTTGAAGGTGTCTTTCTGTATCTTCAGATCTTCCTACCCTTATTCCATGGTTTAGTGGCTACTGACACTCCCAACTTTGCTGAGACCTTCAGAGAATGGATCATTTTATTCATGTTGAATGCCAGTTCTCCAAGGTGCTCAGGAAATTGGTTCCAACCTGAAACTCCCAACTTGTTTGAGTTTGTATCTTCTATCAGGCCGTGTCCCCAAGCAATAAAAAGTCCATTAAAAAGCTTCTTTTGCCACGGAGCATCTCCATGCATGGCTTTTCTCTGAGCTTCGAGCCGCAAAAAAGGAGAAAAATGCGTGGAAAGAGGTGCCCTTTAAACAAGACTATCAGCGCACTTTTTGGAAGCCGCAGGTATTCCTAGCAACATTGTACATGGAGACGCTCCGTGGCAAAAGGGGCGGGGATTGGCGGCCAAGATCTCTGAAAAAAGCACCCTGGCTCTGCTGCCTCTGCCGCCTGCACACACACCCTTAAACATTTACACATCTCCCAGAACTACAGCAGCTTTCCTTCCTTTTTCCTTTCTAAAGATCAGAACTTTTAAAGGGCCAGAATTGCACAGAATTGCAACATTGTTATCAGGTGTGAAGTGGGTAGATTGCTACAGTGTAACCATTGCTGTACGGGTGGAGTTTTACAGTGAAATCACTAGCTTTGGAAGCAAGCTCTGGATCCCAAAGTGATAAATGTTTCTGGTGGGCTTTGCAGGCAGGGGAGAGAACTTGTGGATACCCATGGCTATTTTTCTTTTGGACTTGTTGGGGGTTGTCTCCCTGGCTGTGGCCGCACAGATAGCAGTCCCTCCCCGTTCCCGCCGGCACCCTATCAAGCTGTCAGGTCGCAGGCCAGTCAGGCAACAGGCAAACACTTGCACAGCTACTCAGTCCCAAGGGTTCCAGGTGTTCTCAAGGTCAGTTCCGGTCCAGGGTCTAGGAGTCCAGAAAGTCAGCAAGGGTCAGGCAGTCCAAAGGGTCAGCAGGTCACAAAGAGTCCAGGATTTCAACCTCAGGTAACACGAGGCTGCTAAGACGTTGTCTGCAGCAACTTGAGGCAAGGTGAGCTTGTTCTTAAATAGAGGAGTCAGAGCCGCGCCCACGGTGCAGCTGGGCTAATTGCACTGATCTCCATCTCACCTACTTCAGCTGCCTAAGCAGGCAATGAGAGACCCTTTGATTAGGCTCACTGCTGGTGGATTCATCACCAGAGCTGTCTGGTTGCTCACCTGGCCCCGGCCTTAGCTCTTCCATGCCTGCAATGCCCTGCTGTGGCTGCTCCTCAGCCTGTGGTTGCATTGCAGGCATATCTTCCTCTTCCGATGAGGCTGAACAGGGCATGACACAAGCAGAGAGGGGGCGGGGAGAAAAAGATGTGGGCAAACAAAACACGCTTCCTTGGGGGGATGGTAGGAGCGTTTAAAATGTGTGTTTTACCGAATCTCATGGGGATGCTTATTCCGGCACTGAATGGCACTTTTAAAGTCCGTTGAAATAGAGGGAAAGAGGGACAATAGAGAGGCAGATAAGTTGCTTGGGGACACGGCCTTAGTCCCACCACCTTCTCAGGTTTTGTTGGTGAGAACTCGGGAGAGGGCCTTCTGTGCGGCTGCTCCCAAATTGTGGAACTCCCTTCCATCGGAGGTCCGCTCAGCCCCCTCTCTACTCTCCTTTCTTCAGCAGGTTAAGAATTAACTTATATTTAATTCTAATGATGTTTTAGCTGTTTTTTGGATGTTTATATTGAATATAACTGTAACGGCCATTTAATTTTATTTTGATGTTTGCGTTATGGGTTTTTGTTTTTAATGGAATTTTAGTGTTGTGAGCCACTCTGGGCCCCATTTTGGGAGAAAGGTGTGATATAAATTAAATTAAATTAATAGATAAATAAGAAAAAACAAACAAACAAATAAATATCTTAGAAGATCTTGGAGTAGCAACTGGCTAGACATCATGTCTTCTCATGATAAACTGGAGAAGGGGGAACATACTTTAAGTTTTCAGGTATATTTTTAGCTCCTCCTGGGTCACAGAGGCAAAGCAAAGAAAGTTAAGCACTGTATATGAACTTCCTGAGCATCTTCAAGAATTAACATTCACGAAAATAAAACATTCCATTTTTCCAGCAACAACAGCAAGAATTAAAACCTTTGTCCATGTTCCACTACTCTTACAAAGTTTAAAGCAATAGAATAGCTGAAGTTCTGTGTCTGACCTTGCAAGTTGACAATAACAAGTGACAACAAAGGGAAAAGCAAGTTTTCAGGGTTTTTCAGGGGTATATTCATAAAGTAGTTGTCCTAATTCTAGCCATTTAGCATGGGCCAGGCAATATAGATGTGGAGCCATAGTTATTTCTAACAGCTTATCAAACCTGTACTGTAAAAGAGGCTTCTTAAACATTTTGCTTCCTTCGGGTGCTTCCGCACAGGCCCTTTAACACCCATTAAGCACACATTCCACTGTGCACCTCCACACACAGGTCGCAAAGTAGGACACTTCCGGTGAGGGGTGTCCGCACAGCGAGCCCGTTTTTAATGCAGATTTCGGCAAAACCGGTTTGCTTCCGGAGTGTCCGCATTAGCGGGGGCAAAGAAGCACACTTCCGGTGGGCGCGTCCGCACCTATCTGGGCTTAATGTGTGCTTAATGGGTGTTTCTTGCACACCACCTTTCAAGTGGTT
>MTQE01001418.1:132274-144021 GCA_014337955.1 Aspidoscelis marmoratus | reverse complement strand
GTCGGCTGCTCTAGCCAGACCAGCCTCTACTATCCTACATACATTACACATCCAGCATGGATCGGACCCTGGCCAGGCAATCACCCAAAGTCAGCTCCCTACCACACAGGTTGCTGGAATGGTACAGCCAGACTCCTTGCCAGCAGGATATCCAGGCATTCTGTGCCCTTGCCCATCGCCTGTCAAAGTCCGGTTCTCTCCAGGGCCTGCCTCCTCCTTAGCCATGGATTGCCAACCCAACCTAGTGGGGTGCCTTGGAAAAATCCCCTCCTCACAAGTAGCAGTTCGCCCATCCCCTTCCCTCTTAGGGAGCCTCTTGGGTTGGGAGGAGTTCAAGATTATTCTTTCAGGCCAACTCTGAAGATGAGGGAACCAGTGGGTGCTGAATTAACCCTAGTCACCAGACATCAACCTCTATGTGGCACAGCAGACATCCCAGGAGCCCCACAGGCCTTCTTGTCAGGGGGCATGCAAGATTTCTACAGAACGAAAGCGCAGCTAGAGATTGGCAGCAAGGAGAGGACATCAACTGTTCCGGAGCCATTGGAGAAAACTACTGAAAGAGGGGTTGTCCCTTGAGGGTATTTTTGGCTGTTTTTGCACTTACCTCTGTTAATCCAGATTTAGAAGATCCAGATCTTTGAGATGCAGTCCTCATTGGAATCTGGTCTTTGCAACAAGGACCCAATTAGGAACCCAATAGGTATGCAGTTGATATGGATCAGCTATGTACTTTCTGCGCACACAATCCCTTAAGGACCCCATTAGGATCCTATTCTGAACATGCTGTACCCATGAGCACCGGTGAAATCTGGATTTTAATGGGGTCTTCGGGCTCTTAAATCCAGATTAATGCTAGACCCTTTTAATGGGGTCTTTAATATGGAGCCTCAAGATGGGTGCTGTGACATCCATCAGGTGATAGATGGCCCATGCGGATGCATGGGGCCCTCACCATGATGCGGATCTTCAAGGCCCAGATTCCACTAGGACCAGATACCAAAGATCCGGATTTTCTATCTCAAGATTAAGGGAAGTATGTGCAAAAAGGTCCATGGCAAGGACCCCATACGTCCACACGGAAGACACCATTAAAGGTTAAAAATCCTTTCACCCCAAGCATGGTGGCTCAGGCTCAGGCAAGGGTCCTTCCTTTCATCAACCAAAAGGAATAAAAGCATCAGGTCGCCCATGCTACACAGATTTCTAGCAAAACATCAGCCTCAGTCAACCTGGTCGCACTCTTGTGGCCTCATAAACTGTTGCTTGCCCAAGATTAGGCACCAGGGCCTCTAGTGCTTCCAGTACGTCCAGATCTATTGGTTCATGGTGGGATCAGGCATCCAGATCCGGCCTGGATGTCCTGGAATGTGTGGCTGCCCAGAGGCAGCAATCAGATAATTTTGGCTGTCCTGATTCAGTCATCTCCACTCTTTTGTCCGAAAAGAGGGAGTCTGCTATAGTGCCACTTGGAACGTTTTCCTTAAATGGGCAAAGTCAGTTCAAACTACAGTGGTACCTCGACATACGAGTGCCCCAACTTACGATTTTTTTGAGATACGAGGCGCCGAGTGAGAGATATTTTGCTTTGACATGAGAGCAAAATTTGAGATACGAGGAATCACACGACCGGCGCTCCCGCTGCGGGCTGAGGCGACGCGCTGAAGGGCGGGGGCTGCGACGCGCGGAGGAAAAGAGGAGGCAGAAGGGCGGGGGCTGCGATGCGCGGAGGAAAAGAGGAGGCAGAAGGGCGGGGCTGTGACGCACCGAGAGAAAAAGAAGGCGGCAGTGCGGGGCGAGGGAGGGAGGGGGTGAGGAAGTGAGCGCCGAGGGCAGGCTGAATTTTGGCAGCCTCTGAGGCCTGGCAGCTGCTCCTGTAATCCAAACATAGCAGCTCCAGAAAGACGTAGGGCAAAAAATGGAGCTGTTATAGCTGCTGGACGCTTTCAGGGACTGAAATTTGGGTGTGGAGCTGGAAGGTGAGGTGGTTTTTTGGGACCCGGAACGGATTAATGGAATTCCATTAATTAATTGCTTTGAGATACAAATGATTTGACATACAAGCAAGGTTACAGAACGAATTAAACGCGTATCTCAAGGTACCACTGTAATCTCCTTTTCCATTCAGAGGAGGAACATAAGAACATAAGGGAAGCCCTGTTGGATCAGGCCACAGCCCATTTCGTCCAGCATCTTGTCACACACAGTGGCCCACCAAATGCTCATGGGCATCTCAAGCAGAGGCAAGGACGAACCTTCTCCTGCTCTCGAGTCCCAGCAGATGGCCTTAGAAGCATCCTGCTTTCTCTCCCAGCCTGAAATGTGTACCTAGTCATTCATTCTAGTAGCCATTGATACATCCGTCGTCCATAAATTTGTCTAATCCTACCTTAAACCCATCTGGACAGGTAGCTATCACCACCCCTTCCGACAGCAAATTCCATAAACTGATAACCCTCTGGGTGAAGAAATACTTCCCCTTGTCGGATCTGACTCTCCTACCCATCAGCTTCATAGTTGCCCCCTGGTTCTAGGGTTGTGTGATAGAGAAAAGAAGTGTTCTCTATCCACCTTTTCTATACCGTGCACGATTTTATATAATTCAGTAAGGTCCCCTCTCAAACGCCGTCTCTCCAGACTGAAGAGGCCTAGACATTGCCGCCTGGTTTCGTAAGGGAGGTGTTCCAGACCCTTAATCATTCTGGTTGCCCTTTTCTGTACCTTTCCCAGTTCCACAATATCCTTTTTGAGGTGTGGTGACAAGAATTGTACACAATACTCCAAATGTGACCTCACCATAGATTTATAATTATTCCTAATTATTCCCAACATTGAATTATTCCCAACATTGAATCAACTTTTTTCACTGCTGCCGCGCACTGGGTTGACACCTTCACTGAACTGTCCACCCAAACCCCGAGATCCCTTTCCTGGTGTGTTGCAGAAAGCTCAGACCCCATCAGTTTATAGACGTAATTTGGATTCTTGGCCCCAATGTGCATTACTTTGCACTTGTTAAGATTAAAGCACATTTGCCACTTGGTTGCCCACTCACCCAATGCTAAGAGATCCCTCTGGAGCTCTTGGCAATCTCTTTCAGATTTTACTACCCTAAATAATTTAGTATCATCTGCAAACTTTGCTATTTTACTATGTACCCCTTCTTCTAGATCATTGACGAATAAATTAAAAAGCATTGGTCCCAACACTGAGCCTTGAGGGACCCCACCTTTTACTTCTTTCTACCCTGAGAATTTGCCATTTATTGCTACTCTCTACTTTCTGCCCTTAAGCCAATCACAAATCCAGGACAGAACCTGATCAATGCTTTTAATTGTGTCTTGAGGTAATGAATTTTCTGCAACAAGGAGTTCAGATAGGGCTAAAATTTAGTATGATTAAGAGACAATTGCCTCAGTGATTGACATTTCTAGCCCTAGCCCTATTTTCCCACATCCTCCTATCCAGAGGCTTCTTCATGGAGTCAAGGCTAAGTCAGGTTTGGTGTGTCATAGATTTCCACACTGACAGCTACACTGGGTTCTCAAAGCTTTGAAGCAGCCTCTGTTTGAGCTGTTGGACACATGTTCCTTGTTGCATCATGTAAACATGTAAAACAGTTTTTTCTAGTGGCCATGGTATTAGCCAGGAGGGTTTCCAAAATAGCAGCCTTTTCCTTATCTAACCAGTGTTACCAAGCTACACCCAAGACAATTATTCTGTATACCAGTCCAGAATTCAAGCCTAAGGTAAACGCAGCCTTTCATAGATCCCAAGAAATTCACATCCCTTGTTTGCCCTAGACCTTTTTCATCTACTGAGCAATATTGGAACCTACTAGACGTGAGGAGGGCTTTATCTTTCTATGTGAAACAGACTTCTCAGTTTCCAAAGTCAGAGGCACTGTTTGTGCTTTTCCACAAATAGTGGAAAGAGGGAGAGGCCTCTGCAAGGACTGTAGCGTCTTGGATTGTTCAGTGCATCAGAGCAGCATACATGCAACTGGGGAAGGAGCCAGCTCAGAAGATCTGGGCTCATTCCACCCAGGCTTTATCAGCCACATCAGCCTTACACAGTAGAGCCTCCTGGGAGGAAATCTGAAGGCAGCTACCTGGCAAACTCCTTCCACCTTTACTCGGCATTATAATCTGGACTTGTTCAGATTGGCCAAGGCAGCTTTCAGAAGGCAAGTTCTTCAACATATTCTGGATGATGACACTCCCTAGTCTCCCTCCTTGGTAAGGGAATCTCGGGAACATCCCACTGCTAGGTGTACCTTCCCAGTTCTTTCTTACTGTGGTGGTACTTACTGTGAGGTGGTGTTCTAGAAGACAAAGAGGGAAGGAATGTCACGTCCTCCCTTTGACTAGGGAGTGAGCTCCATAATTTGTTCTGCGGCCTGTCCTAGAATTGGTCTCCAGAAGGCCTGGAGTTTAGGCACCAAGCAGCAGCATTTATAGACTTGGTGCACCATCTGTCACTTCCTGCAGGGTAGTTGAAGACACACCCACTGGTAAGAATTCCTTCCCTCTCCGTCTTCTAGAACACCGCCTCGTGATAAGTAGCAGCATTCCTTTCTAAAAACGTTGAGAAATTAGATGCATACAGGAGTCAGTGTTAGTGAAAGGCCAAGGCTGCATTCACATGAAGCAAAAAAGTGGCTCTAATGTGATTTAAATGGTGGTGTGTGGCATTTACGTTCTCACCCCGTCTCCACTTCACTTTTTCTAGCCTAGAGTTTTCATAAGAGGAGGGAAAGTAAGATTGGCAAACCTCTTCAGTTGTCTCTAAGCCATCTCAGAACGACTTAGAAGAGGACATCAAGAAAGGCAAAGAGAGACAGCTGAAAGTGGTAGGGAATTCTTCAGAAGCGCTGTTGAAAGCACTAAAACCCCAGACTAAATAGATTGTTTCCAGACAGCAAGAAGCAGTGCAGGTTCTAAACAAGATCCCATGTTTGCTTTCTCCTCCCATACCCTCCTGCTTACCTTTGCAGTCAGTTCAGCTGGGGCTACTGGAAACCAGCCAAGTGCCATCCGCTTCCTTTTAGTGTTTTTTCACAGATTTGGCTGGCTTCCAGTAGTCTGGGGCAACCGTGAAACCTGCTTGCCAGATGGGAAGGAAACTTTGCTGAATTTTCTGTAATTGCATAGCAACATGCTCCTTGCACCTTGCAATCAACACCACATCACTCTCTTCCATAAGTAAATGTTTTAAGTATCTTGCATATACACTGAAGGATGTCAAGTTCTTTATATGTTTGTTTGTTGGATTTGTATACCACAGATTTCCAAAGACTTCACAGTTCACAGGGAAATAAAACAATAAAATGAGGCAATAAAAATAGTTACAGTAAATAATGGTCAGCCTATTGAACAATGTGAATTATGCAAGTGAAGAAATATGTTTCTGTTAAGTTCAGGGAAGGAACACTTGATAATTAATTTTGCCTTCTTTGGCAGCTTTGTGCTTATATACTGTAAAACTAAATGTGGACCACCTAGGCCATTTATTAAAGTGCTGGGGATCAAATCTCCACCTGTTCTGGTGAGATATACAACCTTCTCTGCTTTCAGCCCCATTAACTGTGAGGTGGGACCTATTGAAATGGTCTGCTCACGGAGACTTATGGAATCTAAGCGATTCCTGAATGCTCTGGGGGATTTTCCGGTTGGCACGACCGGCACTCCTGTCAAAGCCCTGGTTTCTCTCTGGAATCAGGAGATGACCAGGGCTATTGACACGATCGCTCCCAAGTGCCCTCAGCATGCTGGTGGAGCCCAAAAAGCTCCTTGGTACTCCATGGAGCTACAGGCTAGAGCGCAGGTGGTGTAAATCAGCTGTGACTCTTGACTGAACACAGGTTAGAGCACACTATTGTGCCTACCATGTGGTGGTGACGGCAGCAAAAAAGAACTTTTTCTTCGCCACCATTGCGTCCTCAAGTAGCTGCCCAGCAGAGCTTTGCAGAGTACTAAATGGCCTTATAAGATCGAGCTCAAAGAAGCACGAGCCAGGGCCAATTATCTGCTGTTGCAAATTTGCAAAGCACTTTGAGGACACAGTTGCCCAGATTCGTAGGAGACTGGGTGTCACAATTGGACAGAGTCCAAATGAGGTGTCCAGAGAACTGTCTGGACCAGTTCGCTTGGATCAGTTTCAATTGCTGTGGCCTGCGGAGAAGCTGTTTGTGGGTGTGTGGCCAATGATGGATCCAGGAGGTAGTGAATGCTTCTCCAAGAGATGAGGTGGTTCCACTGGCCCTGTGGTGTGCCCCCCCCCAAAGAGGGGCTCCCTGGACCCAGAGGATTTAAATAACTATCACCTGGTGGCCAACATACCTTTTTTAGGCAAGATTCTGGAGAGAGCTGTCGCTGTTCAACTGCAGGCATGCTTGGAAGAAGCTGATTTCAATCTGGCTTCAGGCCCGGTTATGGCACGGACACCATCTTGGTTGCCCTGGTTGATGACCTCCTCTGGGAGAGAGACAGGGGGAATACTCCCCTGCTGGTTCTCCTGGACCTCTCAGCATTCTTTGATACCACTGACCATGGCATCCTTTTGGAGAGACTACGGAGTTTAGTAGTGGGAGGCAATGCTTGGCACTGGTTTCGCTCCTATCTCCAGAGCAAAACCCAGATAGTGGCTGTAGGAGACACTGATTTGATACCCTGGGAACTCACTTGTGGAGTCCCTCAGGGGTCCTTATCTCCCATGTTATTTAACATATATATGAAGCCATTGGGAGAGGTCATCAGAGATTTGGAGTGAGGTGTCATCAGTATGCAGATGATACCCAGCTCTGTCTCTCTGTACCATCTGAATCAGGAGAGGCGGCTGAAGTGCTTGACAGGTGTCTGGAGGTTGTAATGGGCTGGATGAGGACCAGTAAATTGAAGCTGAATCCAGACAAGACAGAGGTGCTGTGTGTCACAGGGTTTCGGGTCTATGTAGTTGGGGGATACCCTGTCCTTGATGGGGTTGCAGTGCCCTGGAAGGGACAGGTGCTGACACTTGAAGCTCAGGTGGAGGCTGTAGCCAGGAACACCTACTCCCAGCTATGGCTGGTATGTCTACTGAAGCCTTTTTTGGACAGAGACAACTTGGCCACAGTCATCCATGCTCTGGTAACGTCTAGATTGGACATCCCGTAATGTACTCTACATGGGGCTGCCAGACACATATCACACCAGTTTTAAAAGGGCTGCATTGGCTTCCAATTTACTACTGAGCCTAATTCAAAGTGCTGACTCTGACATATAAGGCTCTAAATGACTTGGGCCCCAAATATCTAAAGGAATGCCTTCTCCCACACTGATCTGCCCATGCCGGTGAGACCCTTCTGGGCATCCTATCACCTTCAGTAGTGAGGTTGGTAGGCACCCTGGAGAGAGCCTTTTCAGTGATGGCCCCCAAGCTATGGAATAGCCTCCCCCTCAAGGGTTGTCATGCCCCTTCTTTACATTTATTTAGGAAGGCGGTGAAGATGCACCTCTTTGCCCTGGCCTTTGGCTGAGATGATTATATTTCCCATCCCAGCACAGATACCATCATTTTAAACATGCTACGTATTGTTTTAGATTTGTTGATTTTTTAAAAGTGCTTTTAATGCATATTCTCTTTTTAATCTGTTGTTTTAATAAACTAACCTTTGTAGCAGTTATAAACTTTCTACCCAACACTGTAATAGAGGAATATTTTCTTTGAAAAACTGCTTGGGGTCCGAGTGGCCTCCAGCACTGTGTTGACAGAAGAGGCTTCATGGGCTGCGTGCATATAAAGATGCCTCTGGATTCAGTCTCATGTATGTGGAGTTTAGTCAGTTCCCTAAATGGAACATGTACATGTCAGTTTTTGAGACATTACCAAGAAGTGTAAAAAAGGGTGAACACAACACTCCCATTGTCTGCTGACCATAAGAAGTGATTATTCCTCTTTGCTGTATTTTGGTCAGACCTCATCTAGAGTCTTGTGTCCAGTTCTGGGCACCCCAGTTCAAAAAAAGACATTGACAAACTAGAGCAAATCCAAAGGAGGGCTACCAAAATGGTTCATGGTCTGGAAACCATGTTCTATGAGGAAAAGTTGAAGGATCTAGGAATGTTCAGCCTGCAGAAGAGAAGACTGAGAGGAGACATGGGCTGCCACAGTGCAGAGGGATTGTCCCTATTTTCACCCTCACAAGATGGGAGGACTAGAAACAATGAGATGAAACTTCAAGGGAATCCATACAGATTAGTCAGTGGAATAGGCTGCCATGGGAGGTAGTGGGTTCCCTTTCTCTGGAGGTCTTCAAGCAGAGGCTGGACCTACATTTGCCAGGGGTGGTTTAGGAAATCCTGCATTGAGCAGGGGGTTGGTCTGGATGACCTCAGAGGTCCCTTCCAACTCTGTGATTCTATGATTCTCCATCTCCTCACTTTGTTGCTGTCCTATGGCTATTCTTCCATATCTCAGATTTTTTCCTTTCTTGCAGGTTGTGGCTGGTGGAGATGTCAGTGTCATAACCAGTCAGCAGCAGGATACTCCAGCTTCTAGCCTTTCATTTGCAGGACTGACATCAAGCAGCATCTTCCAAGATGACTTGGGGTTAGTATCTATGTCCAGGCTGATAAATTAACCCTGGCAAGGCCTCAGTAAGAAAAGTTAAAACTTCTGAAGTCCTGGTTACATATCTGGAGAACACTAGTTTGAGACTGTGCACAATGTTTCAGTTGGAAAAAAGAGCTTTTCCTGTTTCAGATCCAGAATGAAACATTTCAAAAGAGGGGCATGTTTCAATTTGTTTTGTAACGAGTAGAGCAAATGCAGTCCTTTTTGACGAATGCTGCTTTATGAGGTTCATCCCATAGTAAAGGGATGTTGAGCGCATCCCCCCTCCAGTCTCAGCTCCAATTCTATCCCTCCCTTTGCTCCCCCTCTCTTCTTGTGCCAAGTGGCCACTTTGAAATGTCTTCTACTAGAGCAGCACAACATTGGGATGCCAAATCATTAGCCTACCTGGTTGATCCTGATCATTATACCCAGTGAAATGGAAGCAGCAGTGAGGGTTGTTTCATGGTCTGTGCTATGCAGTATTGCATCTAAAGCTCTGAATAGGGTTGGTTTAAGTAACTCACTGGGGGTGGGGGCAGCTATACCACAACATTTTTTTTTATTGATCACACCCATCTGATATAGTGCTCAGTTCCTTTTCCTTTGTCCACACTTTTCAGTCTTCCTAGCCAGTGGGAAGTTACCATCAGCACCCTGTGAGGCACCGTAGGCCCTCCCGTTCCTTAGCCAACCTCTTTTTTGGCTCTGCAGTTACACAAATCTGCATCTTTCCAAGATCCAGGGGCAACACATACTGTGGCAGGTTTTCTGTAAAAGAAAACATTTGTTTCTGCGGAAACAAAATATTTGCAGAAAATGTTGGATTGCCAAGCCCCCAGCATGTGAAAATGCTGACTTTTTCTCTTTTTTTAAGCTGATGTGGGACAAGAAGGGGATTGGCTGGAGAAGGAAAGGGAAAGCCTTCCTCTGCCCACCCTGAAATGTTTGGGTACCACCCCAAAAGCCCTCTAGCATAAGAAATATAACCAGACTGTAGAACAGATGTAGGGTGAATTCCCATTACAAGCTTAAAACCGTTTTGAAACGGTTTCAATCCTTGCAGTCCCCACGTCAGGTTGACTTAACACGCTTTCCGTGTATTAAATCACCCCAAAGCATTGTAAATGTTAACACTCATTTCAACAGATCTTACTCCGGTTCGTGCATTCTTACTGTGGGAACCGTACCGTTTTAGTGGGATGAGAATGCATGTTTAGGGTTTCCCTCCCCCAATAGCTTGCTTCCAAAGATAGTGATTTTACTGTAAAAATCCACCCCTTACAGCAGCCACAACACTGTAGCAATTCACCCACTTCACACCTAATAACAATGTTGCAGTTTTGCACAATTCTGAAAGTTCTGACCTTTAGAAAGGGAAAAGAAAGGAAAGCAGCTACAGATTCTGGGAGATGTGTGAATGTTTAAGGCTGTGGCTGTGGAGGCGAGCGGGCAAAGGGGGCTTGAGTTGCCACTGCTGCTGTGTGCCCTGGGCAATGGGGAGAGGAAGGGAAAGAATCGCTGGCTGCCCAGTGCCGTTTTTCCTCCATCCAGGCAAGCAGCAGCCACCCAGTCACCCAGCTAGGCTCCCTGAAGGGGTCCCTTATGGGTGGCATGTTTACGCCAGGAGGAAGAGGGCAGGGCAGCCTTGAAAAGCAGCTTTTAGAAAGTAGCCACTTGAGTCCCCCCTTGAGTCACGTGCACCACGTACGATCCTCAGAATCCGGATCGAAGGCGATTAAGTTGAAAGTAATGGGATCAGGCAAATTCACGTTTGCATCCGGTTCTATTATTTCGGTTTAGGGAAACCGTATTAAGCTTGTAATGGGAATGCGTCCGTAGTCTCAGTGCTGGGAGGATATTTTGTATAAAAAATGGAGAGGTATTTTTGGGTCATTCCAGGGAACCAGGGACTGTTTCAGACTGTCTTAAAAATCTGGTGTGACCACAGCCAAGGGAAAACAGTTTGTGCTGTGCAGAAACAAAGCATTTGCCCTGTTGGATTGGAATATGAAACAGAAAGATACATGGATGCCAAAATACTTCAGTATTTAAATTAGCAATGCATATACCGTATAGGTCTATTAACTGTTGCATTTCACTAACAGTTGCTGCTATATCTCAAAAACATGGGAAATGAACTGGTTTTAAATGTATTGCAGACCTCCACAATATAAGACCATCACTTTGGATCGGGGACCTGATGGCTTGGGCTTCAGTATTGTGGGAGGATACGGGAGCCCTCATGGCGATCTTCCCATTTATGTGAAAACAGTATTTGCAAAAGTAAGTGCCAGAATCAAAAGAGACTCATTACTCGGAACAATTTCAAATGCAGAAAGACCCTTTGTACTTCATTATTGTTCTGTTTCCACCCACTGAAAACTGCAGTTCCAAAATTGCTAATGGGTAACAAGCATTGTTCAGAATGGTTGCCATTTATCTAATTTGCACAGATTTGTGTGGGATGCTTCACATTATATGTACAATAAATACTTCAGTAGTTTCAGGAAGTTTTTTCCCCAGTTTACAAATTCTATTTTAAATTAGGTATGTTTCCATGATATGGATTTCAGGACTGTCACTTTCTGCTCCTTAGGGTCACTGTACACCAGCGGTTCTCAACCTTCCTAATGCCATGACCCCTTAATGGAGTTCCTCATGTTTTGGAGACCCCCAACCACGGGGGCGAAGCAGCTGGGAAGTGGAAGGGAAGGGCGGCAGGAGACTTGTCGCAACCCCTTTGAAAGTGTAATTCGACCCCCAAAGGGGTCCCGACCCCCAGGTTGAGAACCACTGCTATGCACCATTCTCTTATATATGTCCTTGGCCTATTTCAAACTTACTTTCTCTGTGAATCTGCGACTATATATTGACTTGTACTAGCCATCAGAAAACCCAAACATCAATCTTAGCAAAAAACTGCTTTTGGCATAGTAAGTGAATGTTAAAGAATGAAACTATCTTCTGAGGTGGTATCATATGCACCTTCTAGAGCAACATGAAGAAACAGTTGGGAGAAAAATCCCATATGTAGGAGGAAAAAAGTATATTTATTTTATTTATTAGTTGTTTTTCTATCTTGCCCTATACCCAAAGGTCTTGGGGCGGGTAACAACATTTAAAATCAGACATATTAAAACAACAACAGTATA
>MTQE01001418.1:117648-132189 GCA_014337955.1 Aspidoscelis marmoratus | reverse complement strand
ACAACAGTATATATTAAAACAGTAACAGCATCTGTAAAGTGGGAAGAGACGGTATATGTGCCCCTCTATGACAGCTAAGCTGAAGCAGTAGGTAAGTTTGGTAGGTATTGTATAGTAAATTAGCTGAGAGTGCCAGCCTGCAAGGGGCGGAGCTTACAGGCCCTGTGAAAGGAGGGGGGCGAGCAAGCTCCAGCGGCTTGACCAATGAGAGACTGACAACAGCAGGGGGGAAGGCTTAAATAGAGGGGGCAGAAGTGACAGTTTCGTTATCAGCTAAAGGGGGTTGGATTGATAGTGGTCAGGTCCCTCGAGAAAGCCCTTAAAGAGAGAATTAAGGGGTGGGATCCTGAAAGGAAGCAGAAATAATGAAGGGTTTTAGTATGGAAGAGGAAAGTTCATAAGTTGAAAGTTGTTACCTGTTTTTAAAGTGTGTTAATAAAAGCAATTCTTAACTTCAACAGTATGCCTCAGACTGTGGTTGCCTTGGTAACGGGACTGATTACAAAGTATCTGAGTTGAACAGGAGAATGTGGCCTATGTTAACAACCAAAGGCAGTTAAAGAAGCCTTTTTATTTTGTTAGATAGAATAGCAGGTTGCCTCTAAATAAATAAAACCCCATAGAGGCTACTGAAGCTGGGGAAGAGAGGTTTATCGCCTCAGGTGAGAAGAGGTGTGGCACCCTCCTTGTAATATCTGTCACTTAGTTGCATGGAACTGAACAATATGTTATTTGTCTGCAAGTAAAGTTAAAGTATGCAGTCATTCATAATATTTCTCTAAATGTGATTCATTTACTCTGCTAGTGTGCTTCATGCTTTTCACTATGAAGCAGAATTACTGTGCGATATGATACACATCCTGTGGTTCTTTTGGGATGCCTAAAGGGCAGCATGCAGGCAGTTCAAGCTCATATTTGGTTGAGGCTTTGCTTTACTGTAACTGTGTACATCATGTCTCTGAGTGGCATTTAAACTGGAAAACAGAGTGAATCCATCCTGCACGGGTATAAAAGGCCTGACTTTTTAAATACTATATGTACTAGGACAAAAAAGCCTTGTTTCCTTTTCTCTGTTTTATGAAAATACCCCTCACACACACCCTGGCTGATTTACCCTGTCATTGCAGGGTGCTGCAGCTGAAGATGGACGCCTCAAGCGAGGAGACCAGGTCATTGCAGTCAACGGGCAGAGCTTGGAAGGAATCACCCATGAAGAAGCTGTAGCTATTTTAAAAAGGACGAAAGGAACTGTCACATTGACTGTTCTGTCTTGAATCTTCCACCCAAATATGTGGGTCGTTGCAATTACTCCGTTGACATTCCTCAGAGAAAAAAGATGAGAATATTTATGTACATACCCCACAGGTTTTGGACAGTTATGGGCTGGGGGGAGTTTATCTTCTTTTTATAAGTAGCAGAAGTATTGTCTTGCTCTCAGAAACTAGAGTTTGAAGTGTAATTTGTAGGACACTAAGAACTTGAGATCACAAGTAATAAAACTGCAACAGAAGATGCAAAAAAAAAAATACAAAGGAACACTTAGGGCCACACAGTGAGTTACTATGCAAGGGTTTCTCTTCTGATATTTTGCAAGTGTGCAGGCTTTGGATATGGTAGCATTAAATTTCCAAATATTAGCCAGCATTAGTTTCCAATAATGGGCAAAAATAACAAACACATGATTAAGGAATCTGAATAAGACTGTTCCACATTCTGGCTTTTAATGTGACTTAGAGGTGGGATGGGAACACTAGGTCCCAAATGCGACTATCTCTTAAGTTTCTTTTGAGCAGCCTTTTTTAACTGAGTGTAAGTGCAGCTTGAACTTTCCAGCCCACCTGTCATGGTCAGCCAGGAGGAGGATGAGGAGGATGAGGAGGACTCACTTCCTCAGGTACAGGAGGAACCTGAGGTGATGCCAGGACCCAGTGCTGACCCCCCAGTCCCATTGGAGCCTGGGGTTCAACAGCCCAGCCTTGCCCCAGCAGAAGTGCAGGATGTGGGAGACATGGAACAGCAGAGCCTAGAGATCCCCAGCTTTAAGCAAAGGAGAGCAGAGAAGCAAGGGTTAAGAAGATCAAAAAGGCTTGCCCAGAGACATGCAGATCACCTGCACCTGTGAACTCAATCTGCAAAGTTAAAACACGGGGCAGATGCTCAAGCCCTTTTGCACTTTGGAGTAAAATGTTTGGCAGTAGGCTTAGCGTATCCTCAGTAAATTTAAGAATCAAGGAAAATTTGAAGGATACCCTCCTCCTTTTCTAAGCACATGAACTTTGTGGATCAAAATACAACTCTTAAGTGTGCATCCCCATGGCGTTTTTACTCCAAAATTAACCTTGCTTTGCCACGGACTGTCCCCATGAACATTCTCTAATCCAGGCTACATGAGGGGCAAAGAGACAAATCTGCAGCAGAAAAAAGCCCCTTTCCAACAGTTCTGCACCCAGATTAGGGGGCAAGCACGCATAATCCTGGGATCATGGGGATGCTCCTGGGGTATTTGGGGCAGAGATTGGCTATCGCAGTATTAGCGGGCAGGGTCTTGCTGTCCTCGCCACTAATGCTGCAGTCACAACTGTTCCAGGCAAGGGCTTCCTTTAGCCCAAACGAGTCCCAGAATGGCTGGTGTCATTAGTGGACAGGGTTCACGCCCTGTGCTCACTGTGCCCTGTTTGGGCATTTCTTTTAATTATAAAATCACTGAAACCACCGAAATCCACGGCAATGAGGGGGATCATCTGGTCTTCCCGCAACACTTATCCCACCCTGCTCTCTTGTCACCGACAAAGCCACTATATGGGCAGTTAGGGAGAGATGCGCACCTCTGCTCAACTGCCTAGAAGCATTGTAGTTGTTAGGGGACGGAATAAGCTAACCAAAGCCACTATATGGGCAGTTAGGGAGAGATGCGCACCTCTGCTCAACTGCCTAGAAACGTTGTAGTTGTTAGGGGACGGAATAAGCTAACCAAAGCCACTATATGGGCAGTTAGGGAGAGATGCGCACCTCTGCTCAACTGCCTAGAAGCATTGTAGCGGCTTTGGTTAACTGCTGTTTGCCGCTGACTGGGGGACACGGTTGGATTAAGGCTTGCGGGAAGAGGCTGGTGGGGCACTGGCAACGGCTACAGTGGGCGGGACAGGGATGGCGACGTCACCCCGGCTTCCTATCAGCAGGAGAGGGGATGGGGAGATAAAGATACAGGTTTGCAAAGTGCGGCTTACATGGGGACAGGTACTTTTGCTTTGAATCCGCGTTGATCTAAACTGCACGGGGACACTTTATTGCGAATTGCAACACGCCCTAAGGCTGTGTTCACATGCAGTTGAGAAAAAGCAGCTGCTCTGAAGCAATTTAGAGATCCCTTGCAGGTGGGATTCTGCACACACCAGCCTGCCACTTCCCTCTCTGATGAACATTCTAGACTAGCCATGGTGGATTAGAGACGGGATGAGAATATGAGGACAACACGTGGCTGTCTCTAAGGCACTTCTGAGTTCTGTCTAAAAATAGGTAAACCATCTAACTTGAACTGGAAAATGCTGTTTTATCAAAGAACTTAGATATCTGCTTCTATATAATAGGAATTCTACTCACATTACAGATTTTCTTATATAATATGTATATTTTCCATAGGAATTAAGCACACATTTAGGAGGAGACATAAAAAATGGTGCAAAAAAGAGACAACATTAACCTAGCAATGAATGCCATTTTTAAAAAGGACAAGACTAGGCTGCTCTGACTGTTCCTGTTGTGAATTCTGCAGAGCCCTTTGTTATTGGTGGGTTGGAGGACAAAACAATCATGAAGTGGTCCTAGGTTTCAGAACAGGTGGGGCAGAAGATGACAGTTCTTAGCCAGATCATACTGAATTGATTATGCACATATTAGCCAGTTCTATCTTGAAACATGCATGGAGGAGGAAGAGAAAGCAGTCACAATGCTGAACTGTGGTAGAATTGCAAGTTAAGAAGGGTATTAATGCAGCTGATATATGACAGTAGTCTTGGATAGTTGTGGAAGGGAGAGATTTGCCACTAAAGCACATGCCTAAATTTTACTGTTATGCTTTTATAAAGTAAGATCGTTGTACCTTTGAGCCTAAAAGTAGCAGTTTCCTTAGTTATTTGTGATATTTTAAACTGAAACTCTGGAAACTGATTTTTCAACTTCATTTAGGTAAAGCGTCTGGTCATCTCTTGAGCCCATCTACCACTAATCATATATGGATCAGTACTATAATTGCTACCACCAACATGGAATTTTTGTTTAAATTTGTCTAAATTCTGCTTGTGACTGCTGTTCATATACAATGTTCACCTGAAGGCATAGATAGATAAAGAATTGGCACACTCCATAATTCATGGTAAGTCCTATCCTTGATTTATCCTCCATTTCCAAATTTGTCCGTGTGGGAAACAGTCGGTCATAAAAACAGCTGTGGCCAGTTGTCCCAAAACATTATTTTATCTCGTTACTGCCAAATTATTTTTCTCTCTTTTTCTGTAGGAAACCTTTGTTAATGTTTTCCTATAGAATGCTTTGCATATTCCCATTGATTTAACCAAGCCTGGAATGTACAGAACCAAAAGTGAGAAAGACCCGGAAAGTGATAATTAACTGTTAAAACAGAAACAAAGAACAGCAATAAATAGCAGCAACACAATAGATTCACTAATTCTGATGGAGCTAAAGAACAGTAATGAAATGTCAGCAGAAATTGTACCCTAAAACAACATGTATAACCCTGATATTTGTAAGCATATGCCAACATGATATTTACTCAGAAAAGAAGTTCTACATTAGATGATTTTCAACTTTGGTCTTTATATACATTTTTACCAGTGAGTTTTCTGTGAACAGACACATACAGAGTAAGCACATTTATGGTTGTGATGTATGAGCTCTGCCGTTTTCCACAGAATTGAGTTGGATGGGCTCTGTTTCTTGTAGGAAACTAGCAGAATGAACACAGTTCATTGTGTACTTAAGCGACTCACACTGTTTTCCTGAATGGTTCCTGAATGGTTGTTGAATATTTTATTTTGTCAGGGGAAAAAAGTATTTTCTAATAGTAGCATAATAATGGAGACAATCAGATTCAAAACCTGTAATGTTCTTAAAGGATGTGTGGAAGAAATTACTTCAGAATTAGTATAACTAAAGATTGATAAGGATCTGCCTCAGTCTGAATTAGTGTTGACTAATCTGTTATAAGTTGGCATTATGGTTACCAAGAAAATTATTTATCTAATTGGAAGCAAATTAGCACTGAAAATAGTGCTGAACAAAATGAATAAAGAAAGGTTTTGTGGTGCAATTTTTATACCTAAAAATACATTTTCCGCATTGAAAATATTCATAAGAGAGCATTCGTATCTGCTCTGGACTTTTGTAAAGCAATGCTACTTGTATGACTTTTATCATCAAATTAAGAAAGTTTACCAAATATGAGCAATTTGCATTCAATCATTTGATGTCAAACTACTATGTTTTGGTGTTTAGTAATTTCAAACCTTTTAATGTGAAAGAAAGTTAAGTCATGGGGAACTGCCATTCTTTTTAAAAGCACAGATGTTCCTTCTCAGTCTTAGAAAATATTTGATGTAGTTGAAGCTGTTGATTATGTATTTGTTACACCTTAAGGATAGAAAAAAATTTAAAATCAGACCTGAATGAGAAAAATACAAAAAATACTTGTTTTTCCTCAGACTAAGAGGGAAAATAAACTTAGGGACTTAAAGTATCTAGAAATTGTATCACAGTACAACATAATTAAAAATTGTTGATATCATTAGTTACCTTAAGATGCTGACTGTACTTAGAAAGAAGAGGAAGAACCCCTCACATTCACTGATTAGAAATTGTCAGTGTTAAATTATTGTGTTGTATGCACTAACAGCTTAGAATTTGGTATAGCTATCTTACAATATCTGCAACCAGTTAAAATATTCTCTATATTTGTATCAGATGTAGTGTACATATATTTTACTACTGCCTTTATGTCTGAATGCAGAATTAGTTTAATAAATGTGAAACTGTCTGTGGTGAACAGGAAAAAATCAAGTGTCCTAGTGATAATATGAAGCTGGTCTTAATCATCCCTGTGGTGTTAATTCTGCTTACCTTGGTTCAGCAAGAACTGAGCTGATTTGTGTTTATCTCAAGTGATTGCTTTTTATTCACCCATGATTCAAGCAAGTTTTGTGATAGACACTACAACAGCTAGTAGTGAGACAAATCTAGTATCAATTACCTACTAGGTTTATAATCCTTTTTTTAAAATAACTTTATTCAACTTCTAAACCAGTACAGTAGAAAAATAGACATCTTTTTATGCTGTATAACCAACATAATCAGAAAACAATAAACATATTGGTGTGATGTATAGATCAGTCAATGTAGCAACAACTTTGGAAATATTCTTTGTAATCTTGGATTTATGACAGAGGGTGGAAATGAAGAGTTTGGTCTCAAATGAAGGTTGTCCAACAGTGAGAACCATTTCTCCAAGAACCAAGTTTGTCGTTTTTCAGCAGTCATCCGTGCTATCTGGATTGCTGTTAAATCATTCAAAGCAATAGTCCAGACTCTTGTGAGCCATTTGTCTTTTGCTAACATATTCGCCATTTTCCAGAACTAATCTATGTCAGCCTTAGCCGCTGTTACCAATGACTGAATGAGGACCTTGTGTTTCAATGGGACGTTCGCCTCTGTGGGTAGCAGCGAAAAGACCAGCGTAGGCAACCAAGTTATAGGTTGCTGCATGATAATCACAATTACTTCCTGTATCATGTTCCAAAAGGAACAAAGAGAGGGGCAGCTCCACCACACGTGGAGCTATGTCCCTACTTACTTGCATCCGTGCCAATACAAAGGTATGGAAATTCTTCAGATTTGGAAAAGAAACGGGTACTAGACGTTTTCTCAGGTAACTTAGCGTGGTGAAAGCTCGTCGTCTCCCTCCTTTTCCACACACCCCCATTCCTTTTGCAACCTCGAAGAAGAAGAAGAGTTGGCATTTCTACCCTGCTTTTCTCCCCCATTTAAGGGGACTCAAAGCGGCTGACAAACGAGTATGCAGCAAGCTTCCACCACGGGCTGGAGGAGGGGGGAGGGGAGGAGGAAGTCATTCCTCAGGAGGGATTCCCCCTTCTGTGTGTGTGTGTGCGTGTGCGTGTGTGTGTGTGAAGGAGGGCTCAGGGACTGGAGGAGGGGGAGAGAGGGTGGAGGGAAGGAGGAAGACTGGCTGTGAAAGCCGCAGAAGCTGCTGCTCTTTTAGACACTTTATGGGGGCTCTGACAGGGATTGTGTGTGGAGGAGAGAGAGAAAGAGGGGAGGGGAGGAGGAAGACGTTCCTCCAGGAGGGATTCCTCCCTGTCTTTGCGTGTGTGCGTGTTCACACACTCAGGCAAGGGGGGAGGGGTGGAGAAAATGCGGTATCCCAATGCTGGGATTTACTGCAGTTTTCATGGGGACAGGCAGGTTCGCCTGGAACCCACATTATCCATTACCATGCAGACAGCTTAATGCGAATTAAGATTTGCATTAAGCTGTCTTGCTTCTACCCCCTTTTTTTTTTAACACCATGTGGTTGCGCCCTTAGTCAAAATAGACTTGGCTTCCAATCACTCGGGGCACTGACGACTGCTAAAACATCTGCCATGCCCACTGGCAAGAAGCATGCTGGCTTCATGCTGCCAGTGTTCTACAAGTGAAAAAAGCAATAGCTCATTGGCCCTCTGTGCTGGCATGCTTCGTTATGAGCTAAGTACTTTTTTAAAAGTCCAGTTTGACTCAAAAGCAATTTGATCGAGCCATGCTTGTTCGACTGAAAGTTGTCTCAATATGAGTACCTCAGCATATTGGAGGAACAGTGTCTTTCACACCAATTTTCATCAAACTTGTTGAATTTTTGGGTTGTTATGCCATGTCCCATAGTTCTGCTTTGAACCTAAGCTTTGGGATATGGCTATGATATCCATCTTAAGAGGATATGACTCTCAACCTGGTCTAGTGGTTAGGGGGCTGAACTCTTACCCAGGAATTTTTAGGGAACGCTTGATTCCTTCATTGCATCTCTTCCTTTTTTCCAGAATACAGTCGCAAACCCTTGGATGAGGGCAGAAAGTTCTGATATGCTGCTCTCTAACTGTCCAAGGCCTTTCTGCACTTCCCCCACTAGTCACCTCATAGTGCGCTCCCAGACAGAGCATCTGCACTTGAAGGAGCCATTTCCAAATCAGAAACGGCTCCCTCCATGCAGGTGAGCACCATGAGGCGACTACATGTGGAGCACAAGTAAGTCCTCCACACATGTACTTGCCTTCCCCAGTGCAAGAGCCAGTAAGGCTCTGGATGCTGTATTTTCACCTCTTCCATGTGCTGGAGGGTCATGTGATCTTGTGGTGTGGTACACAAGTGTGTTTATGCAGCGTGTCAGAGTTGCCCCAGTGACAGTGCCAATGCGTGTGTGCACTGCATGAGCATAAGGGCTCCAAAATGCCAGTGCTCAGAGATCTATTTGTACTCAAGGTAGGTATCCAGACACGTGGAGTGATGAATGGCGTGTACTAGCATTTGTCGACACAAATGCAAGTATATGCATGGGCAACTTCACCGTTCCCATCACCTGGACAAGAAGGGAAGTGCAAATTTGCAACCTTATCCCACTTACCTTGAAGTAAGCCCTCTTGAACTCAATTGGACCTAGTTCTGAGTAGACAAGCACAGGGGCTTATGGGCCTGCTCACACAAAATTGACCAGGTTTGAACAGTTATATGGGAGACAACCAGTGACTGGAGGTCATGTTTCCGTAAGTAAGACTTTTACCCAACAAAAACAGAAGACAATAAATGCTGCTATTACAGACGAGGAAATATTGACAGTGATAAATTCCTTGAAGGTGGGAAAGGCCCCAGGAACCAATGGATATACATCTTTGTTTTATAAGGATTTCAAGATGGATGTATTGCCTTATTTGGAGAGGCTTTTTAATATGGCTTTGAGTGAACAGTTGGTGCCTGGTTCTTGGCGGCATTCAAATGTTGTTATGATACTGAAGGCTCAGAAGGATCCAGTTAGATCAGAATGATACCGTCCAATAGCGTTAGCCAACTAGGACTACAAACTGTTTATGAAGATGATAGCAAATAGGATGAAATAGGGGCAGATCAGTATGCAAGATCAGTAAACAATATTGCAGACTCCATAAGGAATGCACTTAATGTACATCATGCTAGACAGAATGGGCGGACACTGAGGGTACTTAATGGGTACTTCTAGTGACAGTGGGAAAACACCCTGAGTCTTCTAAAATTAGATGTCTACAAAGCATCTATAGTCATCGATTTGTAATGGATATTTTGAATAACTATAATATAGGGGACCTCTAGAATACTGGAATCCTTGTATCAAAATAATACAGCAGCGATTCAGGTTAACGGTGTTCTGTCTAGAGACGTTTTCGCACGGGGGTGTTTGGAACGCGCGGGAGACAGCCCGGAACGCGGCAAACGCATTGCCACCGCGGGGCTTGTAATCCGACGTATCCGGAGCTGTCTCTCGCGCGTTCCAAATGTAGAGCACTTTGAAGTGCTCTACATGCGTTCGGGCGCGGACGAACTGCCCGCAGGCGTTCGGGAGGAGAAGGATTCGCGCTTGCTTCTCGCTCCCGAACAGCCGCGGGCCCGCCTCCCCCGCCGGCGCAGGTTTGGCAATCAGCTGTTTGACAATCAGCTGATTGCCGATCTGCCTCCGCAGCTGTCTCCGTGCCCCTGGCCGGCCTTTGCCGGCCAAGACAGTTCCGGGCGCTTTTACCGTTCACACACAGGCGCGCCGGAACGCGTTGCAGTGCGGAAAAGCCTCTGGACTATACATATAGAGCAAGGTACTAAACAGTGTTGCCCCCTTTCTGCTATACTTTTTGTAATAGCATTTGAGTGATTGGGAACGATATTTAATTGGATGGAAGGAGCTGAAAGTGAAAGTGAACTTGTATGCGGACAATGGTGGTTTCTGGAGAAGCAAGCAGGATGGTGACAGGAGTGACCTTGCAGATGGAAAGGTTTAAGAAGATTTCAGGACTTCAGATTAATATCAATAAGTGTGAAACAATGGATAACTCACCAAGTCATCACTGTCCGTAAAGGGCTTCAACTGCCATAGTTGGGAATAGGCACTCTTGGCCATGGCCTCCACCTGAGATTCAAGCATCAGTGCAGAGTCCAAGAGCACCCCCAAATTTCACACCTGTCCCTTCCAGGGCATTACAAATCTGTCAGGGATAGGGTGTCTCCCAACTACATGGACCTGAGACCCTGTGACACACAGCACCTCAGTCTAGTCTGAATTCAACTTCAATTTATCCCCCCCCCCATCCAGCCCACTACTGCTTCCAGGTACCTGTCCAGCACTTCAACTGCCTCTCCTGATTCAGATGGCAGAGAGAAACTGAGCTGGGTGTCATCAATAGCTGCTTGAATCACTCCTTGAGCCAGGCTGGCACTTTTAATGCAAATGCAAGTCACCTATTCTTAACATGAGAAATGTTAGCAACTGACTCAGTTCAATGGAATACTATTGTATAGTGCAAGCAATATAAATCATAATAATACTTTCCAGTTTCTAGAGTAAATTCCATTCCTTCAGAATGTTTCCTAAGTTCCTTGCCAGCCAATTAGCAGAGCTGATTGCTTTTGAAGGTGGCAGCAGGGTCTCAAAATAGATATATTTCCTCATCATGTCAAGTTTCTTTGCACTGATTTATGGAGAGGCACTGTGCAGTTATGGTACTGCATTCAATCTATTTTTGAGTGAGCAAGTGTAGGTTACCCAATAAGGCCACATTGTATTCTGTTACTAAAGTGGTTCCAGCTATTGTTCCATTTCGCAAAAGAAGCCGCTGCTCATGTTTCTTTGCTTCCTTTTACAGTGATTTGTGTCACAGCATTTGCCCCCATTGCCTTAGACCTATTAGGAGGCCAAGTATGACATAAGGCAATGTCTCTACAGAAGGTTGTTAGCTATCTTCATTTGCATGGAGGCAGGATGCAACCGTACCAAGGGGCAGTTTGTGCAAAATGTGCAGCGTGAGCTGCTCCGGAGTTGAAATGAAAGAGGAGTGATGAGCCACTGCTATGTACCTGACCAGCCCAAAGCTTTGCAGCTTCATATCACAGGCTGGCTGGGACTCTGAGGCCTTTCCACACTAGACCTTCTGGAACGTGTCTAGGACACGCCAGGACACAGCATTCACTCTTGTGGGGCAGCCGGCCGGATCCGTTCCAGGCCGCCCCAAGCATCCCAACGCATCCTGGACACATTCCAGATGTAGAGCAGAGTGAAAAGTGCTCTACATGAGCCTCAGCGCGTTTGAGCCATCCCCGGCCGTCCAGGGAGGGAAGTGTTTGCATGGCTCCCTCCCTGAGACATGCCCCTCCTGCCGGGATTGGTCCGAAATCGGCTCAACAGGTGGCAGGGCCGCACAAATCACTGGCCTGCCAGGCCAGGGTTGCGATTTGCTGCGGTCTGCGCAGCCACATGCACTCTGGTAGACAGGACCCAGTGCCTGTGAGATCGCACTCCTGGGCTCTGCAAGGTGAGTGATTTGATCGGAGACGGGAGGTGGCTTGCTCCTGGCTGCTGCAATCCCAGCAGGACTGCAGGAGTCGGGGAGACACCCAAATTGGCTTCCCCTCGCCCCTTTCCAGGGTGGAGGGGTCGATCGGTGGCTCTCTATGGGCCGGGGTGTGTGGGAACCTTTGGTAGACCAGCCCAAGCCATAGCGCTGAATGGCTAGGACCCGTCTACCAAGGGAGCCCACATCCCCCGGCCCATCAGGGTAGATCATCGGGAGGTAGCTGAACCCCGCAGAGGCCCCCCAGGCACCACCCACCCATCCTGGGGCCTGGGGACACACACACACATGCAGCACCTACCTGCTGGCTGTCCTGGGTCCGAACGACCCGGCTCAGTCACGGCCGTGGAGCATGTGCACACAGCGTGGTTTCTGATTGGACAGATTGCCCACGTGGGCGAGCTGCCAAATCATTCATTCATTCATTCATTCATTCATTCATTCATTCATTCATTCATTCATTCATTCCGTTTATTTGTATACCGCCTTTCTAATAAATTACTCAAGGTGGTTTACAGCAACCATGAAGAATGCAGTGCAAAATAATACATTAAATAATCATAAAATTATATACAGTATAAACAAAATAATACATTATATAATTACACAAAAATTGGGGGAGGAGACAAAGAGGCAGCAATGCTGGGACCTTTCCCCTCTCTAAGCTGTGCTGCTAGGGTTGTTAATCTGCTGACTCTTCAGCTCCTTCTTTGCCAGTTCTTCAACCACAGAACACCTGTGAACTACATGAAGAATCAGAAGCTGTGCTACGTGCATGTGCCTTGCCACATCTGCCCGCCCCTGGGCGTCCTGTCCCTATCCCAGCCTCTTCAGGCTAAGACACGTGGGAACGCTTTCTCCATTAGCATGGAGGGAGGCAGGAATGCGTGTAAATGCTTTCCTGCCTCCGTCTGTGTGAGTAGGGAAAGCGTTCCCGCGCATCTTAGCCTTCTTCGCTACAGCCGTTCTGGCTGTAGTAAGACGAGGCCTCTGGGGCCTTTTTGCAATTGGCTTCCTGGCCATGGATGGAAAGCCTTGGGTGAAATGGTCCCAAATGCACTTAGTGCATCCCAACCCTCCCCAAGACTTACCTCTATTGCGAATGGCTGCCAAATGGTTGTTAAATGGCAGCCATGTTCAGATTCTGGGTGCTGACATCATGTGACATGTCACATGGGTGCTTAGGATGTCACATAACATTACGTGATCCTCCAACGGCTCCTCAAGCAGGAAGAGGTGCAGAAGGAACGTACTTACTAGGGCTTAACCAGCCCTGCATTAGTGGAAGTGTGGAGCATGTTTTGTACCGCGCATGGTCAGCTCTGTGACACAACTTGGACCTGATCTGCCTTGCACTACCAAGGTATGTGTGAAAGGCTGGTTAGTTGCTTCCCTTTCCCTCTGCCACTTTATATGAAGGGAAAGCCATGACCCTAAGAGCTTCTGCAGTGAGTGGAGCAGTCCAGGAGTCAATTGCGGTGCATCCCCAAGGGCATTTTAATCCACATTAGAGTTGAATTCGGGAAGGACCATCCTCATGACTTAGTAATTAATCCAAATTCGGCATCCAGGTGTCCCCGTGCAATTTCTTATTCCCGGAATTTATGAGGACTATCCTGCCAAAATCTGGAGAAAAAAAGTACTGATGAAAACAGGATTCAGTCCCCTTTTGGGAGCTGAGTCTGCTTATTTTCACCCACAAGGAGATGGTACTGGGCTACTTGAGGTGGAGGTCTTGTCTTCTGGCGAATGGCAGCCAGCTGTAGGTGGACTTTCACAGATGCAAAGCTCCCCCCTCCCTTGCCAGGCTCGCAATGCTAGAGCCCCATTCAAAAGAAGCAAAAATGGGCGAGAGCTGCTTGATGCAGATTTGCCTTTTAAAATATTTTTGCTGGAAACATTTTATCTTTTCTGATGCTTGTTAGAAAAGATGCATTTGAGAAGCAAAAATGCTTTGCAAAAAGATACATTTTATCCTGTTGTTCTTGCTTCTGCACTGATCTGCTTGAGCACACAGTTCCCGCTAATATAAAAAGGGAGAGGTGTGAAAAAGAAAGTAATAATTGCAGTTAGAATTTTTTTTAAAAAAAACCTGCCAGCTAGAGTGAAGGGGAAGGTTTTGCTTCAGTTGTTTCTTTTATTGCAGGCAGGGTTTGCATGGGGGAGGGGGTAAAATCCTGTGTTTTGTGTTTAAAAATAGTCCAAGCAGGACTGGACCAGGACTAAAAAAGCTGCATCGGGATGCACTCTTGGTGTGTTTGTGTGTTTAGGTGCGCTGCTCAGGGGTTGCCAGTTATTTGGATGACTTGCCTCTGGGCTGAATGAGGGAATCCCAAGGCATACGTGAAAATACAGCCTAAGTCACTATCTGCACTTTTAATGGGCCTGCACTATCCTTCCATCTGACCTAGGTGCCTTATTGCATCACTTCAATGTTCACTGAAGTTGGCATGAATAAAGGAAAAACTTGTACATTTTCTGTTTTCATTCGAATTCCTCTGCAAGAAACGCTTCCTAGGGACTTAGACAAAGTGCCTCAAGAGCAATGCAGAAGAAGAAAGACTGAGGTCATTCCTCACATGCCAGTGAGCCCCAGTCACCTCTTGGCTTGATGGAAATTTATTTATTTATATTTAAATTTATATGCCGCCCCATACCCAAGGGTCTCTGGGTGGCTCACAGCATTTAAAAACAGATGTATAAAAACAGTATCAAAACAAAACAAATTTAAAAATGCAGTTTTAAAAATACAAGAAAAGTTAAAAACAACAGTGATTTACAGTGGGGGGAAGTGTGGGGAACACTTAAAGGCCTGCGTAAAGAGGAACGTTTTCACCGCCTTCCTTAATAGGAACAAAGAAGGGGCCTGACGCACCTTGAGGGGGAGACCATTCCA
>MTQE01001418.1:86475-100555 GCA_014337955.1 Aspidoscelis marmoratus | reverse complement strand
CGAGGATTCAAAACATTTTGAATCCGAGATAAGGTTGCCGTGAAGACACGACCTAAATGGTAATAGTTTAACACATCACGGGTCCTGTTTGTTTCACTTACAGACTTGCCTTTTCCAACTCCCATTTCAGTGGCATCCCGAATGATATAAAGATAGAGAGCTAGTTATGGAACATTCTTTTCTGCCAATGGATAATTTGACTTTATGGAAATGTCTTTCCTCTGCATACATAGAAAAATTGTAATAACCTATATATCATATTTTAGTTTAGAAAAAGGCTGCTAAGGGGATAAATCCTACATTTCATACCTGTAGTTTTCTCACAAAGGCACATCTTTGAGTGTTGCTAAAGGCCATGAAATCCATGTGCCAGAAGATCAATTTAAAGTAAAAATTTTAAAAATTCTAGGACATAAAACATTTGTATATCTTGTTTTGGTTTTTTAAAGCTATGTGCATTAGTCTCATAGATACGAAGAAGTAGAGTTGGCTTTTATCTTTTGAGCTCTCACAGCCCCACCCATCTCACAGCGTGTTCTGTTGTGGGCAGAAGAACAGAAGGTTTGTCAGCCACTTTGAACCCCTTAAATGCGTGAGAAAAGCCAACTCTTCTTCTTCTCCTTCTTCTTGTATTCTGATATTAACTTATGATCCTACAATGTAATCATAAAGAAAGCAATTGAAACAATTGCAAGGAAGCACATTTTATCTCAAAAGGTGAGTAAAAGAATAATTAACTAGGAATGCTGGCACAGAGTCTGACAAATATAGTTTGTGACTCAATGATGTTCTGCACAATGGACGCTTTGTGCACGGTGTTAAGATGTGGAAGAAACCACACACCTGTAAACGCAGCTCTAGCTCACCTGCTCTTTGTAAGTTAATTACCTCATCTTGTTTAAATGGAACATACTCAACACACAAAACTAACAAGGTTGGAACCATGAAGCACTCAGAATATGAGCTTAAGACACGAAAGAAGGAATAGTAAGACTGACGCTTTCAAGCGGCAGGGGTGGAACATAGCAGGGATGGAATGGCCCCTGGCTGAGCAGGCAAGGTGGGCTTCTCGTATGAAAAACATACACAACATGTGATTATAACTAAACACCAGGCTCAGCAACCAAATAAGCACCTTGTGCTCCCCTTTTTCCTAACAAAAAGTGGTGGGTACACCTTTGGATGGTGGTGAAGACATAATTGTCCTTTAGACTTGATTGATTGAGATGCTTAGGCAGATTGGCCTTCTCTATCATTGGCTGTTTTTGCACGTACCTCCATTAATCTGGATTTAGAAGATCCGGATATTTGATATCGGGCCCTCATTTAATCCGATCCTTGAAGATCCGCATCATGGGCCGTCTAGCACCTGATTACAATGGATGCTGTCTGGACACTCTAGCACCCATCCTGAGGCTCTGGTTAGGCCCGAGCAGGAAGGTCTACTGGTGGTCCGGCATGACTGGCCACCAGTAGACCTTTCTGCCCTGTCCTGTCAGGACACTGGGAAACTTCAAATTCACCTCATACTGCGGTGTGAGTGTTGATTGTTTTGCAGTAGGTAAATTCACAGTAGCGGCGTCATAATGCACCACCGCTATGCAGGATGTGACGCCCGTGCCACACAGCTTTCTTGAGTCTGGATGCACCTGTGGTGTCCAGTCTGCACCTCAATGGTGCACGGAGGAGCACTTGGTGCACCGGGCAAGCATGCTTGTGCGTCATGCGGATGCCAGCACCAGTGTGTATGCACATTGCATCACTGTTGTCCGACTGATGGCACCGGTGCAAGCACGGTGGTGCCAGAAACCAGAGACAAGATGGCAGCACCCAGACCGTGCGTCCGCAGATGGGGAAAACATGGGGAAAGGGAAGGCATGCATTTGCCTTCACAAGTGCGAACACTAGTACACGCGGGGGCAAGTTCACCTTTCCCGTCCCTCAGACAGGGCGGGAAGTACTAACTTCCCCCTGGGCTAATCTTTTTGTAATAACAAGCATCGCAGCAAAACCTCAGTTAGGTGGGTAATTTTTTCCTAGCATGCAGTAGGTCCTACAAAGAACATTGCAAAAGTTCTTATATGGATATATACAAATCAAGCCAGAGCCACTGTGCAAATGCAGGGACAAAACAGTGCGTGTGTATTTACAGACTTTCAGTTATTTTGCTCCATCAAAATACTTGAGAAGAACCAACCAACCCATCATAAGAGCAAGGGCCCAGGCATGTAAGGGCCCAGGCTTGTCCTGCGATTTCATCCTGTTGTCTGGAAGGGACGGTGAGAGGCAATTCTGATATATAAACAAGTTCCTGCACTGTCCTGTTGCTGTCTGGAAGCAGCCCAGTACTGTACATAACATTTCATAGGAAAATCACTCAGTTGGCCATGTAATGCAGGTTGTAATAAAGGCTGCCACTTTCTCACCAGGACAGCTGTTTTATTTTACCAACATTGACCAAAAGCTTACCTGAAGTGTCATATAGATTTTTATCGGTGAGTTGTGAGTAGCTTAGTACAGATTGCTTTCAAACAGACACATACAGAGTAAGCACATTTATGGTTGTGGTGTATGAGCTCTGCCGTTTTCCACAGAATTGAGTTGGATGGGCTCTATTTCTTGTAGGAGACCAGCAGAATGAACACAGTTCATTGTGTACTTAAGCGACTCACACTGTTTTCCTGAATGGTTCCTGAATGGTTGTTGAATATTTTATTTTGTCAGGGGGGAAAAGTATTTGCTAATAGTAGCATAATAATGGAGACAATCAGATTCAAAACCTGTAATGTTCTTAAAGGACGTGTGGAAGGAATTACTTCAGAATGAGTGTAACTAAAGATTGATAAGGATCTGCCTCATGACCATTCACTCTTTTTCTGGTTCCCTGCCGCCAGCAGGCAGGGGAGGAGGTGTCCACACAGGCACGGTAGCATTAGCAGCAGTGATAGATCCCCGACCTCTGACATGACCAGACCAGACCACTGGTCACTAGAAGTGCCATCTGGTCATTGAGTCATGAGAGGGGTGTTTGATCAGCAGTTGAGTAGTGGTCAGAAAAATGGTTCCAGGTTCTGTGTGGCACATTGCCTGCTCCAGTGTCTCCGGTTTCTGTTGGCACACTCATGAGGGAGTGCTCCAGGCAGAAAGTCCATGCAGCCAGTAATGTATCCCAGGAGGCAGGAGGAAGGTCTTATGGATTGTGGGGAAGCTGCAGTGGTTTGCAACTGATTCCAAACTGGGAAATCCATAATCACTTGCAAACAATTTCATCTTTTCTATCCCATGGTATATTTTCCTTCTCTCTTCCACTCCCATTTTATTTTGGAGTTTATACTGTAAGTTCTTTGGAACAGAGGAGGTGGCCATATTTCAGCAACAGAGAAAGTACAGAATAACAATAACCATTGAAGGTTTAGTTCCTAGCATTTTCTAGAAGCCATGGGAAACGTTTCATATGCCCCCCTCCCCCAGACCATAGCTTTGATGTGTCCAGGCAGCCTGATTACAAGAACTATTCAATTTTTCATGCCCACCCCTCAAGTTCTAAGCTTCTATCGAATGCCATGTAGACTGATTTTACTAACAGAATGCAATATCTTTAATGAACTCAGTTCTGGGTTCATTACTGGATATAGTTATCATTATGAGAATTTATTAATAAACCTCGTATTTTGTGCTACTCTTAATGCAGGGACTTTTGTTTTTTTCTTTGATTTTTTTTCTGCAGTGGTTAGAGATGTGCATGAATGTGTTTGTTTGTTTTTTGACATTCTGTTCAAATCTAATCAAACACCCAAAATCCAATTCAATTTGAATCTTTTAAGTTTGAATTTAACAAGATTTGATTAGAATTTGCCAAATTTTAATCTGTTTGTTTGAATTTTTGATTCAAATCTGCACAAATGAATGTCGACAACATTTGTATGTGCATGTATGCATCTTTCCCACATCCGTATGCATCTGTACATGTCTGTGTGCATCCCATAGTTATCCCATATGCAACCCGTTTTCATCCCGTACGGATCTGTACAAATGTGGATGGTATGCAGGAAATATGTGGATCTTCAAGTACGCATCATGTACAAACCCATGCACATATGACTGTCTGGACAATTAGAATGAATAGATCCAAAATTCAAAATTCAATTCGAATGTTTACCTTTGAATTTTGGGACATTCTATTTGAGTTTGAATGTCGAAATTCAGCACATTCAATTGGATTTCGAATGCCTACAACTATTTGTGCACATCCCTAACAGTGGTAACTATAAGACTTGATGTTTACTATGGACAGTTTCTCCAGATGCTATGATTGGGTGAGTGAGGATGTTTGGCAATAATTAATCAAGAACCACATTTTGATTCTGAGGTATTTGGTTTAATTGCCTAATAGTGAATAGGAACAGATTTGATACCCCTGACCTCCTTTTTAAAAGTTATCATTAAATGAAAGAGAAGTTTAATTAAATTTCAACTCACAGAACTGAAAAGAACATCAATCCAATATCTGTTACTTATGGTCCCCAAGCAATTCAAGCATCCGTGCGTAAAAGGGTCACATTGAAAAGATCAATGATCCAGACAGTGTTTTCTACAACATGATATCTGGATAGAATATGGAAGAAAAACTGGCTTAAACCTGTCATTATTATCCTCCTTCTCTTCCTTTAAAGGGAATGTCTGAATTCATATGAATAACTAATGTTATGAATATCTGTACATATGCCTAGTGCTGATTCTTTCTCCATGCAGAGGAATCTGCCTGTATATTTTCTTCCATTCCTTAATTCAGCATGATTGCATCTCCCTTTCATTTCATTCCCATGCTTTGTATTAACATACAGGATTGGAATTTGGAGCAATCCTTCTCTTCTGTTGGACAGACTATGAAAATAAAAGGAGGCACAACTTGAGTTTCCTATGTGACATCTGTGGAGCAGCATCAGGGTGGAGTTGTCACTGAAAAAGCACTTCATCCAAAATGCCAGAAGAACGGCTAGTTGAATCAAGTGTTACCAGAAGGAGGGAATTACTATGAGTCGTTAGATGAGCTTTGGCTATACAACATTCAATTTCAAAACAGTTTATTGATAAGCTTGCCCAAATAATGACTTCTTAATTAAAAAAGACGTTTTTTAAAATCATTGTTTCTAATTCAGTGGATACACCTATTAAACATTATGCAACCTCCATGTGCAAAGCAAGCCCTGCATTGAATATATTATGCAAATACTTGTATGACCAACGAGACGAAGGACCTTCCTGCATTTACTTTGCTACAATCCAAACCAACAGACCTGGATCATGCAGTTTCCTCTGGCCTGAGACAGCATGGTTCTGCATGGTGATGCTGATCCAGACCAGCCCCTACACCACTGCAAAGCTTGCAAGAACTTCAGGACTAGCTTCTGAAGGCTTTCCTGGTAGTCCAGAAAATGGAAGCATGCCTTGTGCATGCTTCCATGATCTGGAGTGGCCTGAGCTGTTGTTTAATCAAGTCAACTGGTCATTCAGATCAGAAACCTCCTGATCTTGATTAAAATCTACCAGTGGTGATGTTCAATCAGGAGAGGTCCTGAAGGGGACTTCATGGCCCCATGTTCTGGATCTAAGGTAAGTGCAGAAATGTGACAGGAGAATGTAGGGGCTAGAGTGTCAGACAAGGTCCTACGGTAGTAATCCCTAGGTTCAGTCTCCAGTTGGCTATGAAAGCTTACTGAATAACCTTGGGCCATCACTAATCTCAGCCTAACCTACTTCACGAGGATGTTGTGGAGATAAAATGGAACTGAGAAGAATGGTACGTGCCTGCTTTGGACTTTGTGGAGCACTGAACTTGGCAACCTTCAGATTCAATCCTTTCCATTGCTCAGAACAATGGTTTTGGAGCGTTAGGATACAGGCATATATTTCAAAGGTGATGTACATTGTATAATAATCACCTCTCAGAACACTGGCAGCATTGTGCATTTGTTTATGATTTCAATATGGTGTTAGCAAGCTTGGCATCATTATTCCCCTTTTCATACAATATAGAAAGGCTGGTATGCAATTAACCCAGCCAGTAGGTCCATGCTGCTGAGCTTTTATTCAGTTGTATTCAGTCTACATAGGATGTGATTCTGTTCATACACTGGTGAAGTTTGCTGGTGTTTACTTTTCAATTGAAACATATACATTAGCAGATTCCTAGTGCGTCCCTGCTGCTGCTACAGCAATGATGTTTTGGTTTTGAAACAAGGAATGTGCACAAATATTTGGCATATGTGAAATTTGTATGAATTCCAACATTCGCCTGTGAATCAAATGGACCCAGATTTTGTTAAAGTTTTGCTGAAGCTTCAATGAAGGCCAGAGCCCACCCCAGCCTCTCCTCCCTTTCCCACACTTGTCCAAGGCTCAAGCCTTGGATGCAAATGGTGCAAATGGTGGTGGAAGATGCAGAGGCTGCAACCGCGGCTGCAGTGGGGATAAGGGGGCAAAGCTGGAGCAGGAAATTGGCTTTGTGCTCATGCTTACTAGAAACAACAGCAATGCTTATCAAAGCTAATTGAATGCTACTTATGTATTATGCTCTCTTTCCTCTTCTGCATACCTTTTCTGAAGGCATAGTCCTTCTTTTCTTTCTCTAAGGCTGGTTCCGCACTGGCTCTCCGAAATACAGATCTATTAGATCTGTATTTTGGAAATCCGTGTCTAGTAGATCCGTATCTAGTATCTAGTCCCTTTTGCCTGCACCCGCAAGGGAAGGACAGATTTAGAGACCTCAATACATCCTACCAAGGCCCTCCCCCCACACCTCTCTGACTGGCTCCTCTGGAGCCAAGCATGGCGAGTCAGGGGCCTCCTATCTCAGGGCTCCCCCTCATCCCAGAACTTGTGGATCGTGGCTGCTGGAGCCAGGGGGGCTCCACCTACACACACACCCTACCCACCCTGGGACTAGCATGCGGTCCCCTCCTTACATTCAGGCAGCCAGGCTGATTCTGGCTGCTGGGGCCCAGCATGCTTTCTGCATGCATGGAGTGCGCTTCCCTATTGGCCAGGGCTGCACCTGGCTTAGAAGGCCCTCTGCACGTGTGTGCGGCCCTGGCCAATAGGGAAGCGTACTACACACACACACAAATCGCGCTGGGCCCCGACACCCAGAATCAGCCTGGCTGCCTGAAGGTAAGGAGGAGATCACGTGTGCTCTCCCTGGAGTGGGTGGGTGGTGTAGGTGAAGCACCCCCTGGCTCCAGAAGTCACAATCTGCAGCTTCTGGGGCGAGGGGGAGCCCCGAGATAGGAGGCCACTGGCTCACTATGCTTGGCTCCAGAGGAGCCAAGCCCGGAGGCCGGGAATAGGACCCATGTAAGGACACTTGTGCAGGTGCAGACACATCCTAAATGGATGTGTCTTAACTGCACAAGTACCCATTAAGTACCCATTAAGACTACCTCCAAGGTAGTCTTCCCTTAATCAAGATTAAGGGGCTCTTAACACCCATTAGAGACACATTACGCGAAAGCCAATGTGGACGCATGTGTCTCTAATGGGTGTTGTAGTGCGGACGAGGCTTTTAAAACCCATCTTTAATGGGTGCTTAATGGGCATTAAGTGGCCAATGCGGAAGCACCCTAAGATTCTTTGAAGACCCATGTCAGCTAAAGTAGCACAATGAAGGTGTGTGTATATACATGGATCCTTTTTTCAGATCTGGAAAAAAAACTTGTGGCAAAAAACAGTGACAGAGCTGGAATAAACGTGAGGGCCGGCACAGAACAAAAAGGAAGGGTTGACTTTTCTACTCTGCTTTTCTCACCCATTTATGGGGACTCAAAGCGGTTGACAAACCTTCTGTTCTCACCACAACAAACACCCTGTGAGTAGGTGGGGCTGTGAGAGCTTAGAAGAGAGCTGTGACTAGCCCAAGACCACCCAGCTGGCTTTGTGGAGGAGTGCAGAATCAAACCCAATATTCCCAGATAAGAGTCCAGCTCCTTAACCACTAGATCAAACTGGCTCAAATGAAAGGCATTCATGTGTTTCTAAATACTTGGCATCTACCCATCGATGTGTCAGATTTGTGAAGAGTGCCTGACGGAAGCTTTTTATGCTGCTGAAATGATTTGCCCAGAAATTCAAAGCTGGGCAAGAAGTTAATAGATGGCAAGTATTCTGGAGGAAAAGCATAGCTCATTGGGTGAAAACCATGAATAGGAATCACCCACATTTCTGACCCCAAAGAAAATAGTACTACAAACTTCAAATCTAGTCATTGTATTGCTTGGCCAAGGGCAAGGAATGATGTGAGTGGAAGTTCAGTAACATTCTAAAGGGTCAGGGCCGCGTTCCAACATGCCATATAATTGGTTTACAGAGCATCTTTTATTTTCACTGTCCCATCAAGAATCTGGCTTTCTGTACCTTTTGTGGACTAAATTAGCAAAATCTGGACTAAATGAGTTAACTAAAATTCAGTGGGGTAGTATCAGGGACAGTGGCCAGTGTTTGTCCCATGAGCACCAGCACCATCCCAAACCTATCTATGGTCTGTGGCAGCACAAATGGTCTGTCCTGGACAGTGGCGACCTGCCTTAAGAAGCATTGTGTTCGCTGCACACCGAACTCCGGGGAAAGATTAAAAAAAAATAGATACAGATTTTTTCTAGCCAATCAGAAAAATGGCTAGAAACATTCTGGATCTCAATTGGAGGAAGCGTGGAATTCTAAACTTCTCTGGGTTCGCAGAACCAGCCAATCAGGAAGTTTAAAATTCTAAAAATCACACCCCCTCCTTCCCAATAAGTACAGGCGCTTTTGCGGCACCATTTTCTCTTTCAGTTTTATTCCACGAGGACGACTGACTGGAGGAGAGAGGTAAGTCCACATGGGCCCCATGCATCCCCTCCTGTGCCCAACAGGGTCTGGGCTCTCTGGGGAGGTGGCCGGGCGGCATGTAATGGGCTGAGAGCAGCTGCTGCCGCTGGTCCTGGACTGTCTGCATCTCCATAGCAATTGGCTGTGGCAGCTTCTGCTGCATGTTGAGTCCTTGCTGTGGCAAGTGCAACTGTTGTTGTGCATTTATGAAGCCACAGCAATATCACCATGAAGCGTTTGCACCAGGAAGTAGCACAAAAGCTGTATCTGGGAGCTTACCAGGAATATACTAGATGCTCTCGGTAAAATTGTTGAGCAGTTTTTACTTCAGATATTCTCATACACTCTGGGATGGAGGCAGTGCCAAGCATGCTGATGGAGCATTCTGGAGCACCCTGCTCTGTGCTCAAGAGATGAGTGCAAAAGAAGCCCACAAGCTGCATTAGAACTCAAAATCAGTGTAGAAAAGAAGTGTGTGAATGTGGTAATCATCAAGGCATATACCTGTAGATTTTGAAGACACTCTAGACCTACTGAGATAGCTTAATGCTTAATTTTCTTAGACCCTGAAGACTGAATTCATGAAAAGTCTTTTGAGACATTAACTCCTAGTTGTTCAAAGCTAGTAAGTCAACATCCAGGAAGATCTTAAGCCATCCTTCAGACAATAAATGCATGGGTTTCATCCTGAAAAACATTATTGCAAAATCTCTTTGTGTTTAATATACCCAGGCTTCAATGGAAGCTCTGGAAATTTCCCCTGATTTTTAAACTTGTTTTTGGAACTTCCCCACAGGCACATGAAAATATTTATATTTCTGAGAATTAAAAAGGACTTTTAAAAAACCCACAAATAATGGCAAGTGTTTTATTCTTAATTAGGTGCAAAATACAGTAAAATTAAATTCCAGCTTTTTTGCCCTCGTTTCTTTTTTCCTGTTCGTAAAAAAAAGCTCAAAAATCACAAAAGAGGAGAAAGCAATCACAACAGTAAATTATGACAAAAAGAAAAAGAAGAATCTATCCAAAAGAAAAGCAGAAGCGAAAGCAGAGGAAGGGGCTAAAGCAGATTTGAAAGTGTCTTTGGCTGGTTTTGCACTAGCAATGATGGTCCAGATTGGTATAGATCTGTTATGTACCATCCATGCACTTGGCCCCTTAAGGACCCCGTTAGGACCCCATTCTGAACATACTGTACCTACAAGTGCCAGCAAAATTCAGATTTAATGGGGTCTTCAGGCCTTTAAAACTGGAGTAATGACAGACCCCTTTAATGGTGTCTTCAATCCAGCCTTCCACCACGAAGACCAGATCAGAGGCTGCATGTCTGCACATCTACCGGGGCAATAGGTTTCAGGGGTGAGCCTAGAGACCGCCATTTGCAGTGGGGTGGCTCCAGCTATGTCCCATCACTCACAGCTACATAGGCCTGCACTGCCATCATAGATTCCTACAAAGCTGAGCACAAGCTTCATAGTGGCTAAGTAAGCAGCTATGAAGCCGTGTCTCTGTTACACCCACTATAACAGGAAGTGACCCCTGACTGATGGCTATGTCAGCCAATCACGCTGCACCATTGGCAGACCTTCCTTCCCGAGAATAATTGGAGCCTTGGGATAGGTGCTATGGCATCCGCACAGCGGCCCTATTTAGCAGCAATCACCATTGAGTGCTAGATGCCCCAGGCCTTGATGCGGAACTTCAAGGACTGGATTGAACGAGTAGTGCATCTCAACGATCCAGATCTTCTAAATCCAGATTAATGGAGGTATGTGCAAAATCAGCCTTTGTTCTTTTTAATAAAGGTGCTTTTAATATGTATAAAATAGCAGCATAGAAGGATCATCATAAATACAAGTGCACACAGGTCCCTCCTAAAGAGTTTTGTTTCCTCAACCAAAACAGTAGTACTCATCAGACTCGAACTTGGTATGTTTATGTAAGATCTGCGAGTCATCCATAAGGGACGAGTCACTGAACTGGTCCATGTCTGGAGGCGTGTGCTGGTCTGGGACGTCGTCTGCCAAAGTGTCCAAGTAACTGCCCACAGATATGCCATCCAGTCCATCACTGCCATCCTGGAGACTATTGTAGCTTCCTCTCAGAGAGGCCTCCTGACTCTCTAGCAAGCTGCACAGGCTACCACTCAAGCTGCTGCCCCTGCTGGCAATCGCTCCTTTTTCTTCTGTCATCCATTTGATTGATTCAATACTGTCATTGATAACCAGGAGTTGTCGCATTAGCTTCACATCCGTGGCTCGGAGATCAGTCTGCAAAAAGCAGGAATCAGACTTTCAATCAATCAGCCAATCAATCCCGTCCACTTTGCAGCATCACATGTTGTTACTCAGGCACTTAAACGTTTCGGCACGATACATGGCATCCTCGCCTATGGTTTTCGCCATTTCTCCTCTTATTATTTTATTTAATTAAATCTATTATATTACCATCCACTGTGCAATATATTTAGTTAAAAGCTTTTTAAATTTATTTCCATTTCAGCTTCTGCACTGTATTCATTGTTGACTACCTCATAATAATTTTAGCTATGAAATAAATTGTTCAGCTGAATTTTATATTAAAGATCCCGTGGCTTCATGCCCCTTTGATCTTCCTTGCATTCCTCTGTGAGCAAACATCCCTTAGGTTGGGGATCAGGGTTATTCCAATTATTATTGCAATTCACATTCAGCTTTATTCAGTATTACCAGATGTAATATAGAGCTTCCACCAATGTATTAAGGATTTATTTATACAATATAGTGGTTAGTTTCTGAATATTGTAATTTATAAGATTCCAAAGATTCCAGTTCAGCTTTAGTTAGACGTGATCTTCCTGAGAGAAACTGTGCAAATATCTAAACATTATTCTGTCTAAATCATGTTAACAGCAGCTCTGCTCATGTTGTGAGAATTAGTAACATTAGTATGTATTGTATGTCAAGAGATGATACAGAGTATAATTTTCAGAATTCCACAGGGTTTAACTAATTAGGTCTGTTTCTCTGTGAGTTATTAGTAAAATTCTCATCAGCCTAAAGAGGAGCAAAATTAGGCCAGTGTTGAAATTAACATGATCAAGAGTTGTGCTGGTTCGATCCCAACAAGCCCCACCCCCAGGACCTATCCAGTTTGAACCAGGTATCTGAAGAGGTAGGTTGGGGGCAGGGAGCTGGGGGCAGCGTGGGCATCCAGGAGGCCCCATGGGTTGCCGATGGCCCAATTGGAGTGGCGGCAGCCCACAGGACCCCAGGACGGTCCCAGCCTGGTGTCACCCCACTCCCAAAAGGGGCTGCCAGCTGGTGGGGCTGATAGGGTCCAATGATGGCTGCCTGGGGTGAGGCTCCAGAGCTGTCTGGCAGGGAGAGTGTAAATGCTCTCCCCGCCAAACAGCTCTGGGACGGCTGGGGGTGGCTTGGGCCAGCTGTGTGCCGCAATTAGGCCAGCTCTGGGATGGGCTGGGACAGTTCCAGACGGAACCGCCCATCCCAGAACGCCAATGCTCTGTCCCAGGGCTTGCGTAATTGCATCTTCCGGCCCAAGTGTGAATAGGCCTAAGATGTTATATTCTGCAGACTATGGGCATTCAAAAGACAGACACTCGTTTTGTCTGCTCCCATCCAGTAAAACCTGGGCAGAAGGCTCTACTTGGAGTTACTGTCAATTGAACTGAAGCTTGCACAGTCTTCGGTTGCAAATCTCAAGGGAACATATTCCATAGCATATTATCACCTTGTACCAGGGTGGCTGTCATGTTGGCAGTGTTTTTAGCAAATACTTCTATACTTTTAAGTTTGCAAGGCTACTATGTGGAAGTTATCCCTGACTTCAAAACACTACCATCTTGACTTTTTTAGGTTAGCAGACACAGCCTTCAATAGACATCCTTTTAAAGAGCTGCTATTTCACCATGTGATCTGGACCACTGTTGCTGCCCTACTTTTCCCTCAGTCCCCTTACTAGCACTTACTGCCAAATCTCTTTTTCTACATGCAATCTATTTGGAATCCCCCCTTGCTTGTTTGCCTGCTGCTGTGAGGCACCACCAAGCTGTGGCTAAATTTTGATGACCAGATGGTGTGTCACACAGATGCTCAAAAGGATCCAGGAAGGAGGAAACCTGCAGAAGTACCTGGGGAGTGTGCTATCCCAGACCCTGTCCTTACTGCATCTTCAGAATGGGGGAAAGAACAGTAAGCGTCCACAGCCATACGACTCTTGTGTCATGGGTGCAGACATTTGCTGTGCCTGTTTCTCCACAGTCTCTCCATCTGCTTTCTCTTGGAATCTGATATTACATGATTCTGACTGACAGAATTACGCTGCTGCAGCACTCATGCTACTGAAATAAAGGAGTAAGATGCACTTAGGTGTCAGTTCAGAATCAGGGTGAGGGGAAATTCAAATACCTATTTAGTTGTAATGCTCCCTGGGCAACTCCAATCCAGCTACTTATTCTCTTTGTTTTGATGAAAAATTGTATGGGAATGAGTTATACATGCTTCCTTGAGCTCTCTGGAGAAAACAAAGTGAGAAAAATCAAATAAACAGGACTTTAAGGTTGTATCTGCTTCAACAGATGCTAGCAGATCCATCATATCATCTATTTACTTGATTTTGATAATGCCCAATGTTGCAATCACCAGGTAGTTCAAAAACAGCCTAAACAATAAAACAATCAAGATACAATAAACACACAAGCATACCACCCTCTTAGGCAGAATTAGATGCCAAAGGATTGTATTAATACTCAGAAGTAGAGGAGTGCCAAAATGGTTTTAATCAGTTTGAATTTGAACTGAATCACCCTCAAACTGAATCAAGGGAGTTGAGTTGAACTGGGTCAAATCATTCAGTTTAATTTGAACTGCTGTCAGGCCTGATGATCCACAACTCATAGAAATCATGAGTAATTCAGAGGCCTTTCGCACACGCCATTTTAGAACGCGCGGAAGACAGCTCCGGGCGCGGCATTCGCATTGCCGGAGCCGGCTTTGCGTCCCGGCATGTCCGGAGCTGTCTTCCGCGCGTTCCAGATGCAGAGCACTTTAAAGTGCTCTGCATCCGTTCCGGCGCGTACGAGGCGTCCCGGCGCGTTCGGGGAGAGAAGCGTTCGTGCCCACGGCTGTCTCACCCAATGGCAGGCAGCGTTGGCAGCCGTATCCCCTCCCCTGGCCGGCCTTTGCCAGCTAAGACAGTTCCGGACGCTTTGAGCATT